>OX578147.1:66492605-67010105 GCA_951213105.1 Amaurobius ferox
TTTTATAAATTTGTTACAGTTGTAGATGCAATCTTTCTTAAAAGTATTGTAATTTTGGTTTCTTCTAAAGTAACCAATTATTATATTTATGAATACATTCTTGGTTAGGTTTGAATTCCAGTCGATTATATGATTTATCTTGATACTGTATGATTCTCTTTTATCGTGTAGCTCTGTATAAATTCCATATTTCTGGTGTTTTTTTATTGTTAAATCTAAGAAATTTACCGATCCGTCTTCACTCACTGGATTTTCGATTAGGTCTAATTCGCTTGGGTAGAATGTGAATTCAAAGTTTGGGGTGTTTTCATATCCCCCAATTAACACATCATCGACGTAACGGAAGTAGGGCATTTCCGATAAGATATGAGTACCTCTTTCGTATTTTGATTGATAGATATCCGCCAGTATTGACGAACAACTTCCTTCCATAGGTATGCCCTTGATTTGCTTGTAAAAATTTCTGCCGTCATGAAGTATGTTTTCTTTTAATACCAATTCCACCAAGTATCTTCTATAGGTTATATGTTTTTTTTAATCGTATTATTCATGTAAATCTTTCAGAATTAATTGTAAATTAGTTAAATCAATATTATTGAACAAATCTCGAAAGTCGTAACTTTTAAAGTTGATATCCTTGTTGCAAAATTTTAGCCGGTTTATTAATTCTTGTCCATTTTTTATCATGATAGAGTTATGTTTTTTAATATTAAGCATAACTCTATCATGATATAATCTATCTATCTAACTCTATCAAAACTTTATCACAAAATTTCAGTATTTTATCGTAAAATGTCCTAGAGATATGAAAAGACAAAAATGCTGACTTAAGTCACTTTCCGATGCATCGACATGGGTTCTCTAAAAATTTTGCAACAAGGATATCAACTTTAAAAGTTACGACTTTCGAGATTTGTTCAATAATATTGATTTAACTAATTTACAATTAATTCTGAAAGATTTACATGAAGAATACGATTAAAAAAAACACATAACCAAAGAAGACACATATAACTCATAGAAAACATATAACACATAGAAGATACTTGGACTTGGTGGAATTGGTATTAAAAGAAAACATACTTCATGAAGGCCGAAATTTTTACAAGCAAATGAAGGGCATACCTATGGGAGGAAGTTGTTCGTCAATACTGGCGGATATCTATCTATCAAAATACGAAAGAGGTACTCATATCTTATCGGAAATGCCCTACTTTCGTTACGTCGATGATGTGTTAATTGGGGGATATGAAAACACCCCAAACTTTGAATTCACATTCTACCCAAGCGAATTAGACCTAATCGAAAATCCAGTGAGTGAAGACGGATCGGTAAATTTCTTAGATTTAACAATAGAAAAACACCAGAAATATGGAATTTATACAGAGCTACACGATAAAAGAGAATCATACAGTATCAAGATAAATCATATAATCGACTGGAATTCAAACCTAACAAAGAAAGTATTCAGAAATATAATAATTGGTTACTTTAGAAGAAACCAAAATTACAATACTTTTAAGAAAGATTGCATCTACAAATGTAACAAATTTATAAAGGAGGCAATAAAGAGAAATTATCCTATGAATTTTATACGGCATTATTACAATTCATTTTTCAAAGAAAAGTTGTAATATTCTTAACGTTAAGTGAGGCATTATGTTCATAACTGCGAAACTGTTATCAAGTTATATCTCTGCCCATGTGCGACTTCACCCTTATAAGGAGATGTTCCACTGGGTTAGGTTGAAGGATATTTCTTTCTTTTTTCTACATCGTTTTCATCTTTGACTCTGAGTCCGTTCGTGTGCTTTTGTTTTCGCACATTTGGGAGACTGACCATGGAATTATGTTGGTGTCGTGAGCGTTACCCGGGTTGTAAAAGCTGCTTTAAACGGGAAATGGGTGTCGCCATCCACCCCTACCATTTTATGAAATTCATATGGTCACTCCCGTTTTTTATTTGCTTTCATTTTTAATCCATGTATTCTACTATGGAACAAGAGCAGCATATGCGCCTTCTCCTAAGTAGTGGATCGAAATGTTGTCATCATGCTTTTCTTGGAAAATTCCTTGTCTTTCACTTTTTATAATAGTATATATATATATATATATATATATATATATATATATATATATATATATATATATATATATATATATACTTTACGAAGACTTACGAATACTTACGAATAAAAACTTTTACGAAGACAATCTTTCAATCTTTACTCTTACGCAACAAAAGCTAATAAAAATATTCTCAAAGTCTTAAACATTCTATTTCATGCTATTTCCCAAGAGCCACATTGCATTATCCGAAACAGCTATGAACTTATTCAAAAACTGAAATCCTTTACTGCCATTGACTCAATCCAAACATTAGATTTTAAAGATCTTTTTAATAACATCATCAAAGATTTATTTTCTGTTATTAAACAACTCTTCGAGCAATTCAAATTAAATACTCTTACTTAATATGACTCGTCTACATTCAATAATTTATTGTATTTTGTGCTTTTTCACTACTATCTTGTACATGGTACTGCTGTATACTTCCAAACGATTGGAGTTCCGCAAGGATCCACTAGTAGCTCCATGCTCGCCCATATTTATCTTTACTTATACGAAAGACAATCCACTCTGTTCACTCGTAATATTTCTATTTTTCGATACATTGATGATGTTTTTCTTGGATTTCACACTGCAGATGATTCTTTACCCACACTCAATATATATCCATCCAATCTTGAATTAATACCGAATGAATCTCACCCTTCCAAATCTGTAAATTATCTTGACATCACCATTGATATCCATTGTAACTCTTTCAATACTACTATTTATGATAAGAGATATCAATTTAAATTTAATGTAAAATTCTTCCCTCATTTTTCTTCTTGCTTTATAATCAAGTTTTTAGAAATCTAATCATTAGCTATTTGCTCCGTATTAAACGCCTGGATATTAATAAGTGTACACAATCACACATTAATCGTCTTAAAAATCCTTGCTATATGTACAATTTTTCCACCTTATTTGTAGATCGCAGTATAAGTACGGTATTCTATAGTAGTGGAAATACCATAAAATAAACACCGCCCCGGCGGGCAAAAATAAAAATGTAAAAATATTAAAAAACAGTAATTTCGACTACACTAAAAACGTGAATTTTTTTTAAAAAACACCGCCTCGGCGGGTAAAGCAAAAAGTTTAAAACACTCATAAAACCGTTAAGACGGATATCTAAAAAGCAAATAAAACAAAAAACAGGCTACGGCTCCAAAAAACAGTGTTATCAATACTTTAAATGATTTCGATCATCGTGGTCTCTTCTCGGCCAGTTTCTGAACTCTTGGGTTTATCTCACCGAAAGTATGTACTGCTACTTCCACTTCCTCTGGTCTGATTTATTCCCACGCGGTATTATACGAGGTGAGCGTTCAGGCTGTAGCATGGGGTGGACTCATTTGAAGATTATTCACGGTGGCGACCTTTCGAATTGTGGGTTGTTCTTTTTTGCAAGTTTCTATATTTGTCGCTATATTTTTCATGTTTATGTGGTATTTTTTATATTTCATGTTTATGTGGTATTTTATGTTTTATAGTTGAATTTTATCCTTTTTTGTTTTTTCTGTTATTCTCGTTATTCCGTTGTTGGGCACAGATTGCATAATATTTTAACCACGTGTTTTTATGCAATCATAGAAACAACGGATTTTAGTATATCTGTCTAGAATGTGCCCCTGAAGACGTTTCTGGCAGATATACTATTCTTTAATATGTTTTCTTAGTCCTGGCCTCTCCGTGCTCTGCTTTTCCGGCCCTTCCTCGTTGCTTTTTGCTATTCACTACACGCTTTTATATTGCACGCGGTTTGATACTGTGATTACTGATTCACACTCCTGCACTTTTGTATTAGTTATTTTAATACATATATATATATATATATATATATATATATATATATATGTATATATATATAAAAGAAAATATAGAACATGTGATAATAATAGCGAAGCTGAAAATTGGTGTCTTTTCAAAGACATTGAATGTTATATGCAGAGAATAAAAAGGTCTGCTTAGAAAAACAAAGTTTTTTCATTTACTTGTTATGTCACGCATTTATATAAGGTCATCTTGCATGGGCATTGAAACAATAGATATAATATAAGGCAGAGCTACTAAATGCAACCAGAAGAAGAAATCAATGCAGAAAATGCTTTCTGATTTCAGAATCTGAACATGTCCCATTCAGTCTCAATAAACCAATATTTATGAGCACTTGTATTTCGAAACTGGCAATTTAAACGAGCCAAATCAGCAATCCGGGCTAAAATGCTTTTGGCCATTAAGAGCATTATTGAGTTTCATCTCAAAGAATGGCAAATGACCTAAAATTTTAAAGACGATATTGCTATAACTTTCTAGTAAAAGTCACACAATTATTTCGATTTAATTTAGGAAATTTCATTACATGCAGAGCAAATATTTCTATTTGTTATTCATGTATGTTTTATTTTAGAGGTACGCATGGTACCTAAGAAACCCTTGAGCATGCAATTAACTTCGCTATGAATAGACCCTAAGTATACGTGATACGTTTATTTACAGTAAATTGTATGCCCATCGAATAAAAGTGATTTCAGAATTCCTAGTGGAGAATTGGGGTAGTTCGCCCGAGAGCATTGCATCAAAGCTATATAGAAGTAAAATATTAATTACAATGTTGTAGATCATTGTCTAATTAGTAGGAATCAGCATCAGAAATACGCAAAATGCGTACATGGAAGGCAATAAATATCCGTAATATTTCATTGGTTGCTATATGCTGTAACACCGTGACACCTGCTATGTTTCTCAAAGTGCGCGCTAATATTTTAAATCTATATTGTTATTGCCAGAGGGCATTTTATATAGACTACGCTAGATTACAGAACATGTAAGTGTTGCTTTACAACTTTGTAATTGACATTTTTCTTCTAGCTCAATATGCTGCCGAATTCGTGTTCTCAAATTTTTCAGCTCTGCCCGATTGGAGCATAGCGACTAATTTTATTCCATGGGCAAAGTCACTTTTAATGAGATAGACATGGCGTTTATATTTAGGAACATTTTATTCTGAAGCCAGTGGAGTTCTTGAGAACTTTCCTTAGAACTCTGTGTAATTTGACGTAGCAGTACAATTTCGTTATACAAGGTGGGATCAAAAAGTTCGGAGACTGTGTTGATATATCCAACTCTGATTGGAGAAGAGGGGAACTATTTTACCGTGGCGTAGAGGCACATCTGACATTTTTATCAGATAATGAGTGTCAGTGAACTGTAGTTGTTCGCGTTCGTCGAAAATGGAAATGGAGTTTGAAAAACAACGTTCGAATATCAAATTCTGTCAGCGCCGACAGAAACATTGCACCTACTAGCAGGTGTAATTTTTCTGTCAGCGATTTCCCCAAACGCTGGCACAATTTGATATTCGCACCTTGATCTTCAAACGCTATTTCTATTTTTGACGAACGCGAACGACTACAGTTCATTGACATGTATTGTCTGGAAAAACCCTGCACTGCAGATCTGCTACTTCCTTTTCACATCTCGCGTGACATGTGCCTCTACGCCACGGTAAAATAGTTCCCCTTTCCTCCAATCAGGGTTGGCGATATCAGCACAGTCTTCGATTTTTTTTATCCTACCTTGTATTTACTTATAGTAGCTTCTGTAAAGTAATTACTTTCCCTACATACACAGTAATGTATAGTGAAAGTATTGTGACTGGATCAAATATTTGAATTCGAGTTTTCGACAGAAAAGCACGTTTCAAGCATACTTGAACCCGAATCGTTAGTTTTTGAAGTGATCTCTCTCTCTGTGTGTGATATTTTACGAACGAATGGAGCGTTTTCAACGTAATTTAACACGATTATTGCAATCTTTTAATAATATAATTGCATTGACTTCAAACGTTATTAAACTTTCGGAAAATCCCCACTTTTCGAAGGAATTGAAAAAAAAATCATAAGTAAATCAGTACATTCAATAAAGTAAAATAATAACTCATTTTAAACGCACTTTTTTATTCTAAAAAGAATGACAAAAACTTTAGAACGCTAGCTTAAACCGTTCTTCAGGTATTGCATGTTTTTCAAATGATTTTTCTCTAAAACATTATGTAAAAATATGTATCAATAAAAATGTAACACCTCACAATTTATTTGGTGATTAATTTTCTGCAATATCGCCAAGTTGGCACCTTCTTTAATAGGGTTCCAATTGACTAAAATGATTTTAAAATTACGAAAATGACGCCAAATTGATGAATTAGTAATTATCGCATTTTAATATAACGGAGCACATTGATTAGCAGATGTTAGCAATGTTAATTAGCATATGTTAGTAATTTTCAAGTTATAGCAACTCGAAATATAAGTGCATTTTGTAATTTTGAATAATTATGCATTTTGTCATCCCTAAAAGTGCCAGATGCCAATGTACCTTTCAACGCTGAAATCATCGTGCCTTAGATCCTATCCATTGTTTTGCAATTAAAGAAGTAAAGTTATTGCATTATGTAGTGAAAGTCATGTGCTGCCCACATTAGAGTTTTTTCAAAATATCGTGGAGAGGTCAACATCTCGATAAAGTTTACTGTAAAAGTCAAGCATGCAGCTGTCATGTGGGATAAATAAATCCAACAGGACCTTGTAAGAACCAGAAAATTTTGTTGTTGAATTAAACATTTGATAAGCAAACTTTCTTTGGTCGATGTTTTCAGCTCTATGATTGGGTTGGTGTGCAGGATGCATATACACAGTTCTGTCAACCTACGCCTTGCAGTCAAATTCGTTGATATATGATTGAATTCACGATTGTGAGGACTTAAGTTAAAAACGTCCAAATACAAACATAGGACTTTCAGGGGTGGGACAGCCCAGTGGTTAGTGCGCGGGAATTGGACTTGGAAGACCAGGATTTCATTCGTGGTTCTGCCCAACCTGTCTCCGTGATCACTAGGAGTACGGGCACGTATATGGATATGGTATGTGGATCTGTATGTCCGGGAAGTTGGTTGTAGAGGAAGAAGTAGTACGGTCACTGTGGATGTCGTCCCCCTCCCCCCTCACCGGGATATTGTCTAAATTGAGTGGCTCTTTCCAGCCGTCTAAGCAGATGAATTCCACCTTAGGATAGGTTGGACGGTCTGGGTCGAAGAAGAATAAACATAGGAGTTTTTGGTGGGGCAGCCCAGTGGTTAGCGCACGGGGATTATAATTGGAGGACCCGAGTTAGATTTCCGGCTATGTTCCAAAAGTCCCCGTGTTTATGCAGAGTACGGGCATGTTAAGTATGTGGATCCGGAAGCCCTCCCGAGAGTTTGGTAGTAGGGGAAGATCTCTGGGGCTACCACTTCCATTGGGTTCCGGTCAAAAATGGGTCGCACTTACCGGGCGTCCAAACAGATATCTTAAAACTTCCAGGTCGAAAAAGAAGAAACAGGGAAGTTTATATAACGATTCCATTGGAATGTCCTATCGATTTAATTTTCAGAGACTAAACTTAGTGATTTTAATATAGCTTTAAAAATATACCGATTAATCCAAAACAGAATTTTTTACTAATTGACAACTTTCAATTTTTCTTCAAAAACTTTAAAAAAGTGAACCCTTATTATGATCTTCATAAAAATTGATAGCGTTATTGTAGTTATCGATTACAATAAACATATGAAGTTATATGAAAATATCTTACCTTGTTCATGACCCGGCAACACATATTTTCTATATGCGTTATCTACATGTAAGTCTTCGCGTCTGTCGTGTGGTCTGGGTTTTTTACCTTGTTCCTGAGATATCAGCTTGTGTTTAAAACATATTATGTAACATTTTTTTCCTGCTTTATAAATTTTGAAAAAACCTGATGTGGGCAGCACATGACTTTTCTTATATAATGCAATGTATTTACTACTTTTACAGTAAAAGCAAAATACTTATATTTATAGATTATTTATATAGATACTTGAATTTTTGACTATTAGTCGTTATTTTCATTGATTTAGTGTCATTTTCATCCATTTGGTGAAATTTTCTTTGATTTGGTAACATTTAAAAAAAGTCGTCAAGTTGGCGACATTCCGCCAAATTCGTCGCCAAAATCTCGCCAAGCGTTATGGACGGAGAAATAATTTATTCTTATAGCAGATAAATGATTATTGGCGTTCAAATACAAAAGTATTACCCAAAGTATCTTTCTTCATGAATGGAACGAGCTAGATCCACGAAAATGAAGTCACCCAATTTATCGTATGATATTTCATATGAAAAGTGAACATGTTTCTCAATAGAAAATATTTCTTTTTAACTTTATATAATTTTTTGTTAATTTTTTTTGAAAAATGTGCAATATCTCGAGAACGGTTCATGCTAGCGTTCTAAAATTCATGTTAATCGTTTTCTAATGAAATATTACATAAGAAATGTATGTCTATTTGCGTGACTTTCGTAGAGGTTTTGATTTTTTGATGATTTTTTCAAAATTTCATTCAAAAATTTAGGGGGGTTCTGAACATTCCATTCCGTATAAAAACAATAGACTTCCACTATTCACGGATTGTAATTTTTGTATCAAATTTCATTTGAATCGGTCCATTCGTTCGTCAGTTATCATCTCCACAGATTCACTGACACACAGACATCTCCTCAAAAATGTTCGATTCGTGATCAGAGATGCTTGAAATGTGCTCTCCCGTCGAAAACTCGAATTCGAATTTTCGACCCTATCTCAATACTTTCCTTATACATTATTGTATATAAGGAAAGTAACAAAGTCTTTTATTAAGTAATAGATAATAATATGTATTTTTTATTATTATGTTTTAAATAAACTGATGTCATGCTATAAAGCTATAAATGGAATGCTTTGTATATTTAAATACTATATTTTAAATTCTGCATTAAGATTAGAAACTGCCGTTTTTATTCAGTACTTATCAATAACATCCCGATTGTCATTCCCTTTCTTTCCTTATCTAGCGACCTTTAAAAGTCTCAGTTAGCGGTTTTTCTATTGAAAGGATCACTGAAATAGCATATCGTTTCACTAGTTATGACCTCCGAAATGACAGTAGTATTGAGTTCGGTTAGATAAGGAAGTAATTTCAGCAAAGATTTTTTTTTCCTTTTCCGAAAATATATAGAAGCTTCAGAATGGTCATGAAAATCTTAAAAGCTCTATTGGGTAAAGGTTAATGTGCAACTGAAACAAAATGGTTTTGATAGTTAAACATATTAGATTCTGTATGGAACATAAGGGGAACATGTTCTGAGTTTAGTTACTTTTTTATTTGATTTTACTCTTCAGATAACTTATAGTAAATATAAAAGAGAGTGCTTTCTTGTGTTAAAAGTATTTGAGATTTTAATGGATTTACAATGGATTTCTGTGGATTTATAACGGTAACTCTTTTTCGTGAATTTACTTTTGAGGTAACAGATAGTAAATACAAAGGGGGGGGGGTTCTTTGGGTAAAAGTGTTTCAGATTTTAATGCATTTACAATGAATATCTACAGATTTACAATGGTTATTTCTTTTTTTCATTTTACTCTTCAGATAACGCATAGTAAATATAAAGGGAAGTGCTTTCTTGGGGTAAAAGTATTTGAGTTTTTAATAAATTTACAGTGGATTTCTATGGATTTACAATGGTAACATTTTTCATTTTACTCTTCAGATAACAGAAAGTAAATTAGCACAAAGGGAAGTGCTTTCTTGGGGTAAAAATAGTACAGTTTTCGATGGTTTTGTAATGGATTTCTATAGATTTACAATTGATTTTGATACAATAAATAAGTTGGTATCACGTCTGATTTCAAACAAATAAGATTAAGCACACAACTTTGATAGAAGGTCTTTTATTACTCTTCTTATAAGACGTACAAACAACTTAAACATTGTTGTGAAGACAAATTATCTTTGCTTTCGTGATGCTAATTACTTGCAAACTTGTGGTGCACCTATGGGTAGCCCATTATCTGGTATTTTGGCCGAAGCGGTATTACAGGAGCTCGAGAATGAGATATTGCCTTTTTGACCGATCCCTCCCATTCTTTGGTGCAGGTACGTGGATGATGTTTTTATTATTTGGGAGAGTGATTTAAATAATCTCTTTCTTCTTTTACCTAAGGTTAATGATGTTTTCCCTTCGGTTAATTTTGCTGTTGAGCACTAATTCAATTGTTCCTTGCCTTTCCTTGATGTTCTGGTTACCGGTTCTGCTGTTGGTTTTCACACTTCCGTTTTCCGAAAACCCTCTTTTATTAATTCCTGTATACCCACTAATTCTTACCATCCTATTTCCTCTAAAAAAGCTTCTTTTAACGTTTATTTTAATCAAGCATTTAATGTTTGTTCTTCTGCCTCTGCTGTGAGTGATGAAATTAATTTTATTTTTAATCTTGGCCATGAGGCTGCCTACTCTTTTGAGTTTATACATAAGTATTTCGCCCATGTTCGTCGCAAATTTACTCAAATTGATACTAAAATTGTTGCTTTAAAAGATTGTTTAACTTATAAATCTAGTTTTCCGTACCATCCTAAGATTTTGCGTCCCTTTATTCAGTTCTGTCATGAATTTGATTTCAGGCCTGCTCACTCTAATATTACTACTTTATGTAACCGTATTCGTTCTGATAAATTTGGGGATATGGATGACTTTAAAAGCTATGCTGGGGTGTATGTGGTTCCCCTGTTGTTTACCGATGGTGACTATAAATTTTATATTGGCAGAACCAAAGTAAAAGTTGGTAAACTTTCTGCGGCCCTAGCTCATTACTCTGTTAATGATAATTTTCTGCCCATTTTTGAAAAAAACTTTCCTTTTAATGCGTTGTAATAACCCCCGTAATATTCTCCTTTTTGAATCCCTTTTTATTTATATCTACCGTGCGTCGATTTGTAATTTTGATCCCGTTCAAATTTTAAGTTATACTTGGCGACTCATTCTCGGCTCTATGCAATTCAAGCCTCTTTATAGTTATCTTTGACGTCATCCTCATGGGGATTTGGCTTGACTGTCCTTTTTGAATTTGCTTTCACGTAATAAAATAGTATTTTTAATTGTAATTTTCTTTAGATATACTCGTTCTTGAATCCGTTAAAAAATATTTTATGTTTTTTGTGTATTTTTCCTTAGATTATCGAATGTTCATTTACTATTGTATTTACGTAAATTTGTCATCTTTACTGGTCTATATATGAGCGATCCTTTTTACTTTCTATGTAGCCATTGATGAAGAACGTATTAACGCTCGAAAGCTTCTGGCCTTTTTCTATTTTGTACGTCTTATAAGAAGTGTAATAAAAGACCTTCTATCAAAGTTGTGTGCTTAATCTTCTTTGGATTTCGATGCATGAAAACATAAATTATGTTTTTATAGCGCAACATATATGCTTCTGTTGTAAACAAACAATTGTACTATCCGGTATTGAATCCATATATATTTTATTGATTAGTTGGCGGTTTACTGAGCTTCTGTGTCGACAGTATTTTCCCCTTTTCTTTTTTTTACCTTTTCACCCAGTCTGTCAAATCTACCCTTAGGTGTATTGTATCTGTTTGGAACGCAGGGAAATTGCCACACAATTTGTCCAATGGGTCCCAATGGGAATGGAAACAACATGGACTGTATTATCCATCTCTTAAGGCCATAACTTCTCAGAATGGACTTATGAACCTACAGATATATCGTACGCATATGCCACGTACTACGGGGAGATTTTGGGGTGGCTTAGAGGATATAAATCGGGGACTACCGTCTGAGATATCCTGCGGGGAAATACTGTCCCAGTATTTTCATCTTTCTACCCAGATCGGCTGACCTACCTGAAAGTGTAAGGTATCCGTTTAGACGGCTGGCAATATTTTCTGTATATGAAATCTATCTTACATCCTCTTCTTGCATATTAACATTTATCCTCTTCATTGCAATAATAGAATTACACGGTGTCGACTGAGTTTTAAATAAGAGTCTCCCACGCAAATCATACAGATACGAATGATACCACACAATTTCTGAAATGTATGTTTTGAATAAATAGAATTCCGGTGCTCCTTGTTTTCAATACGCAACAATGCCAAATCTATACTGCAATGTAACAACCACGTTGCTCTCCCCAAAAATGGACACAACCAGTTGTGACGTTGTGAAGACAGGATAAATTTTTTGCCACTAGCGGTTCAATTAAAAATCTCATTTTTTATACTCGCTTAAAAATGCATAGAAATTTCTATAGAGTAATTATGCTTTCACTACAATACCAAAGCATCATTCCATTTTTACTAAAAGTACCCTAAAGAACACGTATTTCAAAGCATTTTCCAAATTTTTTTTTAATATGAAAAATTATAAGATTCGGTTTAAAGCTCGTTGGAAAGAGCCTCAATGGATTATTCTTATGATGCTAAGATGAAAGCTCTGTAATAATATTTTAATTGCTAAGGAACCTCTATGTGAGAAAATAACTCAAAAGTGCTTAACATAACTCAAAGCTCGTTCGAATTTAGAAGAAAAAAATAGCCCCAATATATCTTGGGACCTAACCTCAACTATTTTTGTACTACATTTCTTAGATAAATGGGGTGCTGAAATGTTTCGTTACGTCCCAAACAGATGGACAGATAAACGAACTGCAGAACAAACAAACAAACAGACAAACATCATTCGTGTGTTATATTAGATGCAAGTTAACTTCACTAGGCAAGACTTTCCGATGCATGGTATAAACTTAAATACTGAACTAACGAAAAAATTTAAATGATACTATATACTTCTGCTAAATATAACCTGTACATAATAATTGCTAAAACACACGTGTTAATAATCCTAATTTGTAAGATATTGAATTAGGTGCAAACTATAAGCAGAATTAATTAACGTATATTTCATCAATTAATTTGAAGTTAATCAACATCCTATTACTCCATTCAGTAGAGTATAAAAGTACAGTTTTAATTACCTTGGAACTTCCAGTGTTTGGGATATCCGAAGGCGAAGAGATGTGCTTCTCAAACAAGCTCGAAAATAATTTTTATACGTAAATCTGGAATGTTTACAAGTTTCCTAATGTAGAGAAGGCACTATTTTCTGATCAAGTATTTCAAAGTTAGTTTAGCTCCCAAATAGATTTTGTTAGAGGCAAAGATGTTGGAGGAAGTTAATTGATGTGTTTACACTTTATACATAGTTTTACGTCTCTCATATTATTGGATAATGAATGTACAAAAACATAAAACTTCGTAAGGTACACCGAATTACCGAACTATTTAATTGATAATATGCATCAACATTTTTCGAAGGTTGAAATATTTTTCTTCTTTAATATAAGGTTGGGTCGTCAGCTCGGCAACGAAACAAAAAATCTGATGTGGGCAGCACATGACTTTCCCTGCAGGCTTATATTCACTGTCTCTTTATTTTAATTCAATTTAATTCACTTTTAATTTAATTTCCGTTCTCGTTTGGTAACTGGGCTTATTTTTAAAAGTGGCATAGCGAAAATACGATAAAACTAAAATATCTCGAGAACGACTAGTCCTAGTGTAATGCGGTGGGCCTTATTCTTTTCTTCGTTAAAAATTACGTATAAAACAAGCATTTAATGGATATATTTGAGCATACGTTGTTTTTATTTTAGATTTTGACGATTTTTGCGAGCCATTTTGCACAAAAAGGCAGGTTATTTTTTCCGAATAGTACCAAAATCTAATCAGCACTAGGGGTAATCCACAAGCGACTTATCTACCGAATTATGTAAAATTCGGTCTATTAGATTTTCAGCTAGAGTGAATACAGGCTTTTACGGGCCATTTCGCAGAGAAAGGCGGATTCTTTTACTCCGAATCGCAAATCGTACCCAAAACTAATCAGCACAAGATTCGCCACAAGTGACTTACCTACCAAATTTTATGAAACTCGGTCAATTAGTTTTTTAGTTAGAGGTGATACAAAATCTGCACAAACAGACAGACACACAGACAGACAGACATACTGACACACACACAGACGTCAGATTAAAATGGTTTTGTCGTATTTTAGAGGTCTCGAAACGTGTAGTTCCGTCGAAAACTCGAGTTGCGATTTTCGGCATGATTCCAATACTTTCCCTATACATTACTATGTATTTCAGGGAAAGTAAAAGTAGTTATCTTAACGTCTGCGGGGAAGAGAATTTCATTATTCCTGACGTCACTGTCCACGGAGGTCTTTGAGAGGAGTTGCCAAACTACAGTAAGTTTTCATATTATAACAGTTAAAAATTGTTTATTAATTTTTGATGTAGCAATAACCTGGCGTAAACAACTTAAGGATGGAATACTGTATTGTGCTGTGCACACTTTACCCAGTGACGTCCGTGATGAAGAAGAATAACAATCGTAGTTAACAAGTTCGGTCTTTCCTGAGAGTCCGAGAACAAATTACGCGTGTTTTTTCTTTCATTGACACCATATATGCAGATCGAGGTGAAGAAAATGAAGTCAGACCTGCTAATGATAAGAACCCCCTGTGAGGATTCTCTCATGATATCGCGTTGCTATCCGACAAAAAGTACATTAAAAAATCTGATGTGGGCAACACATGACTTTCCTTATATAATGCAATGAATTTACTACTTTAACAGTAAATAGGTTATTCTTTTAGCAGATATATTCTTTCCAAGATATTGAATTTTCGTCAATTAGTCGTCATTTTCATTGATTTAGCGTCATTTTTATCCATTTGTCGAGTTTTACGTTAATTTAGCAACATTTAAACACGTCGCCAAGTTGACGACATTCCACCAAATTCGTCGCCAAAATCTCGCCAAGCGTTATGGATGGAGAAATAATTTATTCTTACAGCAGATAAATGACTATTGGCGTTCGTATACAAAAGTATTACTCAAAGTATCCTTTTTTCATGAATGGGACGAGCTAGATCTACGAGAGTGATGCCACCAAATTTATCGTATGATATTACATATGACAAGTGAACATGTTTCTCAATAGGTAATACTCTTTTTATTTTACATGATTTTTTGATCATTGTTTTGAAAAATGCGTAATATCTCGGGAACGATTCCTGCTGGCGGTCTAAAATTTGTGTTACCAGTTTTTTAATGAAAAAAATTACATAAGAAATGTCTATTTGCGTAACTTTATTAAAGGTTTTGATTTTTTTAAAGATTTTTTTAAAATTTCACTTGAAAATTTAGAGGGGGTTTGAACATTCGATTGCGTATAAAAACACTAGGCTTCCAGTATTCACTGGTTGTGATTTTTGTACCAAATTTCGTTCGAATCTGTGCATTCATTCGTCAGTTATCGTCTCCATAATCTCACTGACACACACACACATACTTTCATCCCGGCCGTCCTTTTTTCTGCTCAAGTCCTTGGATGAGTCGGACGGCTTGGGTCTTCAACACACACAAACACACACACACACACACACACACACACACACACACACACACACACACACGCACGCATACACATACAGACACACACACATACACACACACACAGACATCATCTCAAATATGTTCGATTCGTGATCAGGGATGCTTTAAACGTCCTCTCCCATCGAAAACTCGAATTCGAATTTTCGACCTCATCACAATACTTTCCTTGTACATTATTGTATATAAGGAAAGTAAAAAACAAACAAAGCGCTGCCTTTCGCTACCAAAACCAAGTGAGTTACCACCCAAGTTCAAATGCACGAACACACTTATACCAGATGTTAGTCAGAGAGTATATGTTACCTTCTGCATTCAAAGGTTAATTATGGTGTCGAAACCGCGAAATAGTCTGTTTGAATTAGCCAAAATGGAGTGATTGGATATGCTTAAACACAAATTTCTTCAAAATTAAATTATAATTACAACCTAGTTAGGATTTAATTAAAATATAAAATCATAACATAGAGTGAATATGAATGTGAACATATAAGGAGTAAAATTATAAAAATATGTAGTAACAAATTTTTTATGAAGGAATTGATAGGTTTCGGAAGCCAAAAGAGCTGACATGGTCGTATAACAATGAAAACATATAAACAAGCCAACATTAAATAAACCAATGAATAAAAGATAAACTCTGATTTAGATAAGTTGATCCGTTACCGCATAATCCCATAATCAGAACATGGATTAATTAAAATGTTGGAAGTGAGATATGGACACTGTAACTTAATGACATATTATATCGCTACTTGATTTTGTGGGAGGTTTTATTATGAAAAAACACGATCGTGATGAAATCTTTCGTCATTTGAATAATTAGACCATGAATTATTGAAAGTTAGATTTTTTATCATTATTGACTATATTATACGAAGAACAATGCAATACCGGTAATAATATTCAATAGAGAGATAGGGCCAATACATGAAACTGATTTGTAAAAACATCGTTATTTCAAGTATGTAAAATGAAAAATCTGATGTGGCCAGCACATGACTTCCACGTCGACTCATATTCATGTTCTCTGCATTTATTTTATAATTCATTAAATTGAGTTGAGTTTAATTGCACAAAATAGCACTAAATTTGCATGTCTAATTCAGTTTTTGTTTTTATTTGGTAATTGGACATTTTTCGAAATCGGCGTTACAAAAATGTAAGAAATCTCAAATATCTTGAGAACGGTTAGTCCTAAAGCATAATGGAGTGTGTTGTATTCTTTTCCTCGTCAAAAATTGCGTTTAAAACAAGAATTTAATTGATACATTTGAGAATACGTAGTTTTTTTTTTTAGATTTGGGCGATTTTTGCGAGCCATTTTGTGAAAAAAAAGGCAGGTTGTTCTTTACTGTATCGTACTAAAATCTAATCAGCACCAGAGTATCTTACAAGTAACTTATCTACCAAATTTTGTGAAATTCGGTCAATTAGTATTTTAGCTAGAGTGGATACATGAAATTTTTACGGGCCATTTCGCACAAAAATGGCGGGTTCTGTT
Organism: Amaurobius ferox; assembly: GCA_951213105.1. Classification (NCBI taxonomy): domain Eukaryota; kingdom Metazoa; phylum Arthropoda; class Arachnida; order Araneae; family Amaurobiidae; genus Amaurobius; species Amaurobius ferox. The sequence goes on from OX578147.1 coordinate 66,509,597, forward strand.
TTTACGAATCCTACTAAAAACTAATCAGAACCAGGACTTACCTCCCAAGTTTTATGAAATTCGGTCCAGTCGTTTTTCAGTTAGAGTGGATACATACATTGCGTCGACAGACAGACACACACACACACACACACACAGACAGACGTCGACACAGACAGTCACAGACACAGATGTCACGCTAAAATAGTTTTTTCGTATTCTAGAGGTCTCGAAATGTGTAGATCCGTCGAAATCTCGAGTTGCGATATTCGGCATGATTCCAATACTTTCCCTATACATTACCATGTATTGCAGGGAAAGTAAAAATGTATACATTTTACCTCTCTACAATACAGGGCAATGGGAAAAGTATTGGAACTGTGTTGAAAATTGTAATTCGAGATTTTGACTTATCTACTACGTTTCCAGCTTCTAGAACGCAAGAAAGCAATTTTTAACGTAAGTCTATGTGTGTGATATGTCTGTGTATTTGTCTGTATGTGCAATGTATGCATTTACTCTAACTTAAAAACTAATTGGCAAATCTTCATAAAATGCGGTAGGAAAGTCACACGTGGTTTCCCTGGTGCTGATTAAATTTCGGTACGATTAGAAAAAGAACAACCTTATTTTTCTTTGTAAAAAAATCCACACAAATTGTCAAAATTTGAAATAGACTACTATGCTAAATAGACTTCATATGCTCAAATGTATCAATTAAATGCTTATTTTTATGAAATTTTGGCTACGAAAAGAATAACAACAAATCCCATTAGCTTTCTTAAAGCTATTTCAGTTTTTTCCTTTTATGCAAATTCGTTAAACATACGTCCAGTTGGTAAATGAAAACGATAATTTCATCGAAAGCTTCAAATTCAGGCTAATTTCAAATAATTATCCGCCTTAGATTGTGTAATTAAATTAATTTTCATGTATTATGAAAGAAAGAAAGTGAAAATGGATTTAAGTCTGCCGGGAACGTCATGTGATGCCTATAGCGGACATTTTGTTCTTATACCTTTTTACTTTCCCTGCAATACATGGTAATGTATAGGGAAAGTATTGGAATCATGCTGAAAATCGCAACTGGAGTTTTCGACGGATCTACACGTTTCGAGATCTCTAGAATACGAAAAAAACTATTTTTAGCGTGACGTCTGTGTGTGTGTCTGTGTGTCTGTCTGTCTGTGTGTCTGTGTGTCTGTCTGTCTATGTGTCTGTCTGTCTGTGCAGATTTTGTATCCACTCTAACTAAAAAACTAATGGACCGTTCACAACATTTGGTAGGTAAGTCACTTGTGAGCGAGTCTGGTGCTGATTAGTTTTGGGTACGATTTGGAATTAAAGAACCCGCCTTTTTTGCGAAATGGCCCGCAAAAGCTTGTATCCCCTCTAACTGAAAAACTACTGGACCGAATTTCATAAAATTCGGTAGATGAGTCACTTGTGGGTTATTCTGGTGCTGATCAGATTTTGATACGATTCGGAAAAAATAACCTGCCTTTTTTTGCAAAATGGCCCGCAAAAATCGTCAAAATCTAAACTAAAGAACTAGATATACACAAATATATCCATTAAATGGTCGTTTAATACGTAATTTTTAACGACGAAAAGAATAAGACCAATCCCACTACACTAGGACTAGCCGTTCTCGAGATATTTTAGCTTTTCGTATTTTCTATACGCCACCTTTGAAAATAAGTCCGGTTACCGAATGAGATCAAAAATTGAATTAAAAGTGAAATAAATTTCATTAAATAAAGAAAACGTGAATATAAGTCTGCAGGGAAAGTCATGTGCTGCCCCAATCAGATTTTTTTAATATTAAATTGCCTACCATGAAAAGCCAGGGTTCAAAGCGAATGGGCAGGCTCTTCGATTCATTAACTTATGTATTCCACTTCGAAAAGAACTTTGAATCTTGTCCCAGTAGCTCAACGGTTAGAGCATTGTCCGGCAGTTTGAAAATCCGCGGCTGAGATAGTGATACCTTTACCAAGACGCCCAAACGAAGTATGTGTGTAATTTAAATGGAATGATGATATGGGTCAGAAAAAGACCCATTGACGAATTTTCTATGGATCCTGTGGATTATGGCGGTAGATTCAGCATCATGTCCACACAGGATGCTAGCCTGAATGAAAGACAGATAATAAAGGACGAGGATTAAAGACAGATAATACGAAGACACTTGTTCAGATCGTCAGTTGCACAGATAACTGACTTTAGAGTGAGGAGATTATACGGTCCACTTTGATGAGTAGAACTTGCCCTAGTAGCTTAAAGGTTAGAGCATTGGTTGGCCAGTTCGAAGGTCTGTCGGTCAGTCCCTGGTTGGGACAGTGATATGTTTATACATTGATTGAAGGTCAGCAATATTGACTGAAGACCCACAATATTGACTGAAGACCAGCAATATTGATTGAAGACCAGCAGTGAAATTGACAAGCACTAAAAACTAAGAAGATTGAAGACCTTTTTTATTAATAATTAAAAAATTAATAATTTATTAGCACGTACATTTTACAAATTAAAATTTAGCCATGAATAATGATTAACACAAAATCAATATCGTGTTTCTTCTTCTAAGAGGGAAAACCTGTTAGAGCTTTCAAAACTTCGTTGAAATATCTGATAAGAGCAGCACCTCTTCTCATTAGCAAACTTGTTAACTTCCGAACCTCCGTGTAAAAAGCTTCTGGAACTTGTTTTAACGAGAAGAATGTTGCTTTTCTATTAAAGCCTCGCAGACGATGAATTTTGGAACTCGGGTATAATTAAAAGTGTGTTTTTGCACTTCCTGAAGAGAATAGAGTTTTAAGACACTGATTAACTTCAAATTAACTGATAAAAAGAATTTAACTGATTTAGATGTTTTATTTTAAGTATTGTTTCAGTTTATTATAGACTAGCAGCATACCCGTTTTTCGTACGGAGTACATAATATAAAGAAACTTATAATTCGTAATCATGTGCAAATTCTGTTAAAATATTAAATTTATTGCTCCTAAAGAGGAGTTTAAGAATATCTGTTCTCCTTATGCAAAATTATCTTCACGGGCAGATCTGAAGAATAAAACATCCTGGGCCCTTTTGTAAGCAAATTTACAAAAAAAAGGAATTGAATCAATATATGCAACCCTGTACTACTTATATTGTCGCAGATTAGAAAATATGCCAGTGTGTTAGTATAAGAATACCAGTATTACAATATGAGTCTCAAAAATCTTTGCCAAAATAAAAGAGATGACGTAATAAACTGAAAATATCAATAATCCCCGTACTCTTTATACCAGAAGGTCGTAATTGATTCCAATATATGCCAATATATATCAAAACATATGCCAATATACATGTACTACTTATATTCTCGTAGATTAGAAGATATACCCGTGTATTTGTAGAAGATTACTCTTACAGCGTATAATATATGAGCTTAAACAATGTTTGTCATAATAAAACAATTGCATAGTAACTTGAAAAGAGCAATAATCCCCGAAAATATCAATAATAAGAACATTTAAACCTGAAGACCGTAATTGATATTATCCAGTCAAAAATGCTATAAGAAAAATCGAATCGTTCTTTTCTAAAATGTATTTATATATCCATTGATTTATTATTCAAATCGAAAAAATAATAATAATCATCAACAAACACATTTAATTTTATTGCGTTGCTGAGCAGCATGATATAAGATAGAATCTTCCTCATAAAATACGAAATTAAATAACCATTTTTGTTTCTTTATACTTTTCATCGAGTAAAAGCTTGTGAAAAATATAAGCCATGGAGGTAGATTTTTCTATTTAAATTCATGTTTCAAACAATTCATGCTTTCGGATAGTGACTAATTAGCGCAAAAAATCTCCACCAAACTCAGACATAAAGTTTTATTTCTCTTTGACGTTTTAAACAAACTCATTTTCATCCTTTCCGTTTGGATAAACCACGGAGTTAGAGAGTAGAACTCCTAGGAAAAAGTTCCGTTTTTCATTAATATCTCGATAACCCCTGGTCTTGGAAACTCGAAACTTGGACAAAATTTATGGGAGGCTATTTTTATTAAGGCTACCCACAAAATTTCATTCAATTCGGTTCAGCCGTTCTCTCGTGATGATGAGACAAACGAAAGTTTCGTTTTTTATTTTAAGGCTACCCACAAAATTTCATTCAATTCGATTCAGCCGTTCTTTCGTGATGATGAGACAAACGAAAGTTTCGTTTTTTACTAATATCTCGAGAACCACTGGTCGTAGAAACTTTAAACATAGATTAAATTTTAAGTGGGGCTATTTCCAGGCTACCCACAGAATTTCATCAAATTCGGTTCAGCCGTTCTCTCGTGATGATGGGACAAACAGACAGACTGACAGACAGACAGATTTTCAATTTTATATATATAGATATTAAGTTTACTATTTGACGAATATTTTCCTTATCTCAGTGTAAAATTTAATTGCGAAATCTTCATTTAAAATAGAGTATTGTTGATCTGCACAGTATTACGAAAGTATTCTTCTACAAACAATCAATGTTTTCCCCTCCTTATGTAGCTCCATAGTGTCAGATTGATAAAAATATACACGATGCGTATGTACATCGTTGGCATAGTTGGTATCCGCAAATTCAGGTTCGCTTTATATCCATCATTGATGTCTATATATTCTGTCATCTGTTTTATAACCAGAAACAAAACACTACTTTTACTCATAATTGGGGAACTTTAATTTGGAAATATTCAAAAGTATATGTGCTAAATATTAGGTCGGGTTTTTGTACAAAGGACTCACTTGGGACGGTTAAAAATAAAAACTGAAACAAGCTTTTGTTTCTGAAACAAAACAAAACCCTGTTTCAACTGAACGGATTGAAAAAAAAATGCAGTTTTTTTTTCGTTTTCACACATTTCCACCAAGCGGATAATCAAGCAAGTTGTACCCGACGACATCGTCATACTTATTTCGATTGTACATTCTTTTCGGTTGTGGTTTATATATTATGCGACAAAACCAAGGGAACGGACGAATAAAGTGTATATAACAGTAAAAATTAGGACATAAATGGCGTTTTTATTTCTCCAATAATGTAAAATGTCTAGCACCAATTTTGATATTTTGGCATGTCTATTGAGTCATGAAATTTGTGGACAAAACACAAATGACTGTTTTGTCAATATCAACAGTCTCTGTTTTGTTGCTCTTTTGTCAGTCTCTGTTTTGTTGCCGTTTTGCCAGTCTCTGTTTAGTTTCAATTCTGTCCGTTTGGTGAAAACCCACCCTTACACTTCATGTTGTGTCAAATAAGAACAGACAGGACTATTTTTATAGACTTGTATTTAAAATATTTTATAGGGAATAATGCTCATATTAACAAAGTGATTATTTCAAGTCATGGGATGCTGATGACACTGAAATTGGTATTGACGTCGCGTAGTCTAACGTTAATGTTCTACAAATTTAATACGAACTATGTGGTGTGTAGTAAAGAACGTGATTTTATGCACAATTTAGTAATAAACTAGATCACAACGTAAAACGTAACTTAAATAAAGATAAGTAACCATCCTTTCGGAAATCATTGGATTTCCTTCTTCAATTCATTAAGCCTGGACGAGAACGCCCAAATGAACAATACTAAGCTGGTCAAACAGAAAATAACTAAACAACAGAAACTAACATTGTAGCGTCACATAGTGTGATGGAAAGGATGAAAAAATATCAAGGATGCATGAACTTGAGGAGCAAATACAAGAAAAAAGAATGCAGTGTACCTGATTTCGTTAGACATCCCAGGTTCGCAAAATATCCCGTAAGATGTTGTGCTGTTGGTGCGGAACATGCGATTTAGTGATGATGATCTTTTACAAAGACGAAACAGGTTCGTTTTTGCTGGGTTCTGCATTGAGTGCGTGATTCGTAGCTTTGGAATACCCCCTATGAGCAAGTTTTGTAACTACGTTTATAAGATCTTGAATATGCTGAATTTATTTTACGCAAATATTTAGAAATAAATCAAAATATTCAGGGCTCCAATTCATGAAGGAAGTACAAAAAGAGTTTTAATTATCTTTCCTAAGTTTTCAAAGGAATTTTAAAGCAAAGACGAGTCATCTCTCTATCAAACAAGTTCAAAAACAATTTTTTGCATGAGGATGTGGCAGATTAAAATGTCTCTAATGAGAAGTCTTCACATCTCTTAAAGAGTTTTCTCTAAGTAGTTTTGATCCCTCTGATAGATAAAAGTGTTATATCAAAGAGCGTTAATTGATAGGCGATGCAAGATATTTTTTGGCAGCAATTCAAACCATCGTATGTGTAATAATAGATTTTTTTTCAGAAGTACTAGCACTAAGTTTTTTTACAGAAGTATACGATTGAATTTGAAATAGTTAAAATTTTCAATCTTTACTTTGCTCAATAGTGTCGACATTTTAGCATGTTGGAGAATGTTTATGACCATTTTTTTTACTTTCCTTAAAATGCATAGTATATGTAAATGGAAAGTAGTGTGAAAGAATAAAAAGTCCCCAAGCTCGGAATTTTTATCAAACTATACGTTTCAAGAACACCCGAATACGAATCAATATTTTATAGTGATCTCTGCTTCTGTATGTTTGTACGAACAGGTGCCCAACATATTGGTCGAAGGGTATGAAATTTTGGTTGTATACGAACTTTAATTAAAAACGGTCATAATTTTGATGCTTCACGTAGAATTATTAGATGGATGACAAATTTGCTTAATGGTCGATAGCATTTTTTAAAGTTGGATTTCAGCAAAATATGTAAGTTTATTTTGTACTTTTGTAAAATTTTACATGCTGCCATCAAGAAAAGTGTACATTAAGGTTAGTGTACAATTCAACGTTAAAAGTGTTGTGGTGTGGATCTTGTCCATCATGATTTCGCTGTGCAAAAGTAAATACAGAGCATAATATAGGGAAAACCTTATATTGTCCATCATATGTTTTCGATCGCCTGCAAGAGTCTACAAAATCTGAAATTAAAGGATAAATATCACTAAATATCCGTAAAAAATATCGTCTGTACACTGCTATGTATATGGAAGGTTTACATTTGAATTTTTAGTCAAAATCTAGACAACCTCTGGATCTAGAAACTCAAAATATGGACTACATTTTCAGTGGAGCTATTTGATATTTCTATAAGGCTACCCACGAAATTTCACGACATTCGGTTCATCCGTTCTTCGAAGATGATGAGACAACCATACATACATAACTCTTGAATAATACTCGAAGATGGCTTTCCCCACATATAGGGGAATGTCACACAATGAATACAATAAAAAACTTCGTAAATATAGCAATACATACAAAAATAAACAGTTTTCTAGTTACAAAGGCAAATAACAGCCTTCTTTTGCAGGACCGACAAGAAATGCGACCTGACATACTCAAATCAAGCCAACAAATGAGGGTACATGGTTAAAAATAAGAGAAACCAAGTTCCTAAATCTGTGACAAAAAAAAGAAAGGGGAAATATCGAAAACGATAAGCAGGACACAGAGAATAGACAAAACAACAGAGGAAGAAAGAAGAAACTTAGACGATCAGAGAACGGATATTATAACAATTAGAAACTACTGAATAGAGATAACACTTACAAAGAACAATAACCAAAGAAATCTGAGACGTTTAAACCAGGTTAAAAAAATAAGAAGCAAATACTGGAAACGACGGCTATCTATTAGAACAAATCGGTGGCAAGAAAATTCAAATATAGAAGAACCGACTGGCTTTGGAGAAATATAATCTATAACTAATGCCATATGGGCTATAACTAATGCCATATGAGCTGTAACTAAAGCCATATGAGATGATAACTAAAAATCGGAAAATGTTAGACAAATAAACAAAAGAATACGATGTGGGCAGCACATGACTGTCTTTATATAATGCAATGAATGTACTACTTTTACAGTAAAAAATAGGTTATTCTTATAGTAGATACTTATATTCTTTCCAAGATATTGAATTTTCGTCAATTTGTTGTCTTTTTCATTGATTTAGCGTCATTCTTATCCATTTGGCGAAATATTCGTTAATTTGGCAACATTTAAAAAGGTCGCCAAGTTGGCGACATTCTGCCAAATTCGTCGTCAAAATTTCGCCAAGCGTTATGGACGGAGAAATAATTTATTCGTATATCAGATAAATGACTATTGTCGTTCAAATACAAAAGTATTACTCAATGTGTCTTTCTTCATGAATGGAACGAGCTAGATCCACGAGAATGATGTCACCAAATTTATCGCATGATAGTACATATTAAAAGTGAACATATTTTTCAATAGGGGAAATATTTTTTTTATTTTATATAATTTTTTGATAATTTTTTTTGAAAAATGCGCAATATCTCGAGAACGGTTCATGCTAGCGTTCTAAAATTTATATTAATCGTTTTCTAATGAAAAATTACATAAAAAATGTCTATTTGCGTAACTTTATTAGAGGTTTGGATTTTTTGATAATTTTTTCAAAATTCCACTCGAAAATTTAGGCGATTCTGAACATTCGATTCTGTATAAAAACAATAGGCTTCCAGTATTCACGGATTGTAATTTTTGTACCAAATTTCGTTCGAATCAGTCCATTCGTTCGTCAGTTATCGTCTCCACAGATTCACTGACACACACACACATACTTTCACACACACACACACACACACATACTTTCACACACACACACACACACACACACACATCACCTCAGAAATGTTCGATTCGTGATCAGGGATGCTTGAAATGTGCTCTCCCGTCGAAAACTCGAATTCGAATTTTCGACCCCATCACAATACTTTCCTTATACATTATTGTATATAAGGAAAGTAAAAAGGGGCCGGAATGGGAAAAAAAATGCCACATATTTCCAATCGAAAGGGAAGGATAGGAAAAGTCATGTTCTATCTACATCATATTTTTTTATCTGATAAAAATACGTTTGACATACCTATTGGAAGTTTTTTGTATCTCGATTTTATGTCCTTATTTAATGTAGTTTGAAAGAACATTTGAGGTGCCTGCTTCATTGATATTGTCACCAAAATAGTCCTTCTTTTCAACCTAATATGCTGTGGAATGGCAGAAGCTTTGTTTGGTCTGATAAGGAAGCCATTCAAGGAAACATTTTCCTTATCGGAAAATAATACGCTATCTGGAATAGATACGAAGTATTTAGGAAAACTCTGCATAAAATAATTTATATACACAGAGATTGTCACATATATATTGAAAAAATCTTATTCACATGATTTTCATAACACACTAGAATTCGTATTTTTCCGATCTTTATTTGTCTACTAGAAAATGTACCTAGCGTTGCTATGAGAGTTAAAGCAAGATATTTAAATAAAATAAGAAAATAAATAAATTTTATTCGTATAAGTAATAATAAAAATTGCATGCAATCCATGTACACTGGTGATACGCTTCCATAAAATCACAAATCCGAAATCTGTTACGACAAAAAAAAATGTCACTGCTTATAATGAAATACACGCTCGCTACTTACATAAGTGGTCACTATTTATAAATAATTTAAATGATCATCTCCTACTTAAATAATACATCATGAATAAACGGCCACTTCTTATATAATACATCTTAAATAAGCCGCCACTACTTATAAATAATTAAATCAACTCCCACTACTTAAGTAATACATTCACGCTTCAAATTCTCTCGGCAGGAAAAATAAATCCCGACGTCGGTAGAGGGTGGTACTGGTCCCATCCCTGGTATGAGTTAAAATCTCCGGTCTTAAATACTGTTGATTCAAAAATCTAAATTAGCAAATAATACAGATACGGATTGAAATAACACAAATCAATTTCCGAAGCGCCTGTTTTGAGCAAAATTAATTCCCTTACTCATTTTTTTCAATTAGCAACCAAATCAAGTGTATAGCACAATTTGGTAACGGCTGTATCAATACTTCATTGCCTGTTGAAAATTCCATGTGCTCAGAATTAAAAGTGTGAAATAACGTCTGATGCCATCAGATGGCGCCATCGGCAACCGTGCAATAGAAGATATTGCATAAATCTGTCTTGAACGAAAAGTTTATTTCGACTTATAATGACTAAAAACTAATTCATATTAAAAATAACTCTTTGTATCGTCCCGGGTGCTGAAGTACCTGTGTGTCAGATTTCAAGGTCGCATAACGTTTAGCTTTTTCTCTACAGACATACATTTTTCTTTATTATTATAGATAATAATAAAACATACTGTCTGTCTGTATGTTATTGTGTGTGCTTTGTAACGGAAAATGAAAGTGACATACAGATAAGAAATGTGATACAGAAGATACTTTCAGACAGATCCAGAGATACCTCAAGTTGATTAACTTAAATTTGCTTTATTTATTTATTTACTTACTGTTGAAGCGGACGTTTTGAAATATTTTTATAACTTTCATTCTAATCCGTTCGTAGCATTTCGAAAAAATGTAGAATTTCTTCCTTAAGACAATCGTTAAGTGCAATTTACTATTAGAAAATGAACTCTGAATGAAACCTGTAATTCAATTTTTACTTTCCTTATATACATAATGTATAAGGAAAGTATTGTGACGGGGTCGAAAATTCGAATTCGAGTTTTCGACGGGAGAGCACGTTTCAAGCATCCCTGATCACGAATCAAACATTTTTGAAGTGATGTCTGTGTGTGTGTATGTGTGTGTGTGTGTGTGTGTGTGTGAAAGTATGTGTGTGTGTCAGTGGGTCTGTGGAGACGATAACTGACGAACGAATGGACCGATTCGAACCAAATTTGGTACAAAAATCACAATCTGTAAACACTGGAAGCCTATTGTTTTTATACGCAATCGAATGTTCAGAACCCCCCTAAATTTTCGAATGAAATTTTGAAAAAATCGTCAAAAAATCAAAACCAATATTAAAGTTACGCAAATAGACATTTCTTATGTAATTTTTCATTAGGAAACCATTGACATAAATTTTAGAACGCTAACATGAACCGTTCTCGAGATATTGCACATTTTTCAAAAAAATTATCAAAAAGTCATATAAAATAGAAAAAAAAATATTTCCTATTGAGAAACATGTTCACTTTTCATATATAATATCATGCGATAAATTGGGTGACATCATTCTCGTGGATCTAGCTCGTTCCATTCATGAAAAAAGATACTTTGAGTAATACTTTTGCAATTGAACACCAATTTATCTGTTGTAAGAACAACTTATTTCTTCGTCCATAACGCTACGCTTGGCGAGATTTTGGCGACGAAATTGGCGGAATGTCGCCAACTTGGCGAGATTTTGAAATGTTGCCAAATTAGCGAAAATCTCGCCAAATAGATAAAAATGACGCTAAATCAATGAAAATGACGACTAATTGTGGAAAATTCAATATCTAATAAGTTATATAGTATATAAATATATAATAATAGTTATATAATATTTGTCGAAAATTTTAATATTTAATAATTATATATATATATATATCTATATAACTTATTTCCTCGTCCATAACGCTTGGCGAGATTTTGGCGACGAAATTGGCGGAATGTCGCCAACTTGGCGACTTTTTGAAATGTTGCCAAATTAGTGAAAATCTCGCCAAATGGATAAAAATGACCCTAAATCAATGAAAATAACGACTAATTGTCGAAAATTCAATATCTTGGAAAGGATATTAGTATCTATTAGAAGAAAACCTATTTATTTTACTCTAAAAGTAGTAAATTCATTTCATTATATAAGGAAAGTTATGTGTTGCCCACATCAGATTTTTTAATTTACAGTGGATTTATAATGAAAAGCCGCTTTTGCAAACACATGCATACTTTCGGATTTTAATACACAGTGGATTTTTAAGTTATACATTCTCGAAACTACACACAATCCGAAAATTAAATTTTACTAAATGTATAATTTCATCCTCTTTTAAAAGTATATATTTGCCGAAATTTCTGGATTTCTGTCAATATTTTCAAGATAAATATGCAAATCGTACATGCATATACAACGTACGCTTTATCTCTGAAGTCAAAGGACTAATTTCTCTTCAATTTTCTACGTATGCATGTGAAGTTCAGAAAGGAAGGTTGCTACGGAGGGAGGAACTGAAATTTCTGATGTCATCATGTTGTCATATGACGTGAGTATGGCAGCATTTCGTCAATGGCTATATTGTATCAAATAAATACCTTCTGTAGCAGTTTTATTGTCGATTTCTGTTAATTAGACAATGACCGACAAATTTGCAATTAGTTTTTCCTCCTATCTCACTTTGTTGCCGATGTTTGTTATCCTAACTTTTGTCTTGTACAGATTACAGTGGCAAGAACTTGCTCGTCCTGAATTACTTACTGAACTGAACTGTCTAGATTAATTTTTGCATTGGGTTGCAGTCGTATTTGGGACTATTATTTCGTCACGCTATTTTCTCGTTCGTTGTGACATTTTCTGGCATTTTTTTGTACGATATTTTCGGAGAGGAAGGACACTGTAATTAATATCTTGCCTTTTTCCATGATATAGATAACAAATGGACTGATTCGTGTTTGAGATATTAAAATGTAGCTCAGAAGTTTGTGTTTGTTTTTAAAATATTGTCTCAATAAAGTGGATAAGTCCATGAACCAGTGAACCTATTAAGCACTGGTCATTGCAGTTACATTTTTTTGGGATTTGGAGAGGTATTTGGCGTTACAGGAAATAGCGCCAATGGCAATTGCGAAACTCTGCCTATTTAATGCAATTTTAAATTCCTTACCATTTTTATTGCAAATTTGGGCGACGCAACGCATAATTTAATTTAAAAGTAAAAATATATTTTTTTTAAAAATTGCAAAATTTTGTTCACCATGAAAATGTTTCTTTCTTTATTATTCCATTTTATCTTTGGCATATTTTATTTATTTCCAGTCAGACATCACTGTATTTCAGTATTACGACTGGTTGTTTTTTTTAAATCTTCTTAATGCGGTTATGATTATTCAAATGACACTTTGGAACATGGAAATTAACAAAATATTCTAGTATATTTTAATGTTCATTTAATCAAAAAATTAGATTTTTGTATCCTACGGCGATTATTAAATTGAATTATAGATAATATTAAGCATTTTGGTTATCCAGAATTTAGGAAATGCAGCTATATTCGAATAGGCTTTAAAGTTTCCTTAAAACTTCTGGTTCAACTCGTTTAATTTATTGGTATATAAGTTTAAATTCAAATATGGAAGAAAGACATAGCGTCCCAATACTCAGTAGCCAATTGTTTAGAGTATGGTTTAGCTTAGCGGAGATCTGGGATCTATATCACATCTGTGATATTACAAGTAGTCTGAAAATAGGAAAAAATAATTCGATTAGAATAAGTAATATTCAGGCGGATAGCAAATAGAACTATGGAAATTAACATCATGACTTAACTATTTTTCAATATAGTCCCTATGAACATTGAGACAAATTGTACCAGCTTACCTGGTTGTTCCTATCTTTAAACCGGAGTATCAGTCCCTATCGTTAAAGTCCGTAATTTGCAAATAAGGAAGTTGCGAATTGTGCATAATGGCAACATCGTGAATGTAATGGTGTCCAGCATTTTTCTTCAAAACTGGAAATAAGTAGAAGGAGCTAGGTGCAAGGTCAGTACTGTACGGAGGGTGGCCCAGGATTTCCCAACCGAACATATCCAGAAGATCTGATGTTATTGCCGCCACATATGATCTCGAAATGAAATATAGTAGCAGATCACTAGCATTGAGAAGTCCTGTACTCTTTTGTCCATGTCTTTAACAGGCGTATGTTTGCCATCACGACTGTTATGACACGGGCACAGTCTGAGGGATAGTCGCTTGCTTTTGCCAACTCCTGCTCATACTCTGCATTAAACCTGTAGATCAACTATTGCATATAGGAGGTAGACGAATGCGCGTAAACTGCAGATGGTATAGTTTTCCACAACCGTGCCTCAGCTCCGATATCGATACATGAAACTTTTTTTCAGACTATCCCTCATAGTTATTTAAAAGTTCGATTGAGCCGTGTACATGTAGTTTTGCAATGAGGTCTAAAAATAAAATGCGTTCTTTCTTACGAGTTATAGCATTTACTTTTAACTTTCGAGCGTTACCATGAATAATATGCTATCCTTCATAAAAGGTTCAGAGAAATGGAAATATTGTAGAACAAAATGCTATTCCTCGGTTAAACGTCATCAAAATGAAGGAATCATTTAGATCTGAATTGTATTTAATCTAAAATTTAAAAGCGGATATTTTCTTCAAATGTAGAAAACAATAATATCGTCGCAGTAGTGCAATGGTTATTATGTTGTCTAGCAAGGTGGATGAGACATTTTTTAAAACTATGATATATAACTCTTATAGAAATTGCTAACGCAAATTGCGGAGATCAATCTTGTCAAATCTGGTGTGTTTCAGCTTCAATATATTACAAAACATATCTACGTGTAACTACTAGTATTCTCAAATTGTTTCAACTAATTTACTTTTTATATTCGTCGCTACTGCATGTTCCAAAGATAATCTTGACAAAATCTGGTATGTTTCAGCTTCAAGGTATTATTAAATACATCTGCGTCTAACAGTATTTTTACTATAATTCTTAAACTACTAAACTACTTTACGAATATTGCTATCGTACATTCTGAAAATAATTTTTACCATATCTGGCGTGTTTCAATCGCTAGATATTAACAGAATCCTCTATATCTAATCTAATAAACTTCAAACTGAGTTTTTTCATTGAAGAATTTAATGATCCGCCTACCATTTGCAGTTGTTGAGGAAATTCCCGGTGTTACATAACGGTCCAGATTATAGGTTTTTTCCTTGAACCTTTTCCCTCGTGTATGCTTTCTGGCAAAGTGACCAAAGTATTCTTTAATTTATTACAATAAATTTCTAGACGTCGTTGGTTGTTCTTTTAATTGTATAACTGGCGCTTTGTGTCTTCCCCTTCGCTAATATATGCGGGTTAAGGTACTGGACTCTAATTTGCTTTAATTGCTGTAAACAGCATTTAATTGCTGTAAGCAGCATAATTGCTGAAAACAGCATATGCATTTCATATTTAAATAACAAAATCTATCATTACCGATATCTCTTAAATACTTTATTTATTACTATCATGTACATATACAGGATGTTCCAAAAAGATTTACACGCGCTTTAATTCTGTACCTGTTGGAGATAAGTGGGCAATGTAAATTGCAAAAATGTTGAAAGTAAGGTAGAAAATAAGACCACGTTGATGAAATAGTCCTCCCATTCATTTTCAAAATGTTAAACTTTTTAAATTTTTATACGACCCCCTTAGACAAATTTAGTCAATCAGAAAATTTTTATTTTTAATGCAACAAGCTCATTAAGAAAACGAGCATATCTGTATCTTTAAAATTGAGCGAGTTATATTTAACTGAAAATTGAATATTATGAATGGGGGCCATATATCAAATGAGAAATGTAAATTTGTGACAAATCACAAAGAAGATGAAACTGGATGATAACACATAGGATACCCGCGTAGTGAGTACCACTGCTTTATATGATCTCTGTGTAATGTTTTATTTAGATGCATTTCTGATAAAAAATTTTGACACACACTAACGTATATTTGATCAAACAATTCCCATCGATAATTTGTTTATGATCATTATTTTCACTGATGAAATAGTCTTTCACATGCTACGGAAAAGTAGCATAAGTCAAATTTTCTCCTTTATCATAATTCAGTTGATTATAAAGATACAGATATGCGGTTTTTTTAATGATATTGTTGCTTTAAAATTAAAATTTTCTGATTGACCAAATTTGTCTAAGGGGGTAGTATAAAAATTAAAAAAGTATTAACTTTTTTGAAGTTAACAGGAGGACTATTTCTTTAACGTAGTCTAATTTCCTATCTTACTTTAAACATTTTTGCAATTTACTTTGCCCCCTTATCTCCAAAGAATTAAATCGCTTTTCAATCTTTTTGGGACACCCTGTATATGTCCTAAGTATCAACATGCGCTAATTAAAAGTACTGAGCAGGTCTTTGCGAACAAACCTTTTAACTATAACCATTCTGTACCTTGCTTAACGATACTATAATACTAAATCTTAGGAAATAGATTTCAGAAAACAAAGGAGAGCTTCAATAGACTCTTTGTAGGAAAAAAGTTCCGATAGTTCTTCAACAGATTATGCATTATAAATGAATGAAAATGCTCTTACTACTTCATGATTAACGGCAGGTGTCAGGAGTACTTTTATGGTATGCATTCTTTACCAAGAGTCTCTATTTTGGATACCTTAATTGATTGTTGGCATCCTGATCAAATATTTACTATTAAGCTACTTACTCTTATTATCCTTCAAGAAGCATCTTGATCTTATCTATGAGTATGATACCTTTTGAAATACCTTGGGATACCTTGTTTATCTTGTTTACCTAGGCGCGAACATTTAAACTAGTGTATATAAGTGTTTTATTATTATTATAATACCAAACGAAATTTACAGATGCTATTATATGTAAAATATTTTCATACGGAGCGTAAGAAATTTTAGACACACAATTGAAGTTTAAGCTTATAGTCATATTACAACTAATTTGATATTAGGATATGAATAAAGCATTTT
Source organism: Amaurobius ferox (assembly GCA_951213105.1). NCBI lineage: Eukaryota > Metazoa > Arthropoda > Arachnida > Araneae > Amaurobiidae > Amaurobius > Amaurobius ferox. The sequence continues at coordinate 66,526,225 of OX578147.1, forward strand.
ATGACTTTAAAATGCGCTATTCTCTATTGTCTATTGAGCTATATACAACAGGAGTGAATGTTTATCGCGCTTTAACATTGTTCTCCAGATGTATTTTTTGGTTAGTGTGATGCACATTTAGAAAACACACTTTAAGCTGGCTTTTAGACTTATCAGATTATTCATAATTAACGTGGCAGTGACATCGTAAGTCGTAAAACATTAAAACACATTGCATTGTGTGCCTCTTAAACCCACCTTATGTATCTTCAGTGTGAGTTCCTGGAATGGAATACATTAACATACTACCACAATTAATTGCACCAATTTAACTTTAAATTAAAATCATTTATTAAGAACATTTGATTAATTATTAAATTCATTACAACAATTATCATAATATTATTTGCGGAGGAGATTGCAAATGTGATATCAGTTACGTTAAAAATGCCTAAAATTGCATTGATGATCTTCTATAATTATTGATAGGAACACGTACCTCCAATTTTGTCTTTGTGCATTAACATAACCACCTTTGGTTCTGTTTCATCAGCGTACACCGTACTATACCAAATCAGGGTGAGGTATGCCGCCGTCTCGTATGGAAGTCGATCACTGTAAGACGAATCAATCTGACCTCATCATAACTGCATCGCCAGTGGTACAAACTCGAAGTCTGGTGCTCTGGCTGCCCCGACTGCTCTTGTCGAACTCGAAATCTCCTGCTGTTGAACTCTCTTACTGTTCTTAACATCTCTAGCACTTTCCATATGTTGCAACCTCTTTTCGCTCGAAGGCTGATACGCCTCTTGTCTTATATTGACCGACCTTAGGGCAATGTGACCAGACATCCTCCATAATTGGTTAACATGTTTACCCAATGTCATGTCTTCACTTTATACCCTATGTTTAAGGTCTCATTTAACCTCTCGGATCAGGGTGCTATAACACTGGAGTCCATACAATCAGACAATACATCAGACTTAAGTTGGATGTATTGTTTGATATTATAGACAATTATAAATATTCAACATAAAACTATCTCTGCCAAATCTTGTCTCAAATCTGGTCTCATAGTTAGCAAAAATCGATCTCCCGAGATGAGTAATGAAGCCCAGGTAGCGCCTGGAGAGTGGTGGTGAAGCAATGGTTGTGCACGAGGATGAGTCCCCTCCAGTTATTATATCGCGTGAGGAAGTTATGGACTTAAAGAGACAATTTTTGGAATTATAGCATAAAATTATACTGTTGAGATACCGACAAGATGAGGGAAGAAAAGGTACAGATGGTGGAATTGATGAACATGTGTATGAGAATGGAGGATGACCTGAACAAGATGGCCAACTGTGTAGGAGTTGATTAGTTATTTTTATTTGAATCTCCCCTATCCCTGTAAACGAGACTCTAAAAGTCTCTGATATTAGGACTGTTAATAATGATGTTAATTGTGATGTTAATATTGTTAATAATTTAAATTGTGATGCTAGTATTGATAATAATTTAGATAATATTATTACGGTAGTTTATAATGTCTCCCACGTGGACCCTGCTACCCATGTAGCTGATTCTGTTCAACATTTAAATCTAAATGCCGAATCTTCAAAAAATAATGACTCTAACGTTGAACTAAACAGTAAGTCAAGAAAAAGATCCTTCTTAGGGAATATCAGTACGAGAACCAAAGTCGATGAAGAACAAAGAACAAAGAACAAAGCGAAACATTTAGGTTGCCAAATTCGATATGAACTATCAGTAATACGCTCATGTCCAAAAGTTAAGCATAGTTGCTGTTTATGTGAAAACTTCAGGAAATCTACATCAGAATGAAAGAAAACACGGTATGCGGATATAGTAGGGCTATAGAAGAAGAAAATAATGCAAAACAAGGATAATAACGACTTTTATTATCCAAACAAAATGATGAAAGAAAAATGGGCAAAATACGAGTGTCAACTTCAGTTACTCTTGACTTACTACAACTCTTATGTCAACAGTACGAGTGTCAACAGAATGATTAAAACGATGCGATGATGCAGTTTAATACGGTGTGTGGGAACCTCGGGTGGCCACGCATGCTGCACAACGATTCCCGTACTTTCAATGACGGTTTGGATGAGTTGTGTGCTCAAAGAGTTCCAAGCCTCAAGAAAAGCAGTTTTCAATCCCGAAATGGAGCTTAATGGGTAGCAGAGGGCTAGCTGCTGGACGAAAGTCAAGAGACGAAGCAAGGGACTAGCAAAGACGAAGGTCAAGCTGCTGGTCATCTTGAACTTCGTATCTGCAGAACTTCGTCTCTGCAAGATGTCTCCCGAGCGTATCCCACACATGAGCTATTGGATTCAGTTCAGGAGAGTTGGCAAGCCACTGCACGTGACGGATATCTTCTGTTTGAAGGAAATCGTCGAACAAGGCCGCACGGTGAGAAGTCGCGTTATAATCCATAAATATGAAATTAGGACAAACAGAACCTAGAAACAATCGAACGGCAGGCTCAAGAACTTCGTCTCTGCATCTTTGACTGGTAACCGATCCCGCGTCAAAGATGTGGAGGTCTGTACGGCCGCCCATCATGATACCTGCCCAGACCATGACTCCCTCAAACAGAAAACGATGTCTTTCCGCGATGTTTTCCATGTGAAAAAGCGATCCACGTTTGTTCCAGATCGTGGTACGTCGAGAATCAGTTTGCAGGTTAAACCTGGACTCGTCACTGAGCATGACATTGCCGCACTGTTGTCCACTCCACTGCCGATATTCTAAACTCCTCTGTAAACGCGCGCGTTACTGTGCAGACGCCAGGGAGATGCAAGCTGCTGGTCATCTGGCTTAGAGACCAATGTGTCTGAGTCTTCTGTAAACAGTTTGTATCGAAACAATGACTCCTGTAGCGGCTGTCAGGACTGAACCCAGTTGTCTGGCAGAACGATTCCTCTGACGTCGCGCAGTTATCACCAAATATCGGCCTTGCAAGGCGGTTGTTAGTCAACCTGGCACTGGCCTCCCGGTAACATCTCCAGTGGTTTGGAACCTCTGGCACAGTCTGGAGATCACACACTGATGCACGTTCAGAATTCGAGATGCATCAATTTGGGATCGACCGACTTCCAGCATTCCAATAATTCGTTCCTTCAAAAACATATCCAGTTGGTATCTTTGTGACATTTTTTGTCGGTTTTGATTGTTAACAACGCTCCGTACCACAACAATTGCGAAATTATGCCTCAACTGGCCATGCCGCTGAAGGCCGTTTTATACTCGTTCCGACGTGCGCCGGTGCTTTGAGCATGTCGACGTCGGTCGACTGAACTGTTTTACTTATTCACAATGATTTACTTTATCTTCATCCAACGATTCTCCACAACTGAATGTAAACCGCTGTACCCATATTAACTCCGAATGTTTCGTATTTCACGAATTATGCTTAACTTTTGGACATGAGTGTACATAACAGATCCTTTGATTGGATGCGATAATAATCCACTTATTTTCTTTTCTTAACGTTTAAAATAGTGAAAGCAAAAAAAGAACATTTGGACACGCGTCAACACAAGCAGGTGATTTTTTGCCTGTTAGAACATAATTGCGCTGGGGAACAAAAATCTTGCGTGTAGAACACTCTCCTATTTTTGTTTAGGGATATGGTGGAGAGTTTCTTTGCAATACAACTAGATCCCTAAAGTCTGGTAATGTGGATTTGCCGGAGTTCCTAGCCTCTTGGCTTTTACCTCCAATCTGAGAACAGTATATGCGAACATGAATGACATCATTTGAGCAGTTGAAGTTAGAATTCAAAAGAGCGGCCCATAGGCCAGACCTTCCGAAGGGAGGGGTGCTTTAGGAGCTGCGGTGCTGCCCTCTAGGAGAGGAGCAGGCAACCACAAGGGGGAAGCCTGTATCTTTAAGAGATACACAAGTTCAATACAATTAAGGCTTGAGATCAGTTAAGAGAAAAATGCTAAACAAGAGATGAAAGGATGAGTGCGGATGTGAAAGGCAAAAAATTTAAAAAGCATCAAGGTGGTTCGTAAAGAACAGACCGAGGTCGTTTCCTGTGCAGCCTCGGGTCGTAATCAGGGAGCGTAAATAAGGTTTCGTTATTGATATTGGGGAGATTTCTGAAGAATTTTTTAGCATGCTTGCGAATAGTAATTTTAATGGTCTTAATTTTAAAATCTTGATGAATAATGTCATTCCTAAGGAACCGGGGAGCTTTGCGGATGATTCTGAGGATGCGGTTTTGTTCTGTCTGGAGTTTGGCTATGCCAGATTTGCATGCAAAGCCCCAGACAGGGCAAGCGTAGAGGAGGATGGGGTTGATAATGGACTTATATAAGATAATTTTGTTTTTAAGCTGAAGGTGACTAGAAAAAAGCAGGTGCCCAAGGGTGCCTACCAGTTTCCTCGATTCTTTTAAAATGTAGCTAAAGTGCTCGCGCCAAGTAAGTCGGCTGTCCAAATGGACGCTGAGGTACTTGATCGAGCGGGCGAAGCAAACGGGTTGATTGTTGATCATAATGGGGGGGGGGGATCCTAATGCCGGAGAAGAAGATGGCCTGCGATTTAGTGGGTTTGATTTTTATTTTCCAGTTGCTGTAATATTTTTCCAAGGAGTAGATGTGTTTTTGAAGGTGGACGTGAAGAAAGTTAAGGTTGCGGTGCTTGGAGATAATACACGTGTCGTCTGCATAAAGGCAGAGGGTGGTGTGGGGGGACCGGGGGTGTCAGTAATGAAGTAATTGAAAAGGAGGGGGCAAGAATAGATCCTTGGGGGACTCCAGCGTTGACAGGCTTGAGGTCGTATAAGGTATTAAGAATTCTGACGTGAAATTTACGTTGATTCAGGTACGAGTTGATGATGAGGATGAGGGGGGATTAGAGATCTTATCGATGCCCGGGGATTTTTTGCTCTGGAGTTTGCTGATAATTTGGACAATTTCAGAGGGGGGGGCAAAAGGAAGTTGCTGACAGCAAGGCTAATATTGTCATAGAACTGATTGTTGGGGATGTCCAGGGCGAACTGCATTTCATAGCAGTTCGCGATGGCATTCGCTTTTTCAAGGTCTGAGAAGGCCATTCCCGCGTTGGTGCTTAGAGGCGAGATCCCTAAAGATTAAAAAATAATTTAAAATTAATGTTTTAATAGAAAATTGTTGGTAGCTATTGGGTAGATTTGAATTTCGAATTCAGGAGACTTATAGATACTCACCGGTTTTCAGTAGAAACGTCCAAAAAATCTGGTCACACTGTTAAGGAAAACGAGCGTGCAAATGTACTGTGTTGGAGTGCTCAGTGTTTGGCCAATGCTAATATGTTTAAAGAAAGAAACTCTTATCAGTGAGTCGATTTCTAAGATAACTTTTCTTATCTTTTATGGTTAAAAACACTTATCCGCTTGAATATGAATATACAAACATTGTCATATATTATTCAGAGTGATTTACAAAGTTCAGATACGTTGAAATTTTGGCACATCTTTATAAAAATTTGGTTTTGTTCTGTGAGCCATATGGAACCCATCAGTGGGCTGTATTTAGCTTGCGAGCTGTGGTTTCCCTATTCCTGTTTTATACCATGTACCATTTTTTTCGTACTTAAAAGATCGTTTAGTGAAATAAATATTGAATGGGCTTACTATTTAAATAAATAAATTTGGATTGAATTATTAATCACGCCTTCAATTTGTGTGACGTGTATGTATTGGGGTCATGACTTTCTGGGGCAAGAAAGACTGTCACAAAACGGTGACTTAAAGTCTGCACTTTGTTTCGAAGTAAGCATCAGCAACTGCATAAGGTGCTTCCTGGTTTCACAGATTGAATCATCAATTGAATACGAGTATTATTAAGTCATACTCATGAAGTGTCGGGAAGCTTCGTTCTCGTATTGCTAGAAAATCTCATGTGCCCAGCGTATGATTTTGTTATTTCTTTCTCAGCAAAATAATGGTGTATAAGAGCCATAACACAATGGTATTGAATTAACACCATTTAAATTGAAATTGGGGCTCTGGGAATATTTCTTGTCTAAACAGAATGGCTTATTCATACTCGTGTGAAAATTATTCATCACATTGCAATTAACATTAAATTAATATTCCGTGAAATCCGAAAGAAAATGCATCTTCTTTAGTGATTGGAATGAACTAGATTGCCGATGATGTTAACAGATTCGTTGAGCACTATTACCTATGGAAAGGTATCATGGTACTTACTACTTTTTTATTTAATGTATTTATTTTTATACATTTATTGGATAAAAGTACAATATCACGAGGACGATTAATTCCAGCGTTTGAAATGTGACGTCATTTATTCTCTAATGAAAAGTCACGTATGAAATATTTATATATTTATTACTATTTCATTTATTTATTATTGCAATATATGTATTTCTTTATTACAGATATCACAACATATCCATGCACACACTAACATACATACACACACGCAACATACACACAGATGCATGTCACACATACTAATATATACACATAAACATAACAACATACACATGCACACACTAACATACATCCGGCCAAACATTAAGCTGCTATATGCCTACGGGTTAGTCGTGTGGTCTGGGTCTTCGACACTAACATACATGCATATACGCATATGCACACATGCATACACACACATGCATGCCATACATAGTAACATATAGATCACAAACATACACGTGCAACATCACAACATACACGTGCACATACAAACACACCGTACGAATACATGCATGCCACACATACTAACATACGAATACATGCATGTTACACATACTAACATACATACACAGACACATCAAAAATGCTCGATTCGAGTTCAGGAATGCTTAAAATATGCTCTTCCGTTGAAAACTCGAATTCGAATTTTTAATCTCGTTACAAATCTTCTATATACACACCTCGTTACGTATTCTCTTATACATGCATGCAAGGAAATTGACAATTTCACTACAGCCTGGGTTACCAAGACTGGTGACAATATTTCGTAATTTTACTTAATGCAAATTTTAAGTGATGCGTTGTAAGTTTTGTAATTTTCCGTATTTCGGATCTAAAGTAGTGCAAAGTTTGCTCGAATTTCCCCAAAATAATAAATTGCATAAGTAAATTCAGATCTGTGGCAATCCTTTAAATTATTAAAACTTAAATGGATATCAATCAAAATGTCTCATTAGGAATCTCAATCTAAATAAAAGTGCAAAATAAATATTTTGAAATAACCCATAGGAGTCACTGAAATAGTGTCATAAAATAAATGTAGATCAGCTCAAAGAACGATACTGAAGATTAAAGATTCTTTACGACTGGTGCTTTGCTTCAGTACGACGCCCGAAAAAGTTCCAAAAAAATTCGTTTGCGAAATTCTGTCGTGATAAGTACCAAAAGATTCATCATTCAGGAAACCTACATCAGTAGATAACATCAGGAACATTCGGATAATGGGAATCAGTATAAATGTCCTTCACAGAAAAACCAATACAGTACTTGCTATTACGTCATTAATCCATAGCATTAAGACAGATGCTTAAGGAAAATTTAAGTTTATCTGAGTATTTATGTGATTTGCCAGACGATAAGAAGTTTGCAATTTACTGATAAAAGCGTCTAATCAGATTTTTTACTTTATTTTCAGAAGTAAAATGACTAGATACTTTGGGAATAATTTAAGTTGTTTATTACATCTATCTCATGTAACTGATGGTGGAAGGTAGCTTGTTGTTAATTCTTCGAAAATTCGTTCAACAGAATTCATAGTTTACGGAATACTCTCTTAAAAACTGATCGACAAATTATCGATTAAGCTATCGATTTGTACCGATAAAAAATGTAATTAGGTGAAACTCCGGAATTATTAAATCTGCAGAAAATTATGTATTTTTTAAAATACTATATATATATATATATACATATATATATATATATATATATATATATATATATATATATATATATATATATATATATCGGATATATTAAGATTAACATGCCATTGAAAGTTCAAATTTTTTTCAACAGCTGATTAAAACATCGCAGACTCCTCCAGAAAACAATCATAATCCCATTGATTAATTATACATTTTTTATCCCAGGCACATCTGATTTTTTTTAACGAATCTAGCAGTCTTTGGACCTAACTTGAGGTTAAAACGGAGAAATGGACCAGATTCATTTCGCTTAATGGAGCGGATATTTTGGGATTGGGTGAGGCGGTCTACGTGTTTCGCGGCGTCATGGGTGTGTTGAATATACGGTCAGTTGTGATTATCATATTTTTTTGCTTTTGGGAAGAGCGCGTGCAGTTTTCGGATTGAAGCCATTTTAAATTGTGTTCAAATGTATTATTGAAGCAGCGACCACTTATTTAATTATTTATACGTAGTGAATGTTTAGATTTCGCGCTATTTCGAAAATATGGTGTGATCAGGGGCATAGTTAGAGCGAACTTGTGCTCATGTGTGTTTTGTACTTTAAGCGTGTACTTGCGCAGCAGGCGACTAGCTCGAAAAATTTAGTGAATTTAATTAATCCCTGCTATGAATGTCGAGCAACGCCGAGTGCAATTTCTATCTGTATAAATGAAATTGAAAATCTGTATGTCTGTTGGTTTCACCATCACGGGAGAACGGCCGAACCGAATTTGATGAAATTTTGTAGGTATCCTTGAAATAGCCCCACTTAAAATTTAGTCCATATTTCGAGTTTCTGTGACCAGTTGTTTTCGAAATATTAATTAAAAACGAACAATTAAATCTTCCATAGAGATAGCATTATGCAGATGCTATTTATTCCGCCAATTTATTTGTAGAAAATTATATCTCTGAGTTTTGTTGGAGTTTATTGCGTTTATTAGTCTCTTTTGAAAATAGTTGGTTTGAAACAGAAATTGAGATGGAAACAATTAAACCATCCATAGAGATAGCATCAGGCAGACGATATCTTTTTCGCCAATTTATTTGAAGAACATTATATCTCTGAGTTTGGTTGGAGTTTATTGCGCTTATTAGTCACTCTTAAAAACAGAAGGTTTGAAACATGAATTGAAATGGAAACTCTATCACTATGGTTTATTTTTCACAGGCTCTTACTCAACAATGAAAAGTATTAAGAAATCAAAATGGTTATTTGATTATCAGCATTTTATGAGAAATATTCTGTCTTATATCATGTTGCTCAGCAACGCAATTGAATCGCATGTGTTTGTTAATTTCTATTATTAATTTTTCGATTTGAATAATGAATAAATGGATATAGATATATATCTTATAAATGAACGGTTTGATTTTTTTTAATTTTATTATTAAGGACTGAATACATTACTTTCATTTATTTTGGCAAAGAGTTTTCAAACTTATATATTGTGTTTAGTCAATAAACTCATTGTGTTTAGCCAATAAACTCATTTAGCCGATTGTTGAAACAGAATAAGAGTAGAACGGGAGTATCTTCTAATACAATTTTAGTGTTTTCATTTAGTATATGCGAACGGGATCAGGATGTCTTTAGATCTGCAAATTCAGAGCTACGAATTTGACGGGATATCGCTAGCTTGGCAACTTTTTTTAAACGTTGGCGAATTGACGGAAATTTTGCCAAATAGACAGAAATATCGCCAAATTGATAAAAACGATGCAAATCAATGAAATTAAATTCATTTTTTAGAAGAGATTACTGAAATGATGTTTCGGTAGCATTTGTCTGTCAGTCCATCCGTCCTACTAAGTAACACATTTAAAGAATTTTTAAAATGTCACCAAATTGATAAAAATATTTGTAAATCCATAAAAATATCATGAAATTGATAAAATTCCGCTTAATAAATGAAATTAATTGTGCTTTGTTAAGGGATAGTATTGTGATGGTGTTTCGTCAATTTGTCGTTAAGTGGGACTGTCAGTTCTATAGTCCCACTTGGGATAAATTTGGCGACTTTTTAAAATGTCGCTGAATTGACCAAAATGTCACCAAACCTTATATAGCGATAGCATTATTCAGACGATAATTTTCCACCAATTTCTTTGAAGCAAATGATATCATGTCGCTTAGCAACGGATTATCCAATGTGTTTATGCAGCATACGATTTTTATTAATTTTTTTTCGATTTGAATATTAAAGATATGCATATAAAATAAATTTCATTCACATTGTATTTTTGACTGGGTAATATCAATTACGGTCTTCAGGTTTAAACATTATTATTATTGATATTTTCGCGGATTATTGAGTCAGGGATTATTGATATTTTCAAATTATTATGATATTGTTTTATTATGGCAAAAATTGTTGAAACTCGGATATTGTACGTTATACGAGTAATATTCTACAAATGCACGGGTATATTCTAATCTACGAGAATATAAGTAGTGCAGGTATATTGGCATATTATATTTTGATATATATTGGCATATATTTTGATATATATTGTCATATATTTTGATATATATTGGCATATATTGGAATTAATTACGACCTTCTGGTATAAAGATTACCGGAATTATTGATATTTTCAATTTATCACGTCATCTGTTTTATTTTGTCAAAGATTTTTGAGACTCATATTGTAATACGGGTAATCTTCTACTAACACACTGGCATATTTTCTAATCTGCGACAATATAAGTAGTACGGGTATATTTTTCCATATAATTTTAGCGCTTTCATTCTGGCATATATTGGAATCAATTACGGTCTTCAGGTTTAAATATTAGGAGTTTATTGATATTTTCAATTTATACATGTAATCTACTAATACAGGTTATATCTTCTGATATTCGCGTATATAAGTAGTATGGGTCCCATATAATTTTAACGCTTTTATTTTGCATATATTGGTTCAATTTCATATTTTTATAAATTTGCTGACAAAAGGGGCCAGGATGTTTTATTCTTCAGATCTGCCCGCGAAGATGATTTCGCATAGTGAGAACAGATGTTCTTAAACTTCTTTTTAGGACACAATATATTTAATATTTTGACAGAATATTTTGATTAACAATGGTAATTAGTATACTATAGGAATTTGTACATGATTGTGAATTTTAAGTTTCTTTATATTATATACTTCATGCGAAGAACGAGTATGCTGCTAGAAATAAATTTAAAGAAATAAATTTAATGTCAGTTTTTTAAAATCTGTTTTTTAACCTTGAGTGCAAGATAACATTGAAACAATTTTTTATGTATGAAACACAAAACATTTTTATGTGTATATAAGTACGAGTTTCAGAATATATAATGCATACTAGTCTCTATAAAATTGACCTAAACTTTTCGGTTTTTTTATTTGCAAAAGTATTTTGCTAAGAGGTTGTGTTGTTTAAAGCTCGTGAATTTTGTGAAATCTATATGCAACATTATATAAAATAGCACTAGTCTTTAAATATATAATTTAATTTAGATTCAAAATGAGCGATTGCTCATGAAGTGAAATTAGATATTAAAAAATTGTTTTGGAGTAATATTGCACGTAAAGTTACCATTTTAACTTTTTTTTTCGAAAAATGGCTCATAGTCCTCAACTCTCTATGAAATAAATGTTTTGATATTATATTTTAAAAATTGTTCCTTAACAGAAAATTAAATTGCCCATGGAAAAAGAAAATTGTCTATTAAAATGGTTTATCACTAGAAAGCAAGAGTGTGGTTTCATAATGCATACCTGAAAAGAAATAAAATGTTGAAAATGATGAATTTTTCATTTCAGCATTTTAACAGTTCTGTGAACCCTTAACCAGAAAAACATCCACTGTAGAAAAGTAAATACTAAACCGTAATAGAAAAATAAGACAGGTAAACTTTCAAAATATTTAGTAGCTTCCACACCATCCAATTTACTATACAACCGTGACCAATCAATGGGAAAACTAAAACTTAAAAATATTCATATCGATATTTCGAATTCTATGAAATAGCCATACCTGATATACCCATTTTCATATTTTCACAATTTGCTTTAGATTTTATTTTAAAGCTAACGTCCATCCTGTTATAATTTGTAATACGAATGAGTTTCAGACCGTATACACCGCATCGCCCGTTAGTATAGAAACCTAATCAGATAAGAGGCTTCATTGATGCGAAAGTTTTCTCATCCCGCGAAAGAGAAAATGCAAACCTGGCTATCGAAACGTCCCATTATGATACAAAGGCAAAATATTTAGGGTTATAGCTGGGGTCTAGATAATTTGAGCAAGACGCACACAACATTTGGGATGGAATGGCCTGCGGTTATTGAGTAAATGACCGCATTTAAATACAAGGGCTTCCGAATAATGGGAGAATTTCAAATTATGCAGATGTTTGGATTATTTTACGAACATGAAGTATTTACACATATATTTGTGAACAAAATAACGGGGAATATTTCTTTTCTAAGAACTACATGTTTTACAGAATGAACGGAAAGTGTGGCAAATAAAATGAAAGCAAAATTAGTCAAATGTTTTGTATATTGTAAAACGGGTGTAGCCAGGATATAGGAAAAGAAGGGGATGTCGACGAACTATTGGGGGATTTAGCCCTTAGAGAGACAATGAAGTGCCACTATGTTTGAGTCTCTAATGGCGTTATGTCTCTCTTGCTATGATTGTGAATTTTGGATTTGTTTTTTGAATACATGTTAATTTCTCAAAGGATCTCGGGCAATGACTATAAAATATCAAGGCTAGATTCCTGAGCAATGAGTTAATTAAAGATATAGAAGAAACTATTATCGTGTTACTAGCTCAATACATCGTCTGTTCAGTCGATTCTGTAGTCTGAAATCCATTATGGCATTATGTTCACATAATGATGCCAAATCAATTTAACATGGAAGGTTAGATTCAGTGAATAACTGTAGTCTCAGAAATTCCAAGTCTCTATTTTTTATTAAGCTTCTACTGTTAATGGTAGCTATTTACATTTTACAAGTGTTACAACGATCAGGATGATATCATGTAAGCTAAAATCATTCTATAGAATGACTAGGCATTCTATACAATGCCTGCTTTTCACATTTTGCCGGTAATACATATACTAAATCATGGCTTATACACATGCTACAAATGGCTTACAAAGGAATAAATGGTCAATCTAACACAGGATGCGTCCAACAATCGTTACAAATGAATAAACATCGATATTTTGGATAACAATAAAAATTAGATTTTTCCTATAACTCAATCTCTCTGGATATCAATTAGTTTATTATTGGTTTATCTCTGGATATCAATTGGTTTATTATCATATTGTATTATGTTTCAGTTTTTAACTTGAATAAGCATACTGCTGCATTAACCTTATAACTTTTCACCTACTTTAATTTACTCCTATATGAAAAGCAATCTTCACGGTATTTAATTTTTATTACAACGATTTCGGGTCTATGTACTATGACAAACAACTTGATGAAATGTCCCCAACTTGGAAAGTTTAGAAAATTAAGGGGGGAAAGAACTGAAAGGTGATGATTTCCACCAAACATCTAGATTTACCTGGTTGTTTTCCCTGATCTATCACACTGAGTTCTCCCTATTTCGAAATGAACGCACAAAAATATGAAAAATTATGTATAGTCAAAACAGCAAGTTTATACTGTTCAACAAAAGCAAATTTCCAGAAACTGTGAAGAACTTTGCTGCTCCTACTGGGAATCGAAACTTGGATTTCCGAACTGTCCAGCCGACGCTCTACCGTTGAGCTACTGGGATGAAATGGCAAGCTCTTATCGTTGAAAAGGACTCTTCATTCTCCACCTTCTAATGTCAGATTGGCGGGCAACTAACAATCTGACTGACAACCTCCTGCTATTTTTTACCTCAGGTTAGCCTCATGCGACTACTATTTTTACCCAGGTTAATGTCCCGCGTGGTCGTTAACTTCTCAATTTGAAATCGGCGCTCAAGCATTCAGAGTCCACTGAATCGTATTAGTCGTACTAGGGTAACTTTCAGACTTCCGGCACCTTAGCACAAACCTACAGGCTTGATTTGTTCGGGCGCTATTGTAAAGCATCTTGCTGCCCCAACCGGCAAGCTAACCCTGGATATCCAAACTGGCCAGCCTACTCTCTACCGTTGAGCTACTGTGACGAAATTGCAAGCTCTTATCGTCGAAGTGGTTTTTGCAACTTCCTCAAACGGAAATATACTTATTTATGGCTCGTATTTTTATAAAACAACCGCATATTTGTGTATATTTTCACAATTCAGATCAAATTTACTTTTAAACTCAAATCAATCCTGTTATAATTTCGGCAATACGATTCTATTATACCTTACACAGTGTTGCATCTGAGAGTATACAAATCTTATATCAGATAAGGGGCTTCATTGAAGCGAATGCTTTTCCATCCGTAAAAGAGAAAATGCAGATCTGACTATCCTGAATCCCATTATGGTACAAAGGCAAAGTATTTATAGTTATAACTGGGATGTAGATAATTGAGGCTGGACGCTCACACAATTTAGGATTGAATTGTTCTCGGTTCTTGAACAAATGTGTGCATTCAAATTCAAGGATGATGGGAAGATGTCAAATTACGAAGTTCGCATTTTGTTTAAATATGAAATACTAGTACTTAAGTCTGCAAAGACCGGGGAACTTTAATAAATTAATTGCAATATTTTTAATACGTTTTATTTTATTTACTAATGTACGGTATTTAACGTCGAAGATGTGCTTTTATTTGAAAATTCGCTCAGTTATGTAGTGCCTCGTGATTCATATTATCTGCAAATATTTACATTACGTATTTCCGAATAGTTGGAGGTTCTGGGAAGTCTAGAGATACTTCGAACCTTGAATCCCCAATTTGTGTAGCTTGGATGAAAAAGGCCGAAATTCAACTCTGTTTGGTTTTGTTCCGTTCCATAAACGATATAAGTGTGCAAATATTTAGCTTTTTAGATGAACGGTGTTCTGCTTGAGGGTCTGGTTTTCCATCCCCCCAGAGAAGGAATAAAAAAAACACACTCTGTTAGGTTTTGTTTCTTAGACGATAATATAACTCTATAAAAATTTAGTCTTCCAGGTTTACAAGAGGTTTCGGGAGGCTATGGATGTGCTTTTTAAAAACACCTAATTTTCCGCCCTCTTGGGAAGGGAATAAAAAATCCGGCTCTATTATGTTCTGTACTCTAATCGATGCAATAAATGGGGAAATATTCAAAGGCTTCAGGGGTGAGGCTGGAGGGTTTGCAGTGACTTTTTAAAAAATCCTATTTTTTCCGCTTCCCTATTGAGAAAATTTAAAATTCGACTGCGTTATGTTACGGACTGTGGTCAGTACTATAAGTGAGGATAGATTCAGTCGTCTAAGTACGTTACGGAGGCGGGAGTCTTCGGGAGTGTTTGGAGGTGGTTTTTCAAAATAATCTTATTTTCCTTGCCCTCCTCCATATGATGGAATAGAAATTTCGGCTTTGTTATGTTCTGTATTGTGGGCGATACGATAAATGAAGAAAGAATCAGTCATCTACGTCACTGTTGAGGGGGAGAGGCTATCTGGATGGTCTGAATCGACTTTTTGACAAACCCTATTTTCTACGTCTCCCCGCGAAGGAGGGAATCGAAAAATCGGCTATGTCCAGTACTGTGCACAATACTACATGTGAGGAAAAATTCTGTTATCGAAGTCACCAGGGAGGGGCTTCTGGAGAGTCTGTAGGGACAAAAACAAGTTAGACAATTACACTGGATTCCAAAAGTTAAGCACGGATGGTTAAATCAACAAAAATGGAAAAGTAAAGATTTGATTAACCTAAAATTGTACATGAAGGTAGCAAATGTTTTTATTCATTAAAGAAAATAAGAATAATGTATAAAAATGAAAAAAATTATTTACTTTTCGTGAGTTATATGATGGCGTCACAGTTGGGTCATTAACAAAATAATGGCAAACAGACAAAAAAGGCAAACATACCAAACTAAACTTACATTAATATGGTATGTGCCCACCCAGGATCTTCATACAAACTTTAAAACGATTTTCCATACTTTCAATGAGGTGATCAACCATCACAGAAAATAGCAATGGCCAATCCTCCAATAGGGCAGTTTCCAACTCTCTGAGACTGGTTGGAGGAAGCAAACGCGAAGAGACAGCACGCCAGAGGGTATCCCGAGGGTTTTCAATGGGATTACGGTCGGGGGAATACGCCCGGCCACTCCTTATGAGAAATGCCCCAGGACCAATTGCTGTAGCGTAGAGTTTCACAAGGGGTCTAGGACTGCATCCCGATACCGCTCAGCCGTCACAGAACAGCCTTTAAAGATGTGCAGCTCATACGATATCCCATTGAAATTCCAGCCCACTCTATGACGCTGCCACCTCTGAATGAGTGATGTTCGATGATGTTCTTGGCCTGATTACGTGTGCCTTGTTCTCTACAGGTCCTTATATGCTTATCACTTGATTCTAGGACAAATGTGGACCTGTCCGTGAACAGGATGTTGCACCAATCTGAGGCAGTCCAATTGACATATTGACGACACCATTTTAATCTTGCCCCTCTGGCTTGGACGGTTAGTGGAACACAAAAACGTGGTACTCGGGCATACAGTACCTTCAAGTGGAGCCTTCAACGCACAGTACTGGCAGATATTGTCTTACCAAGTGCCGCTGCAACCTTGGATGTAACAGTTGTGGAAGTCGCTCTTCGATTACGCTTGGCTACTCTAGAAATATACCGATCATCAGAGGGGTCGTAACCCTTGGACGACTAGACACAGTTCTCCTGACAACCACTTGACTTGTTTGGAATGGTGTCCATAATCGAGAAATTACCGAATGCTCAACGCCAAAGAAAGTAGCGACATATTTGATTAACTGTCCTGCTTCAATCTGTCGGACATCGCGCCAGCGCTCACTACCTGTCGTTCGTCTTCTTTTAGCCATAGAAACACGAATATCACTAAAAATAATCCTACAAAGTTATAAACACTTCGTATCAGCATGTAAATGCACCTCCTGAAACCATTCAGAATGCTGGCGTCTTCAGCGACTGCCTAATTAGCATGTATCCAGACAGTCAATCGTGATTGGCTGTAACGTACGATATTTGTGTACTGCCATCTACATCCGCAGATATTTTCAGCCACTAAAATTCAAATACGCTTTCGAACAATGAAAATTTGCATTGCGTGCTTAACTTTTGGAAGTGAGTGCATTATATAGCCATATATATAATCTAAAAATGAAAATACGTTGTCAGTAATATCGTGAATAGTCTATTAAAAGTAATAACCGGCTTCAGTGTCTTAATCGTGCCTTCGTCGTGAGGATGAATGAAATTGGGCAGTCACTACAACTCTGGTAGGGAATTTTCTCTTAATATAGTGTAATGCTCAGACGACCCATGTCCCAGATAGGTAGTAGCTTCGCAAATTCAAAAATGTTAATAATTAAACTAAAAAATCAAGGAGGTATGAAGCAAGTATTAAACGGGAAAAAGGAGACCTGATAACAACTTTGGCGACTCTTTAAAATGTGACAAATTTGCTCAAATATCGCCAAATTAACAAAAATATTGCGAAATCGAAAAAACTGCTGTCAAATTGATAAAAATTACACCAAATGAATGACATTACTTGCGTTTTGAAACATAATAGTCGTGATGCAGTACACGAATATAACTATTAAAATATAGGCTTTACGAAAAGAAAACATAATTTCGTCTACAGATGCAAAAAACAACGGGCGGACACTAAACGCTAGACACCAGTTTTACTACCAGTTTTGAGAAGGCAGTTTTTATGATGGGACTGATAGTTACTTACTGCCCAAGCTATAAAATTATGACTTCGTAACATGAGCACTTTAAACAAGACTCCAAGGCAGAATGCGATGTCTAATGGAGCTTAACATAAGGTCCGCCCACAGAATTGGAACCAATGACAGAACAAATCGCCGAAGCCAATGAGCAGAAGGGGGAAAACACAGAGTACCTCATACGAGTGTTTGTGTAAAGGACAGATTGCTGATTTTACCGTTGCCGTGAAATGACGTGAAAGGAACCTAACTTACGTTGACATGAGAGGACGTGCAGATATTCTTGACTAATAGTTGAGATGGAATGACGTACAGAAATTACATAACTTATGGTTGACATGAGAGGACGTACATGTAGATTCCTGATTTCACAATTGACAATTACCTTAACTTTTATAAGTCGAAGTCTGTTCAAAATTGTGTGTTCCTAGCAAAAGCGTGCAAGAACGTCAGATGACTGGACTCCAAGTCCCACGATTCCAAGTCCAGACCCAACGAGAGGCTTCAAGTATGAATCAGGTAACCATTTACATAAACATTTTGAGGAAAGATTTTGAAGGTAGCCAGTGTGAAAAATTAATGGTAGTCATGCTGTTTCACAACACGAAGGCAACTGTATAGTAACTATTATTTTAATAAATGATACATTTGGCAAATAAGAATTAATGATAAAATTAATAATAATTAATAACGTTTTGTTTGAGCAATGTAATGTCTGTTTATTGGATAAGTAAGATTACTTTTATGTTATTAATCAAATTGCTTTTCAGAATAAACACTGGTCAACATACTAAATTAATATGGTGGGTTATTGCTGCCACATGTACTAATCACTACTATATAAGAAACCCAAAAATTAACTATGGGAGGTTACCGCTTCGGCAACTGTTTATAAATTTAATATATCAAATATTATTTTGTTTTGTGCACCATAGTAGTATTGTAATGATGTTTCAGTATCGTTTGTCTCTTAGTTCAACTGTCCCACTTTCCGACAAATTTGGCGACTTTTTAATATGCTGTCAAATTAGTGAAAATGCTGCTGAATCGATAAAATGATACTAAATTAATGAAAATGACACCTAATTAATGAAAATTCAATATTTTGCAAAATTCCCTAGAAAATCTCTTTTCATTTTCCTTGATAATCCATGTCACTTTGTGGTAATTAAATACTAGTTTTTGTAAATTTGTTTACAAACTGAAACAGGATATTTTCCCCTTCAGGTCTGCCTATGAAGATAATTTTGTATATTTCTTTTTAGAATAATTAAATTAAATGTTTTAATAAAATATTTAGAATAACAATTTCATTTAAAATATTATAGGAATTTGTATATAATTGAAGCTTTAATTTCTTTTTATTATATATTTCGTATGAAGAATGGGTATCTAGGAAGTGCTATGAATGAAATATTTATTGATTTTGAAGTGAGTGGCAGACGATTTATATTTCGATGACGTCATTTGAATAAAGTTTATTTTGTTTAACTAGAATTGTCTTTTTCAATGAACTTTTAAGTTTTCAAGTAGTATAAATTATTATAGCACTGTAATAGTTTAAAAGATATCACTCCTGAATGTATCACATTTTAGAGATGTTTAAATAAAATTTCGTCTCAGTTGGAGAGTGTTTCATAATTAATGCTTTATACATGATTCATCTTTCTAGTTTTAATCAAATTTTTGAAAAATAATGCTATAATCAATTGATTTTATTATCTAAAAACGTTAAACATGAGTAAACATACAGCGATTGGTGATGAAATATTGTTTTATATACCTGCATTGCGATGTTAATAGAACTGTAAAATGTACGCAATTTGTATGCTTATATTTCAAACGGTGTCTGATATTCAGCACTTTTATCTTGTTTATAGATGACCTATTTCGTAAACTTTAGCCATTTTTTCCATATGAAACGTAGATGGAAATGGTGGAATGTTCTCATATATTTATTTGGTG
Source organism: Amaurobius ferox (assembly GCA_951213105.1). NCBI lineage: Eukaryota > Metazoa > Arthropoda > Arachnida > Araneae > Amaurobiidae > Amaurobius > Amaurobius ferox. Next base: position 66,545,920 of record OX578147.1, read on the forward strand.
TTAAAACGTAATATACTTGCAAAAGTACATTATCCACTGCAGGACTGTTTTCAAAGATTATGTTCTTCATTTAGTCAATAGAAAAATTTCATCCAATCAAGAATCATTCATCATTTGATCATCAATCCTCAAGGTATGACTAGAAATCATTGGATGTCCTACAACTTTTCAAACATAATATTGAAGTTTCTGAAGTGGGTGAAGGCGGGAAGATGAGAGAGACTTAGATCTACATTGTAAGCTACCAAGTACAAAATGCTCCTTTTTTTCTAATTTTAAATCTTTATAAATAATAATTTTGTAAGATTTCCAATAAATGTTGGGTATTGAGTTTTATGATAGAGTGTACTTGCATTATTATTTACGCAATCTCACACGTATCTGAAGTATATTTCAATAAATGCAGATACAATCACAAAACCAGCTTGTAAGGGACTTTCCCATCCTTTTATGTTCAAGACCTGCCTCCTTGGTTTTCCTCGTTCTTCTCTTTTCATCATTTTAGGCATATGTCAGCTAAATGAGGCTCAGCATTTTTCTATTCTGAAGATTCCTCTATTCTATTTCGTTCTTACTACTTCGTGCACTCAATGGTTGGCTCGGGTGCATGGGATAGTGGGCAACTTGTCGCCCTATTTTCCTTCAAGTAACATCTGAGTTACATTAATTTTGCTGATGTCATAAATTTGTATTCATATCTAATGTCTATCTTGACTCACAAATGCCTGATCTGTTGTTTAAGCTATTCGTGTCTTTATTACTTGTGATTCCTTTAACTATTTGGATTTGTCAGTCCCTTTCTTTTACGCGTTCATCATTTTTTTTTGGCTTATTTTTTAAACTATTGGTTGTTCTTAAAACGATTTCAAACAATATAGAAATACCGATTTTACATCATCACAGCACACATGAAGAATTTTTATTTGATGTAATAATCATATGTGTACAGTTATTTATTAATTTTACATGCAGAAATAATTGTCTAGTCCGTAATCTGATGTTTTGTTCCAGCTATTCCTGTTTTTATTATTTACGACTCCTTTAACTATTTGAATTTGTGATTGAAGAGACCAAGATACATTTAGGCTGTGTAATATACAATGATTTATGATATCTAACAAGCCGGACAAAGAGCCCAGATTTAAGGCACCAGTTTTCAACAGCCCTGATCCGAGAGGTCAGTAAAGCCATAAATAAGGAGGCTTCAAGTACAGATGTGGTTGACCCAGAAAAGTTACTGGATGCTAAAGATGAAATCATGGGATTGGTTAAATGTTTAACTGATGAGGAAATGGTGCCGCATTGCCCTGAGGTCAACCAATAAGATACGATAGGCGTATCTGAACCTCAGGCAAAAAGATGTGGCAGCAGGCAGAAGGTTTAAGAGACGAGAGTAGAAGAGGAAAGCCGGTTCACCGCCGAAGGAGGAGCAGTGAGGAGCGAGGAGCAAAATAGCGGCCATCGTGAATTCCGTAATCCTGGACGGGGGTGTAAAAGGGGGAAAATGAAAAAAGGTGGGGGTAAAAATTTTGGAGAAACTTTTTTGTTGGGTGGCAACGATGTCGTAGTCTTGTACGAGGGGTTGAGGGGGAAATAAATTTTTGGAATGCGATTTTTCTAAGTACGGAAGAAACTTTTTTGGGGATGGCAACACCTTCTCCTGACTCTCAATTGAGGAGCAGTGCCATCAGCGCCCCCTAGCGGCGAAAAGCGGAACTATGGGGATGAAATTGGGGATTTTTTTCTAAGTATGGGAGAAACTATTTTCGGGATGGCAACACCTACTCACCTATGAGGGAGGCTGTGCAGTGCCATCAGCGCCCCCTAGCGGCAGAAAGTGGAATTAAAACTGGGAATTTTTCTGATAGTTGAGATTTTTTTTTCTTTTTTCTAAATGAATTAAGTACGAAATATTCGTATTTTTTTTCTTTTTTTAAAATGAATTAAAGGGTGTTAATGAGGATAATGAAATAAAGTGATTAAGTAATCAAGGCCATTGTTATCCCTCCGCATGCTAGGAGCGTGCCAAGAACATGTTATTACATGTCGAGGACATGTCAAGGGGTATACTGAAGACATGCCAAGGTCATGCCAATACCCCTCCGCTATATCACGGTTACGAATACATAACTGTAAGAATTTTACATTTTACTAACAAAATTTCGTAAATGCAAGTTTTTTTCTTATATTTTTTCGCAAATGTAAGTTTTTTACTTTTCAAAAACCGCACTTGTGCTGTTTTCTCTATGGAAATTAACATAGGTTTTCGCACTTGTGCTATTTTTTAACGTTTTTTCACAAAAACATACTTTTTACTAACAAAATTTCGTAAATGCAAGTTTTTTTCTTATATTTTTTCGCAAATGTAAGTTTTTTACTTTTCAAAAACCGCACTTGTGCTGTTTTCTCTATGGAAATTAACATAGGTTTTCACACTTGTGCTATTTTTTAACGTTTTTTCACAAAAACATACTTTTTTCTAACAAAATTTCGTAAATGCAAGTTTTTTTCTTATATTTTTTCGCAAATGTAAGTTTTTTACTTTTCAAAAACCCCACTTGTGCCGTTTTCTCTATGGAAATTAACATAGGTTTTCACACTTGTGCTATTTTTTAACGTTTTTTCACAAAAACATACTTTTTACTTGTAAAAATCTAGCAAAAACGTGTTTTTAAAGTAGCAGAATCGCGTGAATTGGTATTTTAAAGTAGCAGAATCGCGTGAATTGGTGTTATAAAGTAGCAGAATCGCATGAATTGATGTTTTTAGAGTAGCAGGATCGCGTGAATCGGGTGTATGGGAATCTCGAGGGTTTAAGAGGTGTGTTTCCCCAATCATTTCAGTCTTGGAATTGAAAAAATAAATATTTTCAATAAATATTCCCAAAATTAAATATTTTTAAAGAATCGTGAAAGTGTGCTTATACCTAAAATACTTGTGTGTTATGAATCGTGTATTCATTTAAGTCTTGGAGTTTAAATAATAGCAGATATCAATGTCTGTATACATATGTTTTTACAAGTGTATACTACCATAGGAGTATCTTTAAACCAACATGGTTTAAAAACCGCAGAGTGCATTAAATCACGATGACAGATCTACCCCTCCCCACCTCTCGTGAATGTGGATAGTTACATCGTATGGTCAGTGCGGGAAAAATGGGGGATACTGCTAACAGAGCGTGGTTCTGTACCAAGCTATAACTTCAGGCAATATGTTACACCTGTTGGACTTGGGTTGGGTCGACTGAACTGCTCTCGCTGCTATTGTTAACATCTGCGGTGGGGGACGTTTTTTACGGATGCTTGTGTTGGACCATCGCGAAATGCTATTATATTCTCGCCTGGGAGAGGCTCTTTTAAAGAAGTTCTTATGTTTCTACATTTACGTTTAAATCTATTTTTTTACCAAGTTGCTAATACCTGAAACAAATATTTTGTGCACTTCCATTTTAAATTCTTATTTCCATTTCCTAATAATACCTGAAAAAGAAATACGTTGCTTGCTAATACCTGAAAAAGAAATTCTTGTGTTTCTACATTTTCGTTTAAATATATTTTTTACCAAGTTGTTATTAAATTCTCATTTCCATTTCTTAAAGTACCTGAAAAAGAAAATCCTGGATAGCTGAAACAAAGATGTATACCATGCGTTTTGCATTTCCTAATAATACTTGAAAAAGAAATATTTTTTTACCAAGTTCTTACGAATACCTGAAAAGGGTGTATCTGTAGTTTCCAAGAAAAAGGCAGAGTTAAAAAAAAAAACACACATTTATTAAAAAATAAATAAATAAATATTTACATATATATATATATATACATTATTCTTCTTCCTCTTTTGCACATAGATTTTGAATCGTTTGAAAAAGTTCGGTAATATGAATGACTTGAAAAAAGTCATGGATAAACACCAGTTCTCCAAAATCAGGATTATTCAAATTGTCTCTGGTAAATAGGTAGGCGACATGAAACCAATCCAAAGCATACAGAGCCTGTTGTCCGTATCGTAGGTATTTATCTAGTTCTGTAAAGGAAACACAATCGTGGCTCGATGCGTCGTCGTACCCAGCTGTACAGGCAAAACATTCAAAAAGTTCGGATATTTTTTCCATTAAACAGTTTTTAAATGAATACATAAAGCAGATCGAAGTTCATAAAATCCTTGAGGCTTATCAGGATCACCATTGGAAACACTGACTGACACTGAATAGCTGTTAAGTTCTCGTTTCACGAAATAATCCAAAGTATTGGAAATGACACTGGCTTGGACTTGAATGTTAATAGCATCGATGTAATCATACAATTGCAGAGTTTCAGGTACGGTTAAAACCACATATTCTGGAACGAACTGGAAGGAGGAGTCTTTCTTTCGAAACATACGCTGGAATGTCAGTTTGGGTTCTCCTTGGAGTGTATGCCGGGATATACAGAGATCTCTTTGTATAATATGCAGCATATCGTCTTTCAGGAGATTGACTAGAGATTCCAACTCGGTGAGAAGAGCAAACCATACGGTGGTGGAGAGGGAAACACCTTCCTTTGTAGGTTTCAGACTCCCATCAGCATCTGTTGTAAATTTACGAATATGTATCCGTGTTTGTCCAATAAAATAAACAACACTGGCAAAAATATCACCACCCAGATGAAACAGAGTAGGAGGTAATGAATCCAATGTGATACGCTGAGAACAGACTCTCTTTGCTGAGTCATCCGTAGCATTCGACAAAGTACGTTTGCAAGACATGGTTAACAACGACGACCTCTCTCTACGGGTATCTAGCAGAAAGTAAAGAGTCCTTGCGAAAACACTCGCCAAAAGATATGTTGAAATCTCGCCAAAAAACTAGTAAGACCTGTTTAAAATCGCCAAAAAGTGGTACAGCGGGTTAAAAAAAGTAGATAATGCAGGGCACTCCCCTCTGTAAAAGGCGCCAAGGGCGTGTGACGTAGTCAGATGATGACGTCACTCGCTTCACGTCCGTTCTTGAATGCCACTTGTATTGCAGGAGTAGTTTGCATAGGGTTTGGTTCTGTAACACTGTCTCGTGGTGTATGAAATATGAGCTTATGGTTTATCAAGTATTCATGAAGTCTAAATCCCATACCACATTCAGAGCATGTGTTGGATTCTAAATGGATGGGCATATGTCTTTTAAGGCTACCCGATTGAGTATACTGCTTTCCACATACTTTGCAGTCATAAGTTTTAGTCGAAGGTGGTAGATAATGCAATTTGGCATGCTTACTTAAATTTGCAGGTTTGCTAAAGGCCTTTCCACACATACCGCACTCATAATATTTCAGGGAATCTTCTTTAGGATGTTCCTTGATGTGCTGACTTAAATCTCGCACCCAGCTAAAACCCAGGTTGCATGCTCCACAGCCGAAGGATACCATATCTTTATGAGCCATTAGATGTTGAGTAAGGCACCACTCCCTTGTATATACTTTCCCACAGATGTCGCATACCTATAAAAGATGAAAGACAGGAACTTAGTATAATCGATATATAAATTAACTTTAACAATTTATTACACAACATCTCATTGATTTTAAATCATATAAAATAATATAATTTTAACACATTCTAAAAAAGCAAGACTTTATAAAAATTACTTAATAGAGATATGTTAAAAGCAAATACTTACATGTTTATTCTTGTCTAGCGTTATATAATCAGCATCACCATCCTCATCAGTAGTATTTGGTACAACATCCATAGAAGAACAAGAAAAATCGTTAAAGCCGAAATCCCAAGAAGTCATGATAGCAGTTAATAGAAATAGTACAACTTAGCAGGATAGAATCTAAAGAGCAAGTAACCCATCTTAAACGCAATCCCCCCACACCAGCGTTTCGCCCCTCCCACATGTTGACGTAACAAACCTGCTCTACCAATCCCCTGCAACCCGCTTCTAACGCGTGCGTGACCCCCGCTCGACAAGAACGGGCATGTTCAGTGACGTCACTGAAGCCTGTTTCGTATGGGTAGTATGCAATGGTAGTATACAATACCAACACACACTTAGTTAAAAGAATGGAAACAATACACAGGTGATTATGAATGGAAACACTACACAGGTAATTATAATCAATCATTATTTTATTCATTATTATTCATAATTATCCCATTTTAAATAACGGGATGTTACAGGTTCTGCCTTAGGTGGAGTAGGAGTATAAGGCTGATTATACAAATTTTTGTTTTTTGCAAAGTGAGTAGGTATATTCAGTTCATCTAAAGCTGTTAAAAACACTTGTTGTCCTGTTACAGTTCTTTTCTTTTGTCCAAAAATCAGATTAAATAAATCTCCAATATTAGTCTTTGGAATCCACTGCTGATGATGCGAAATATGTCCTTTTTCATTCCATGAAAGAATGTCGGGATGGCCTTTTATAATATCCAATAAATTGCTGGCATAGTTTCTCATGGTTCGGGGAACACTGTTTAAAATAATATCTTCATATCTTGAGGTGTTCTGCTTTGGTAAGGCATCTTCGGATATTTTCATCTCTGTATCCATATCTGTATCCATATTCTCGAGAAGGTCTTTGTACGATACTTGTGTATTGAGAAGATCTTTGTACGATACTTGCGTATTCAGAAGAGGTTCCTTGTGAGACACTCGTATACGTGTGTTGAAAGAATCCATCTTTATTTTCTTTTGTAAAAGTTCATAATAAAGTTTCACTTTATCATCTTCACTCAGGGAACTGTTGAGAATACGAGCCATTTCCTTATCGAAATGGGTTCTATACTTCTCTGTAGCAACATGTTTAGACAAAGAGTCTTCAGGAACCAAGGCATACTTTTTAGCGTGCTCCATTGAAAAGGGTTGTAATCACACTGAGGGCTGCTGGGATGAGTAAGTTCAGAAAACCACCTTTCTGAATAATAAGCTTGCGTTTTAGGTACAGTGGCTTACGCTTGTCTGCCAATTCTCGTAAAACAGTCTTGTGATGTCGAAGTTTGCTCTTTTGTTGTGTCGTAAGTGGGATATTACCCCTTAATGTATTCAGGCTACACTCACAAATGGCTTTTATACAGGAACGAGGAATCTTTTTTAACAAGTTCTTTCGTAGTTTGGTGGGACAAGAATGAAGCAGCTGTAATTGCTTCTGCTGTTGCCTGCTGAGTGTCATCTTCACAACTGAGAGAATACTGCGCATGCGTATTCATTTATCCATTTCGAAAAAGGTTTAATGTCTCAGTTTATACACGTATTGTGTCTGATCGGGTAAAATCGAGGTGCGCAAACGCATCTCTTCTGGAGTCTCACTGCGCAGGTCTATAAACAAATAAGAATAAGGCTCTCGAGTGGCATCTTCGTACACTTCTTGGAAGAAAGGCAGGTGTCTGGGAAACAGTTGTTTTCCCAAATGCATGATTTGGCTCATGTCTCTTCGATTCTTGCAGAGTAGTAGATAATGGGCATTCAGAGTAATTTCACGCATTTCTTTCCCTTTATGAAAAAAATTTTGCGTAATAAACACCACACTTAGATTTAAATGATGACTTCCTCTCGTAAACAGATGGGTTAATCGTTTATCGTTACCACATTCACTCATTAAATCGTCTATAATAAAGAGAGTATTCAATCCCAGATACTCTTGATAGTTTTTAGGTAATCCTTCCACAAACATAACGTTTGGGATTTCATCGTATAAAGGCTGGTGGATCCCATAGAACCACACAATTTTGTCCGGAGCAGGCGAAAACATATCCCGCCTGTGTTTAATCATATCCCGCACAAAAAAACTCTTCCCACATCCTGTGGGACCCGAAATAACCATAGTAAAGGGGTGTTGTAAAGATGGGAACTCCATCGTAAATAACAAGAACAGTATGTTGACATCTATATTTATTGGTAAAAAGGTGCACTTATGTGAAAGCGCTTGGTTACAAAGTTATATACATTAACATCATTACATACATCGTGGGGTACAAAGGGTAATAAAAAGTCTTTCAAAGAAGATCCGCGACATCTTGAATACAAATAATGGATACAATAGTGTCCACAAACAGCTGTTACATTGCTTTGTAGAGGCATGGGGTTGTACTCTTGGTGCTGGAACGTAGAAACAAAGTCCGAGAGGGGTCCTTCAAAGGTTGTAGGTGGGTGTCCATAAGAATCAAAGAATTCTATCGAGTCTTTATCTTGCATGTAGAAGGCTACCCAATGGCTTCCTGGATCGGTCGAAGCGTCCACGTTGGCAACCAAACAGGCTGGGAATGTCACAATGTCTTGGGGTAGTAAATCACTCGGAAAAACACCCAGAAATGTGTTCTTGGTTATAGGATTCTTGGAGAGGGCTTTATCCAGTTGCTGGCTTTCCATGATTAATTGGCAAAATCACACAAAATATGTCTAGACTTATTAATTTCAACCACGTTTTCAAATTCAGCATACAGTAGAATGGAGATGGTTTCTTTTAAAGCTTCCGAAAACTTGATTTCCAATCGTAAATTACCCTGGTGTTGTAGATTCATATGAGGGCCATCGCACATGTCAGGCGATAAATCAAATGCGTACAAGGTAAATCCTTTTGCAAATTCGTCTCGGGTCAGATGAATTCCTTTGTCTTGGTTAAATCCAGGGAATAAGGTATGATAGGCACGGATATAGTTGTTTTGGTTAAAGTTCAATTCCAAGGGTCTGCTGGGTACTGGAAGTCCATCCACGTAGACACATAGAAAATTCACGTTGTAATGGCCTAGCAGGAAAGGATTAGAATCATACTGCCCATTCATACCCGCATTGTTTAAACAGGCAACGACCACTCTTTTAGGCATCACACCTAAAAAGGCATTATCCTGCATAAAAGACCAACTGCCTTTAGAAACAGAATACGTCTTACACAGAACGCGGTCAATGGGATACTTGGCCGTGTGCTTCTCCAGGGCTTTTATATGTCCCAGTAACACGCCGGGGCCCACTTTCACTTTTCGAATAAACATGGAAGCATGCTCTATCATCACTTTATAATCAGGTTTGGCAGCACTAGACACTAAACAAAAGTCTGATTTGCTACGTGTCATCTTTATCTTCATGTCCACTAAATTCAATATAAGGCGATTCTGCTGAAAAATGTCTGAATGAATCTGTCCAATCATATCCACAGTTTGGCTTTGTTTGCTTAATTCATATCTCTGTTTCAGTCCTTCGTTAGCATCCTTTTCTGCAAGGGGGTTGGTATTGTTCAGATGGGTGTCTTTAAAAAAACATTCACAGGTCAATAAGCTTTTCTTGGCATCGGCTACATAGTTCAAGAGGGTTTCTATATAGGCTCTGTAGGGATAGGTGTTGGTCGCTGAGGAAATAACTCGGTCATTCAAACTCACATCCACTTGGGAGAACAGGGTATGTAGAAATAAGTTCACGGGGGCCACGGGTTCTTTGTCGGTTATAGGCGATCCATCCGATTTCACAATCTTTGCTTTCACGTATAGAAAGGAAGAACCCAGATCCATATATTCATCTCCGCTTCCAGATATGTTAAATTCCACGGGGCCTCCATCTCGTATATTAGAGAGGGGGTGGTATTCGATAAAATGTCCTTTTTCTATAGCTGTCTGAGTAGGTGGGGTCACGAATAAATCCAATTCGCTCTTGGTACAGGGTGAAGAATCTTTATGGATAGACATCTTTAGGAGAAAATATCTCGTGTTCTCGCTTTCTTTGCTGAAGTGGGAATGAAGTGATTCTCGGATCGCTTCCTCTTTTTATTGCTTTTTCCAGAACCAATCATAGTCTTCATCTGGGTTGCAGCCTTGTCTGTTAAATTACGACCTGCTTCTTTTAAATGGCGTTTGGCTGCCACTTTTAAATCTTCTCCTCTGGATACATCTCCCATCACATTGAGTCCACTCTGCCATATTTGCTTTCCCACGGCTTTGGCACCCGATTTTAGAATGGGTACAGCTGCTCTAAAAAAGGAACGAAACAAACTTCCAAATCCATATCCTTTTTGAAATGCAGATCCTTGATAATAATCCAATCCATTACCGGTTTGCTGAAGATAGTAGTCTTCAAAAGATTTCTGGCAACATTCATAAGGCACATACATCATGAGAGATACTTTTGGCGAAAGTGTAGCTTCACGTACGAGCGTCCGCGTTCAAATGGCGTGAGTTCTCCTGTGTGCGTCCTTATAACGATTTCCAAAGTGTCAATCATCTTTCTACTCACAGGTAAATAGTGGGGGCGGTCGAATGTTAGAGAAACCAATTCACCGTCGTTTCTGGCCACTTTCACTATGCGTAAAAGGGGTGCTAGTACATCTCCCACAATTTGGGGTTCCACAATGTCGGAATACACAAACAGTACATGATAATGAGCGTTCACATCTGCAACGTAGGGTCCTTCCACACTGGTTTCTAAATGAGAGTCCGATTCAATCACCATGGGATTAAAACCCAGTACTTGGGCCATTCCTTTGTCTAAAATCACTCTTGCTTTGTTCTTTACTTTAATGCGCACTCGTTTCGTAACGGGATTATAATGAAAAGAGATCTTGTTTTGGTGGTCTTTGATGAAAATAGCTTTCAAAATGTCTGGGATGGTTTCGTAATATCCCGCTGGTATTCTACGTACAAGCATTTTACCATCTCCTAGATCAAATCCAATAAAATTGTTCTCGGCAGTTATATTCATCCACGTATGGGGGTATAAAAACTCTGTAATTCCAATCTCCCAGCTTCCCTTTAGCTCTATAGGGGTGGGTAATCTCGTAATAAAATGTGAAATTTTATTCTCAGGAAAGTAGCTCATCGAGCTATCACTAGGAAGTGTCACGTAGAAACTCATCGTATCAACTGATTTCAGAAACAGGCGTCCCTTGCATTTATAGGGCGGATAAATCAGAGGCAGGTATCCACTGATTAAACTTGTGGGGATACCCTCGGTATTTTACAAAGTATTCCATATTATTCTTCTTGAAACGTTTCTTTAACACTTTTTCAATGGGGAATTCCTCTTTCATTCTCACTTTTTGTAGTTCTTGCAGGTAAAAGGTACCTTGTATGGGTTCTCCTAGTAAATCTTGGATTCTGTATACAGCAGGTTCTCGTTTCACACATTCTGTCACTTTAAATAATTCTTCCGACCAATTTGTTTCATACCCCTTCTCAAAGGTCATTTTAATCTTGGATACTCGCACAGTGTCCCCCGCATTTAAAATACATTTGGATACACCCTTAGGCAGGTTACCATAGAGCGTAAACCACACTTCTTGTTCATTGTCCGAATTCACATTCACAGGGGCTTTCTTAATGCTGGAGTGATAGGTATGATTATAGCTATCCATCAACGAGTCCAATACATCCAAATAGCGATAAGTATTCTGATTGGTAAAGTATTTCCACATTTTTGTCTTAAGGGTTCTGTTAAACCTCTCAACAACAGATGCTTTTGTGGTGTTAAACGTTGTAAAAAACTTGATATGATGCTCTTTAAGTAATTTTTGAAATTTCTGATTCTTAAATTCTGTACCTTGATCCGTCTGCAGAGATTTTGGAATGCGCTCTTTAAATATAATCTGAAAGGCATTCACGATATCTACCCCTCTCTTGTGCTTCAGGGGTATAGCCCATGCATACTTGGATAAAATGTCAATGCATGTTAAGATGTAGCGAAATCCATCATTCTGTCGACTGAGTGTTGACATATCAGCTAAATCAGCTTGCTATTGCTGATCTATAGAATACACTATAACACGGTTGGTTTTAAATTTACGCTGAACTGGCTTGTGTAATGTATAGGCATCCACACCTTGTAACCAATTCTGAATTTCCTTCTTGGGTACTTTTCCTTGAAGAGCACGATATATGCTATCCACTCCACCGAAACTTGCGGGGTGCTTGGGGTCTTGGTAGGTTCCGTCCATCATTCCAACATGGAAATATTCACAGATTCGTTTAAATGCAGAATAAAATCCCTTGGTATATTTAAATCAATCAAAACTTCCGTTGTAATGTATACTATTAAAACAGTTATCAGATAGACACACGTCACAATAACCTCCTCTCTCGAAGACATGACTTTAAATGAACTTAATCGCTCTTCTCGCCTCTTTTATATACAGATTTAAAAATAACGCCAAATCTTAAAATGCGCTCTCTGAAACGCTGGGCGTCAATTTCCCAGAATCCCTTGCGATCTTCATCTTTGGGTACCTCTATAATGCATACCTCCTCACGAAATCTAACTCGCTTCATCCTGATCGACCTCTTTGAATCCCAAGACTCAAAGACCGGTTGAGGAAACACACCCCTCCTATACACTCAATTCCCGAGATTCCCGAGATTCTCGAGATTCCCATACACCCGATTCTGCTGCTTTAAAACACCAATTCACGCGATTCTGCTACTTTAAAAACGTGTTTTTCTTAGTTTTTACAAGTAAAAAGTATGTTTTTGTGAAAAAACGTTAAAAAATAGCACAAGTGTGAAAACCTATGTTAATTTCCATAGAGAAAACGGCACAAGTGTGGTTTTTGAAAAGTAAAAAACTTACATTTGCGAAAAAATATAAGAAAAAAATTTGCATTTACGAAATTTTGTTAGTAAAAAGTATGTTTTTGTGAAAAAACGTCAAAAAATAGCACAAGTGTGAAAACCTATGTTAATTTCCATAGAGAAAACAGCACAAGTGCGGTTTTTGAAAAGTAAAAAACTTACATTTGCGAAAAAATATAAGAAAAAAACTTGCATTTACGAAATTTTGTTAGTAAAAAGTATGTTTTTGTGAAAAAACGTTAAAAAATAGCACAAGTGTGAAAACCTATGTTAATTTCCATAGAGAAAACAGCACAAGTGCGGTTTTTGAAAAGTAAAAAACTTACATTTGCGAAAAAATATAAGAAAAAAACTTGCATTTACGAAATTTTGTTAGTAAAATGTAAAATTCTTACAGTTATGTATTCGTAACCGTGATATAGCGGAGGGGTATTGACATGACCTTGGCATGTCTTCAGTATACCCCTTGACATGTCCTCGACATGTAATAACATGTCCTTGGCGGAGGGATATTGGCACGCTCCTAGCATGCGGAGGGATAACAATGGCCTTGATTACTTAATCACTTTATTTCATTATCCTCATTAACACCCTTTAATTCATTTTAAAAAAAGAAAAAAAATACGAATATTTCGTACTTAATTCATTTAGAAAAAAGAAAAAAAAAATCTCAACTATCAGAAAAATTCCCAGTTTTAATTCCACTTTCTGCCGCTAGGGGGCGCTGATGGCACTGCACAGCCTCCCTCATAGGTGAGTAGGTGTTGCCATCCCGAAAATAGTTTCTCCCATACTTAGAAAAAATCCCCAATTTCATCCCCATAGTTCCGCTTTTCGCCGCTAGGGGGCGCTGATGGCACTGCTCCTCAATTGAGAGTGAGGAGAAGGTGTTGCCATCCCCAAAAAAGTTTCTTCCGTACTTAGAAAAATCGCATTCCAAAAATTTATTTCCCCCTCAACCCCTCGTACAAGACTACGACATCGTTGCCACCCAACAAAAAAGTTTCTCCAAAATTTTTACCCCCACCTTTTTTCATTTTCCCCCTTTTACACCCCCGTCCAGGATTACGGAATTCACGATGGCGGCTATTTTGCTCCTCGCTCCTCACTGCTCCTCCTTCGGCGGTGAACCGGCCTTCCTCTTCTACTGACGAGATACGATTTACTCATATAGGACAGTCATGATAACATATTTATTAAGTTACACATTCCTTCAATGATCAGTCAATTTTAAGAACCGGTGTGAAGAGTCACATTCGGAGTCTTCTAAAAAATAGAGAAGCGGCTATGTGGGACACGAGTGTGTTTTAGCAGTCAGTATGCAGATATACAGTGTGGTGTAATAGCCAATATAGTCAGCCTATAGTAAATATCGAAACATGGTGCAACAACCAATGACACATAAACATCTAAAAACAACAAAGGAGGTTGTATGTACCTATCAGCTGTTACAGAAGGTCATAATGAATGAATTTAGGAAATTAATAGACATGGTCTCACACACCCGAACTCCTCCTTAAATATATGTGATAATTATTGTAATTTAATCATAATTATAATGTGTAAAATAAATAATGTTTATTTTAAAGTTACAATCGATGAAGTTAATTGTGTAGTATTATTAATAATTTTATTCCAGGAACTCGAACAAAGAATTAATGGTGGGTTTTATATGCGACACAGTGGAATGTACGTCTTTTCGATTATGACCATGCTAATTTTGGGTAATTTAATAATTATAAACTCAATGATACGTTATATATTTAAATATGTACCACAGTCAGTTCCTTTCTTTTACACATTCATAATTTTTTTCGGCCTGTTTTCCAAACTATTAGTTGGTCTTAAAATTATTTCGAACAGTATAGACATATCAATTTTACGTTATGACAGCATTCATGAAGCATTTTGATTTGATGTAATAATTATATATTTAAAGTCATTTATCAATTTTACGTAAAAAATAATTCTCTAGTCCGTAATCAGCAACAACATTTTGGTAGAAATATAAAAGACGCTACTACCACGACTAACGCAGTGTTAAGTCTGAAAATAACGAAAGTTGATCAGATAAGACGTTTATCGAAGCAGAGGTTTGCCAGGGAAAGAAATTGTCGGACCTAAATATCGAAGCAACCCATTACGATGAAATGAATAAATATTTATGGATACTTATAACATGGTTGTTGTAATTTAGGCAGTGTGCACGTAGAGTTTTGGAACGAAATTGCTTCGGGTTATGGAACAAATGGCTCGTTTTGAATTCAATGGCTTCGGAATATTGGAATAATTTAGGCAGGAAAAATATTTGTTTGAAGTGTTTTGAATTTGGTAGAATAGTTTCAGGAAATTCGTTATATGTTTAAAGTGGTGTATTGATTACCAAAGCTTACTCATGTTATGAGATTCAGGTTTGATTCCTGGTTCCATCTGTGAGTACGCATCTTTTGATAACAAAAACCAATTTATTCTCAGCGTGTAAAAATTATAAAATAAACTCCATTAACACAATTTACAAATAATAAATCAGAATGTACACGGTCGACCTTTTCTACCATCGCCTGCATCCACATAGCCAAGCTCCACGTACCAACGCTTGTCATCTCCCTCTCTCGAGCTTCGCACTTCGCCTTTTTATAACCTGGTTGCCAACACCCTCTACCGTCCGCAATCTGCGCGGCTGCTATTTAAATTTAGACACTTCTTTATCCTGGAAAACACTGCTTGAAAAATAAGAAATCGAGAATAGAAATTGTTAATCCTTACTAATTGTCGTACCATGTAATATGTAGCATGATTTTCCCCCGGAAGAAATTCAGGCCAGTACACGATGTTTTCTCTACGAACGCAAGGAGATGAACAGTAATAACTGACATAGGTAAAGTAAACATGGATTATGGCATGGCTATGGTGTTTCTATGGTGGAGGGGAGGTTGGCGAGGTTATGACGTCACGGTTCTGATGAGTTTCTGACGTCACGGTTCTGACGAGATTGCGTCAGATACGCATAGCGAAATCAAATGAAACATTCGATATTTGTGCCTGCCAAATAATGAATGTATGTCTTTAAACTAAAACAAACCATCCATTTTATTTCCAAACCATCAATTCATCCATTTTATTGGAATAACTTTTTATTTTCGAAATAAATTACTTTTCACTTTCATTTTCAGTTTGCTTGAAATGCATTTATTAATTTTTTAAAAACGTCATTTTTTCTTACATCTCAACCCAAACCTTTCATTTTGTTGTGTTAGCAGTTTCTTTTGAGCGGTGTATCCATAACAAGATAAGAATTTATTTTACTTCATTATTGTTCTTTTAAGAACATAAACTTCTCTTTCTCTTTTTATAACATTACGCATTAAGTGTATTCACACATTTATAGTATATTTTATTTATATTGTTTTAAAATTGTTCTGATTTAAACAGGGGCTATATATTGTTCTGATTTAACAGGTTTTCGACTTCTATTTTAGAATAGTATTTAGATTTTTGTTTAATTTGAAAAGATTCTATTCAGTTTAGAGTTTATTTTAACAGTGGACTATTGATATTATAGGTGTTTATAATTTTATTTGCTTTTAATATATACAAAGGGTACAGAAATCCTCAGAATCTCACAGTTTACAAACATTAGAATAAATTCACTTTACAAATCAATTTTCAAGAACCCTTCCCTAGAACATTATTCTTCATCTTAATATTTTATTATTAGTTTTAACGTCATTAAACTAAAACAAACTTTGTTAACTCCACGGGGTTATGGCGCCAGCGAAATTGCCACGGTCAGTATTTTCAAGGGTAGCGAACAGGCTGGTCGCCGAAGGCGGCTAGTAAATAATAGAGATACTGATAACAGCACTCAGTTATCAAATCGACTGTTTTGAACTAAAATCCTTCTCACGGCACAAATAAATGAAAGTACTAGAAATCGGGAAAAAATTCCTTTTAACTGGAACAGTAATTATAACTCAGCGAATTTTTATCCAATTTCCAAACAATACTATCCATGATAACATAATACCAAATAAACTAAATTGGATGACATATTTTGAATTCTCAAATTTAGAAAACCCCAAAGATAAATGGACTTGGTGCGATTAGATTTTTTTACCTCCAGACTAAAACGTCTGCAAACTGCTGGATCATCTACGAATATGCTGCTGCGAAGAAAGAATAAATTTTATTTGGCAAAGTGGCGAAAAATACTAATTTTTGACTTTAAAATTCATAATCTGTATGTATGTATAAATAATGTGTATGTATGTATAAATAATATGTATATATGCATGTAAGTCAATCAATATGTAAGTCTCTGCGTAGGTCAATATGTAGTATTTTTGTGTTAACCAATATGTAAGTTTTGTGCTTTTATTTGTGTTTTTCCCGGCCGTCCCGAGAAAACTTAAACTTCCATGTTATATAAAGTAGACGACGAATTTCTTTATAACATAGGAATTAGAATTTATTTTGTTTTGATAAATTGGATGCCATTTTGCATAAAACAGAGGAGGAATGAAGGCGTATAGACCAGAAGCTGCACTATGATGAGAATGACGACACTTCAACTATGAAGTTAAATATAATGATCTCTATTGCTTAATCGATAGGCTTGTTAATCGAAGATTGGCTCTTCGATTTTCTATGTGATACCAATTTTCTTAATAATGGGCAAAATGTTCCGTAATAAAAATCCATCTTTAATAACAGCATAAAAAGCTAATACAGAATCCTCCGGTTTCAAAG
Organism: Amaurobius ferox; assembly: GCA_951213105.1. Classification (NCBI taxonomy): domain Eukaryota; kingdom Metazoa; phylum Arthropoda; class Arachnida; order Araneae; family Amaurobiidae; genus Amaurobius; species Amaurobius ferox. Next base: position 66,563,188 of record OX578147.1, read on the forward strand.
ACAAGAAAGAGCATTCTGTATTAGTATTGAGAGATAGAACAAATACACCAACAAAAGGGAAGAATATATCACCCATATGGCTAATCATACGCTTTTGGGCTTTTTGCTAGTGCGTTTGCTTTGTCGTTCTATCCTGACAAATAGCTTTTTTCTGACTTTTGAAACCATTTGATATTTTTTTTTATCATTTTTTACGTTGTTGTTAATCAAGTTATTTTATGGGCTGGGATAGCTTAGTGGTTAAGTGGAGAGGATAGCACGTGGTGGTTCCGCACATCAGATCCCAGAGCCGTGCAAAACGATACTCGGATCTACTAGGAGTATTGATACGATACGTATGTACGTCTGAATGTCGTTTCTAGAGGTGATGGGTCAGGGGGAGGAGGGTATGGTCTTTATGGATGCCAAGCTCACTGGGTTCTAGTATTTATTGGGTAGTTTTAGGCAAATGTTAGACTTATGCGTCTATTATGCAGAGCCTGGGGTCTTTGGCCTCAGCTGGAAGTTGCTTTGGAAGCTACTTTGGACGCTGCTTTGGAAACTGCTTTGGAAGTTGCTTTGGAAGCTGCTTTGGAAGCTGCTTTGGAAGCTGCTTCGGAAGCTGAAATGGAAGCTGCTTAGGAAGATATAATGTAAACTGCAATGTAAGCTGCAATGTAAGCTGCAATGTAAGCTACAATGGAAGCTGCAATGGAATCTGCTTTGGAAGCTGCAATGAAATCTGCTTTGGAAGTTGTAATCTATGTCCCTTTATCGTGGATTTTAGTTTCTATGTAAATATTAATATTTTTGTGGTGCAAAATATTGTAATGCGCAGATAAATGGCGCAGTAAAACGCATTTTTATAAAAATAATGGTTTACATATACGAATTTATTGACTTAAAGAGATAAGTCGCTTATTTTTGAAAATATTTTTTCTTCCCCAGAAAACAAATGCATAATATATACACTGTATAAAGTATATATACTGTATAAAGGATACATATTTATGATGGCATACAACTGAGATCTAGATAGTTTAGGCAGCAGAATGACAACAGTTTGATCAAGTTTTCTCCAAGTTCGATTCTATTTTTAATATTTGGTAACGCTGAGGTAAGAAGATGTTCATTTTAACTGGCTTGCAAATTAGATCTATTCTGTTCTCAAGTTTGTGAATTGATGGACAGTAGAATGTTTAATGTGGGTTAAATATTTTCAGAATTAAAACCTGAAATTGACAAAACTGAAATTGCGTTATTTATAGTTATACTAGCTTAATATCAGTTGAAATTCAACGGTCTCTCAATAAGTAACCCCTGAATATTGTACATTTTAAAATAATTTTCATTTCACATTTATTCGGCAAATCGAGTATTTTAGTGTGCAGAACCCCCTAACGAAGAAAATATTGGACATCTTAAATTGCGAGCTCCTTTCTTTTGAACTATCTACCCGTACACCAAATTAAAGTCTCTATCTCAACCCAAAGCATACTACTTTATCATTTCCCCTTTCGAACGTTTTTCTGTGAACCACACCCATAAATGAACATTTTTTAAAAAATCTGTTCGTCTTGGGTTTTTTATCAGATGATTGGCTCATATACAAAATATCAAGCCTCCATCACATTTATGTTTCATTTATTCGGAAAATCGAACATATTGGTGTGTGGCACCCCGTAATGTAGTAAATATTGGAAATTTGATATGACACACTTTCTTCCTTTCAAATTGTCTACCAGTACACCAAATTTAATGTCTCTATCCTATCGCGAAGTATGTTTTTCTATCACTTCACCTTTCGAACGTTTTTCTGTGTAGTACCCTTTTAATTGAACATTTTTGAAAAACCGTAATAATCATAAGTTCTTTTATCCAATTATTAGCCAATATACTAAATTTAAAGCCTCTATCATATTGCAAAAGATGCGTTTTCTATTTGTTCAGCAAATCGAATATTTTAGTGAGCGGCACCACCTACAATAGCAAATGTTGGAAAACAGAAATTGCACGCTTTCATCTTTTCCAACTTTTTACCCGTGCACCAAATTTGAAGTCTCTATCTTATCACGAAACATGCTTTTCTATCATTTCACCTTTCGAATATTTTTGTGTGGAGTACCCATCCCCTTAAATATATATGTTTGAAAAATCTCTATTCTTCTTGTGTTTTCTATCAGATGATTTGTCCATATACCAAATATCAAGGTTCTATCACGTTTTAAAAGGGGCGTATCTCCTTTATTATGAAAATCAAACATTTTGGTGTGCGGCACGCCCTAGTGTACAAAATATTAGTAAACTGAGATTGCACACTTTCTTTCTTCCAAACTATCTACCCGTACACTAAATTTGTTATCTCTATCTCATTGCCCGAAGCATGTTTTTTTTATCAATTCATTTTTCGAACGATTTTCTCTGGAGCACGCCCTAAACGAATATTTTTGAAAAATTATATTCGTCTTGGGTATTTTAGTCAAATGATTAGCCCATATACCAAATTTCAAGTCTCTATCAAATTTTAAAGGAGCCATTTTTCATTTATTCCGAAAATCGAACATTTTGGTGTGTGGCACCCCCTTGAGTAGAAAATATTTGTAATCTGAAATTGCACACATTCTACCTTTCGAGCGGTTTACCCATACACCAAATTTGAAGTCTCTATTTTATCGCAAAGCATGCTTTTATATCATTTCACTTTTCGAAAATTTTGGTGTGGAGCACCCCCTCTAGAGAACGTTTTCAAAAAATTCGATTTTTTCAGGGGATTTTATCGAACGACAGAGTCGTGTACCAAATTGCAAGTCTTTATCTATTTGGAAAGTTCCTAAAAAGCGTGACAGATAGACAGATAGACAGTCGGACACTGAGCAATTAGTATATATAGATGCTTTTCTTGGAACACTATGATGTAATACACAGGAATCCAAATCCTGACTTATATATCAGTTCTTTAGCCTGAGTACTTTGTTTTGCAGTTCTTTTGTTTTGTAGTTTGCGTTCAATGAAAAACCTCATAATGCAAATATACAACATCGAGAGAGTGCTTTATCAATTGAGTAATTTATGGTTTGAGAGATGAACTTTGTTCTCCTATTTCCATGCTGAAGCTTCTCCACAGCCTCTGTATCTATATATTAATTATTTAACATATTTGTGTCTTTCTAATCCCTTTAAAAGCCCCTTGAGATCTAGAAGGCTTAATTATGTACATTTATAGTATCAGTCATGAGACAGAACCTATCGGAAACGAGTTTTCTTCTGAGGGCGGAGAAAATTAGGAGCTTTTGAAATTATTTCCAGACTATCCATATACTCCGTGATGACCTAGAAGATTGACTTTCTGCACATTCACAGTGTAGACAACGGAGTAGAATCTAACAGATCTTTAGATTTCCCCAGGGGCAGAGCAAAGGGGGGAAGAGGTTTGTTTGAGTTCTGACATTTAGAGTCAGACTTCATCTTTTTCTATAACATTCCCAATACTCAAATGAATAATGACTCTCTCTGAATAACACTGCTGGAACTCATGAATCTTCCTTGCAGCCACATCATTTGGTATGGAGTTCAGATACGTCCTCCTTGCTCTCATTGGATGCTCCTCAGTGCGATGTCGTATCGTTGCATTATTGGCTCTCTCATATTCCAATGAAGCTTGATTTAAATCTCGGACTTAGGATATTTTGCCCCAACCACGTCTGCAATTTATGTGACGTGTATTTATTGGGCTCATAACAATCAGGGTCAAGATTATTATAAAACGGTGATTAAAGTATGTTCTTTGTTTTGTCGTAAACATTAAAACCTACATATGGTGCCGGTTGGTCTCACAATTCCATCTGTGCATTTGTTCATAGTCCTTTTGTAGACTACTTTTCCAAGCTTAATACAATGTATATAGATCGTAAAAGCCGAAACTTTACTTTTAAGTTACTTCCTATCAGCTGGAATTAGTTCGAAAATGGCATCTCATCGCATTGTTAATATAAATACGTAGAGTAATAACATGGGTTTTTACCAAATTCGATAACTAATCCATTGTAGTACATTCCATGATTTATCTTGAAAGAATGCCAACTAAGTGGCCTTTCAAACAGCGGGATTTCTCGTTTGACAAAATACTCTTTTGACGCCAATGTCTTGTTTCTTGTTGGAACTGCAGTTCATTAAGAACAGTACGTTATTTAGATGTCGAACAAAGACATGTTATAGTAACTTGTAAAGAAAATTATTTTCTTGAATAAATCCCAGAAACAAACTGTATAATTGAATAGTGTGGATTTGTCTTTAGTGCTAATTTTTTCTTAAATGTGTAATAGAGATTTGAACATAAGATAAATCAACTTAGTAAACACATAAAATTTGCAAAATCTAATTCATTTTCGGAGTATAATAAGAACAATACTTATTGTATGTAAGGTTTACTTCAACTATAGAAGAAAATGGTACCACACCAGCAGAGTATCGTTTCGTTATATACATTATATGGCATATATACATTACATGACATATATACAGTACATGACATATATACATTGCATGAATGCATTTCACGCATTTCTGATGTCGATTTCTATCTATGAGACACTAGTAGTAGTTAAGCCTCTCAAAGATAAGAAAACAAACACTCATAAAAAGAGGTGCAGCTTTTTTTAACACTTTACAACAAAGTTGAAAAGTGTTTATCACTTTGTTCATTCTGTCTGTCTGTCCGTTAGCACGATAACTGCCGTAAAAAGTTGGAAAGTTGCATTGAAGTTGGAAAGTGTTTCATAATCAATGCTTTAAGCATGATTGATCTTTCTTGTTTTTCAATGCAATTATTCTTATTTATCCTCATATGTTATAGAATGAAACCTGGCCAAAACGACCATTTAAGGTTCCTTGAAAAACTAATATCTAAAACTGGTAGTCGCTTGATGATTGTATATGGGTCATTAATGATGGTTAAGAATATATTGAATTTTATATGAATATATCTTAATTTTTTTCAATATAAAAGATTAGCTCTTTGAGTGTTTATTATAATGCGCTATTTCAGCAATGTATTTCATTTGTTTTCTTATCATCATTACAGGTATGAATTAAACTTAAGTTTTGACAAAACTGTATGAACACCAAAATATGCTGCTCAATAAGTACAATTCAATCAATATCCACTATGTGTTTATTTTTTGTGTTTTATGAGTACATATCTAAATATTAAAAAAAATATTTCTCCCAATATTACCAATGGAATTTATAAATTACCTTTATTTAGTATACGACTTACAAAACAAAGTTTATTTAAAATGACTTGCTTAGTAAAATGAATGACTTACAGGACAACTTACTGTTATCATTGGAATATCAACGATATCACAAAGATGAAATTAGTAACAATTTGTGATCAAATGCTTCATATAATACATTAGAATGGATTTAAAACGTCACTTTAGCACATTTAGTGTTTGTATTTTGTTCAGACATAACGCTCTCTGATTTGGTAGGTATTGTGCGTATTAAACATGGTTCCAGAAGCCACAAGCACCCAGCAAACATGCACAATCCACCAGTAGTCCAGAAAACTCCATCATAAGATCCAATACTATCTCGGAAATATCCTAAAAATGATGAAAACACATTTTAATAAAAAAATTGCTTTAATTTATCTTATTCTTACAAACCGCTCAAATGCTCTGATAAATATGTTAATAATAGCACTTCTTTCAAAATTAAAATAAATACTAAGTATTCACTAATAAAATAAAATGGAATAATCAGTATTTACCAATAAATAAAATGAAATACTAAATATCTGATAATAAAATAAAATAAAATGCCAAATAAAATAATGAAATAGTTTATAAAGCATGTAAAAGAGTTTATAACGCATATATGATTTATGCATACGCTTTATAAACCCATCAATTCGATTCATTTTCATCTTACTTTAATAAGAATTATATTTAAATCAAGAATTATCTAATAACCAGTATTGGGGGAAAATCGATATTTTATTCTGATACCCAGGAAGGGCAGCTACACCAGTAAATCCAAGAAAGCCAAGATTCGATTCATCTATAGATTCTCTGTTGACTTTTTGATAGTGCTGCTGTAGCTGCCCTCACTTGTTATACTGTAGAATAAAGGTTATTTTGCCTCCAAAACCTTTTAACCCACCATTTTGTTATTTTATACTGTACAGTAATGAATATATTTACAAAATAATTATTCTTATGTACAATGGTGTATCTTCTATCATACATCAGTATATTGCAAACAAACAAGTACATATTCATATGCTGACGAGCAGATGATGACCATAAAACCACGGTAGGGAAGAAACAACCAACCGAGTACCCTCTTGCTTATAAACCTACTATAATATCACAACATAATATTTATTAGTTATATAAATTGATCAGCCCAAGAAAAAACCATTTTCGAGTCAAATAATCTGTATCTGTACACGTAACTGAATCGGATAAAACTATATGGCATTTTTTGGAATAAATTTTATTCCAAAGAATTTCAAATACACTCCTAAGAAACGAGCTCTGGAATAAAATATTTAGAAGATGTTCAAGAAGTTTCTCGGTTGGTCTTCTCATCCCCAGCCGTGAACCATGGTTTCGTTTTCATTCCTGCTCCTTTGCATATGACCTACTTTTCTTATAAACACTTTGCGAAAAGAAAAATAAATAAACATTATTTTATTATAATTATATATTAATTCAAGGTGAAATATTGATAAGATACACATATTGTTAATTTGAATATTTTATCAATATTTTAGAAAATATGTTTCGGTAAGATTTTTTTTTTAATTTAAGGCCATAGACTTGGAGGAAAATATTACTATTTCGTTTCTAATTGAAGGGTGCAGGGGAAATTCAGAAGAGTCCAAAAATAAGAAAATGAGATTATGTTGTTATTGTACTGCTTTTATAGGTAATTTAAATATGGAAGTCGCAAAGTTGAAAAAGCTATTGAATGAGACGTTATTCAGGATTTAAAAAACATAGTACAGGAGGAAAATCAACTAACTGAAACAAAATAAAAAGTCCAACTGAAACAGAAGAATAATTAAATAATTAATTGCGCATTCATATCAAAATATAATTGTAGTATCAGGGTAGAACAATAATTATATAATTAATATTTTTTAACATAAAGAAATTTAAAAATATTTTCAATGGGAAAGATACAAAGTTTTGGGGTAAAAGAATATCAAAGTTTATTTCCTTCCTCCTAGTAAGTTTCGATTTTGGGACTCTGTTATTAATTATATTGCAACCTCCATTTTGTAGCATCGTCGCGTAATAAGTTTACAAATACAACTTACCAATCATAGGTGGAACTGGTAACATTAGTATTCCCCCATAGAAATTCAAGCAGCCCAAAGCAATGGACTCTTCATCCTTTTCCATATAATGTTCCACTAATAATGGATACATGATAGCTGATCCTCCCTGTATGAATCCACAAAGGCTAAAAGACACCATCCAAAATATAAAACTTGTACTAAAAGGTATGACAAATATGAACAGACCCATAAGACCAGTCGTTAATCCGGCATAGTGAGAAATCGCAATCCAGCGTCTGTCCAAAACAACGCCAAATCCTAGACGACCAAACATATCTGTTACTGAGAAAGCTATTATTAAATATTTACCATATTCATTCGGCATGTTGTTATCTAAAGCGTAATCAATTATGATTGTGAACACAGCTATGAATAAGAAAACGTACAGCGCCACTGATACACTTATGATGAGGAATATTGGCTTAATATTCGTTTTTAGAAACTGGTAAAATGCGTTTGGCTTGGACACATGTCTGGTAGAAATTCTATCACAGTTAACTTCAGTTGATTTGTGATTATATTCTGAACGGGCTGGAAATTGATCATGTTTATATTCAAATATAGGTGGAGTGATTTGTTGGTCATGCCAGTTGTTAGATAATTTCCTTGAGGTATTATAATTCTCAAATGATAATTCTGAACATCGTTGGCTATTAATATTATATTTCTCATTGGACTCTTTTAAATGGCACTCATCCTGATTTGGAACTTGGGGAAATGGAGCATGTGGTAATAGTAGATGGTCAGTATGTCTTACTATACTTTTACATAAAGTTTCGACTGCAGGTTTACCTATATCAGTCGAACAACTTAAAACTGATATTTGACTACTTTTACGATCCACATTGAAAACTGGGTAATTAAAACTCCAACGATCATTTCTTTGTGATCTATCAAACAATCGAAAGCTAGATGTTAGCTTTAATTGCGCTGCATTGTTTAATATCTCACATGAATTATTTTCATATTTCCTTTTATATTGATCATTTAAATGGCATTCAGTAACATACTGAGTTTCAGAACATATTGAACTATTTTTTCGTCCTATATCTTTGCAGCAATTATTGAACGGTGATTGAAATGTTGTAGCAATCTGATTATGTTGATCATTTACTGGCATATCACCATGAATTACGTCAAAATCTTTATTGTTCAAAGAACTATCGAAATGCTTTTCTGAACTAATATCGAAACCCGTGTTGTCAATTCCATTGTTGCAAAAGCTCTTTCTCGTAGAATCATCCATTTCATCTTCGTTATTGAGTTTTAGGCTGCTCAGTATTTCTTGCCATGGTGGTGATCTGAGCAACATGGCTGCCGGAACGACATTTAAGGATATTCCAGCCAGAATCAAAAACGTCCCTTTGACATCGTATATGGAAAGAAGGAATTCCAACAGTATTGGTAGCAAGAAAGTTCCAAAGCAGTCTCCAGTGTAACATATACCTAGAGCAAGAGCTTTGTACTTGTGAAAGTATTTACTTAAGACAATAACATGTATAAGGTTGCTCATCCCATAGCCAAGACCTGGAATATAATAAAGTTACATGTAATGTATAATGGAATATTCCGGAAATAATACATGATCATAAGTTTTTACAGAGCTTTTAAACATAACATTAATAGTTCGCATAACAGTTCGCATAACAGTTAACTGTATATTTATGAAAAATGAATTTTCATGTTATATCCGGTTGATATCATACGGTAATTACGAATTAAATGAATGTATTAATTAACAGGATTTTAATAATTCATTTGTGTCAGTTGGGCATAAAATCAACTGAAGTTAACAAATAAAAATACTTCAGGCTAGAAATATATACTTTATTAAAATAATAGAGATCTAAATCATCAGAAACACATTAAGTGATATTTTGAGTAAAATATAAGAATCGTATTTGTAGGTGCATTTAACATAGTCTATCATTCTTCGTGGAGATACAATCAAAGCTGTTTCATGGATAATTATTGAAAATTACTGGTAGCTAATACATACGTTATAAAACTGAAAAAAAATCTGATGTGGCCAACACATGAATTTCCTTATATAATGTAATGAATTTACTACATTCATAGTAAAAAGAATAGGTTTTTCTTATAGTAAATACTAATATTCTTTCCAAGATATTAAATTTTCGACAGTTAGTCGTCATTTTAATTGATTTAGTGTCATTTTTATCCATTTGGCGAGATTTTCGTTAATTTGGCAACATTTCAAAAAGTCGTCAACATGGCGACATTCCGCAAAATTCGTCGCCAAAATCTCGCCAAGGAATAAGGACGAAGGAATAAGTTATTTTTACAGCAGATAAATGACTATTGGAGTTCAAATACAAAAGTAATACTTAAAGTATCTTTTTTCATGAATGGAACGAGCTAGATCTACGAGAATGATGTCACCCAATTTATCGCATGGTATTACATATGAAATGTGAACATGTTTCTCAATAGGAAATATTTTTTTTATTAACACTTTACAACAAAGTTGAAAAGTGTTTATGACTTTGTTCATTCTGTCTGTCTGTCTGTCTGTCTGTCTGTCTGTCCATTAGCACGATAACTGCCGTAAAAATGACTTAATCAAAATGAAATTTTAGTATGTTGTTTAGACGGTCTGTAGAACCTATGGGAATATAAATGAATAATTTTACCAAATTAGTTTTGGATTGAACCCGGGTCGAAAAAATGAAATACATTGAGCCCTATGGGATCTAATTTTTCAAACATGTTTTAAGCAAATTTAAAATTCACAAATTGCTTCGAAAATTTTAGGTAATATTCAAATTGTTCCATAAAATATATAAAAAAAAATTCAGCGAAATATATTCAGTAGTTTTTTAAATAAAAATTAAAATAAAATTACACCTCTTATATGAAACGATCACGTGACCATGATATGAAACGATCACATGACCCACTTCAAAATGATATATGGCATCCATCTTGTTTCAAAATCGTGATTTTTTTTTCTTTTTAATTCATATTGAGTGTTGTATCCGTCCTAAAACTACTTTATTTTTGCTTAAATTCTGTGCATCTACATTCTGAAACAACGCAATGACAATATATTTGAGTTTAAATGCTCATCTAAATTTGATTATTTCAACAACTAAGCCTATTTTTCACCTATGTAAAATGTAAACAGCAAAATATATAGAATGAGTTGTATTAGAATTCCTGTATTTTTTTAACACAAAATAATTTAGTCCATGGAGTCTGCATGGCTGATATGAATGAAATATTAATTGATTTCATAAAGAGAAGGACGATTTTTTTCGATGAAGTTTCAAGCATAGAGTTTAATTTTTTGTAGCTCCATGTTCTTAAACAAAATGTTTAAATAAAATAAATTATTATAGTATTGTGATGAATGAAATGAATGGGAGAAAGTTATAAATGAAATCCTATTTTTATAGAGAGATCCAGGCGTGTTATTTTTTCTATGACGTCATTTGAATTAATTTCAGTTGTTTTCGATGAAGTTTTAAAATTTAATAAATTATCGTAGTATTATGATAATTCTAAAACTATTACCGAGGAATGTATAACATTTTAGAGATGTTTAAACCAGGCAATTTATATTTCACTGCCGTCATTTGAATGAAGTTCATTTTTTTCGATGAAGGTTTAAGTTTTCAAATATAATAAATTAATGCAGTATTCTGATAAGTTTCAAAATATTACCGAGGAATGTATTTCATTTTAGACTTGTTTAAATAAAATTGCATTGAAGTTGGAAAGTGTTTCATAATCAATGCTTTAAGCATGATTGATTTTTCTTGTTTTATATGACTTTTTGATAATTTTTTTGAAAAATGTACAATATCTCGAGAACGGTTCATGTTAGCGTTCTAAAATTTATGACAATCGTTTTCTAATGAAAAATTGCATAAGAAATGTCTATTTGCATAACTTTATGACGATTTTTTCAAATTTTCATTCGAGAATGTAGGGGCGTTCTGAACATTCGATTTCGTATAAAAACAATAGTCTTCCAGTGTTTACGGATTGTGATTTTCGTACCAAAATTTGTTCGAATCGGTCCATTCGTTCGTCAGTTATCGTCTCCACAGGCTCAATGACACACACACACTCACACACACACACACACACACGCACACACACACAGACATCACTTCAAAAATGTTTGATTCGTGACCAGGGATGCTTGAAACGTGCTCTCTCGCGAAAACTCGAATTCAAATTTTAATGCACATTTTAATGCCCATTAATGCATAAACGTGGCTGGCAGTAAGTAGATGTATCACTTTAACCTGGACAGAAATTGCTGTCAAAAGGAAATTGGAGAATTATTATGCTGTTTCATTCAGACATTTTTTATATAATATTAACCTAGTTTGAACAAAACAAAGGATAATTGGTTCCGTTTACTTAATTTGATAAGATCATTTTATACAATCAAAATGGGCGTTTGTGAGCTGAGCACTAACGAACCAAAGACTACTACTTATTCAAATAAAATATTATTTTCCTTATATACATAATGTATAAGGAAAGTATTGTGACGGGGTCGAAAATTCGAATTCGAGTTGTCGACGGGAGAGCACGTTTCAAGCATCCCTGATCACGAATCGAGCATTTTTGAAGTGATGTCTGTGTGTGTGTGTGTGTGTGTCAGTAAGTCTGTGGAGACGATAACTGACGAACGAATGAACCTATTCGAACGAAATTTGGTACAAAAATCACAATCCGTAAACACTGGAAGCTTATTGTTTTTATACGCAATCGAATGTTCAGAACCCCCCTAAATTTTCGAGTGAAATCTTGAAAAAATCGTCAAAAAATCAAACCGCTGATAAAGTTACGCAAATAGACATTTATGTAATTTTTTATTAGGAAACGATTGACATACATTTTAGAAATCTAACATGAACCGTTCTCGAAATATTGCACAATTTTCATAAAAATTATCAAAAAGTCATATAAAATGAAAAAAAAAATATTTCCTATATTCACTTTTCATATGTAATACCATGCGATAAATTGAGTGACATCATTCTCGTGGATCTAGCTCATTCCATTTATGAAAAAATATACTTTGCGTAATACTTTTGTATTTGAACGCCAATAGTCATTTATCTGCTGCAAGAATAACTTATTTCTCTGTCCATAACGCTTGGCGAGATTTTGGCGACGAATTTTGAGGAATGTCGCCAACTTGGCGACATTTATAATTATTGACAAATTAATACAAATCTCGCCAAATTGATAGAAATGACGCTAAATCAATGAAAATGATGACTAATCGAAGAAAATTCAATATCTTGGAAAGAATATAAGTATCTACCATAAGAATAACATTCTTTTAAAAATATAACAGTAGTAAATTCATTGCATTATATTAGGAAAGTCATGTGCTGCCCACATCAGATTTTTTTACATTAAAATAGATCATGGTAATATCTTTATAATGTGTGCTAAAATAAATGTACTATATACACATCCGCATATGACTGCCATTTTCTAATTTTTTTAAACTAAAATGTGTTTCACAAGAAATTTGAAATGGGATGACAAAGATACACTATAAAACATAGAACTATGATATTATTTTTACCATGAATACCACCCCATGCTACTGTAATCCACGTAACATTGGGCGCAAAGAAACAGAGTATTCCTCCGAGTCCACAGACGACACCACCCAAGAGAACAATTGGACGAATACCAAACCGTTGACCCAATACTCCTACCACAGGACCTTTAAAGAAAAGTATTTGACCATTACATTTTAATATATATATATATATATATATATTAAAATTTACATTTTATTATATATATATATATTAAAATGTAATCATAAATGTAATCTCTCTTGCATATATATATATATATATATATATATATATATATATATATATATATATATATATATATATATATATATATATATATATATGCAAGAGAGAGGCAACTCCTCAAGAGTTTTCAGAAAGATCACTCAGCAAACGGCAAAGCTGTAGCAAATTTAGAATTACCATATTGGATAAATTGGCTATATTGGCTAAATTTATAATATATATTACTGAAAAAATACTACTTTCAAGTTATGCATAGTATTATAGATAATGACCTCAGTTTTAATTGGTTTCTTTTCAGTGTGTGTTACAATTATGTATTGAACTGTAATTATTTTAATACTGTTGTTCAGGTTATAAAGAATAATAAGTGATCAAAAATATATTTGTTATTTTTTTTTAGAATTTGCATTGTATTTTGTTTGCTACAATACATATCAATATCATGATCAATATCATATCATGTGATCCGATACAATATCAGTGATCCGTTGGTCCCAGGTTCAGTTCCGTACATTTTCCATTCTCCTAAATTTTAAATGTGTTTATTTTCAGAAAAATGAACCAGGTACTTATGGATTACAGGTACCATAGATTTCGCTCCCTGACTGTAAGTAATTTTAAATGAACTAAATTAAAAATCATTTTTCAAAGATATTTAATTAATTTATTTATATATCATACGTAATAAAATACGATGTTGGTCTCTCTGTCTATTGGCGTCCTCAGTAGCTAAATATCGAAGCGTTGGACACCGGTAAAATTTTATACAGAAATGCTTCACGTCCCCGAAATGTGCACCTCGGTGAGTTTAGGCGGGTGTAAATTTAATATTACCATTTTCCGTTATTTGACGAAGTAAACATTCGTTTATTACCGCTGCAGAAGATGTTCGAAACCAGGGGATTTTATTAAAAACTGCTTGGGATTAAGTGGATTTAATTTATCGATGGGTATTGTGATTGAACTAAATTGAAAACTTGACTTAAATTGAAAGAAAAATCGCTGACATAACGCCCATTGAGAATCACCTTCTCGGGTCCTGAAGTACATGTGTACAATTTTCTTGGCCGTACGACACTTAGATTTCCAGGTCATTTATTACACCAATTGAATTAAATATTATGCATGACACTGATGCAACTAATGAAACCAATGAAAACAGATCATTATCTATAATACTAAGCATAATTTGAAAGAAGTATTTTTTGCAGCAATATATATTATAAATTTAGCCAATATGCTTATATTTAGACAATATTCTTATACTTAGCCAATGCGCTTAATAATAACATAGTATTTATCCTTTTATAATAACGTTCTTGAAAACAACAAAACCTCTTTTTTTAAAAAATAATTGCATTAATCAATTTTAGCCGTATAAAAAGCTGTATGCCAAATTGTACATTTAAATTGCCAGATTGAGGTAAGTAATAAAAATTCACAATCAAAATTAATTTTAAATAAAATGATTTAAAATTGACGTTATAGAAAATATGAGTTAATTACAATAAATAAATATATTCTTCATATCGCAATGCGGGATAAGTTTTTAATGAGAAAAGATCTTACCTGACATGTTTCGAACACAGAATCTGAGGCTAAATGGAGTTGTAGCTACTTCTCTGCTTACGCCATAAGTATCAATCAATGCTATATATAGCACCCCTGCAGCCCTTGCAAGTCCCGCCATAATGAAGTTAATGACGAAGCACGCCCCCACAACAATCCACGCATACCCACAGTCAGGTTTATACAGCGTATCTATCATTTTATTGTAGAAAATTATACAATATTGCCTTAAACAATTTAGAAAACAATTATCTACCAATATTTTATATATATAATAGAGATTACATAATAAATGCACTGCTTGTAATTAGTACTCGATCAAATAATAATTTTAGGAATTGGCGCGAAATATTAAATGCGTTAAACTTAGTTCAATTTAATTTTAACATTATGTTTGAGAGTTATAACAAATTAGAAATTGAAAAAATTTGAATTTTGTTAAACCATGTTGCTTAAGTTGTACTTTGGAAATAAAGAGAACGTGAAAAGTCCGAAAACTCTTTTATAGCTTCCAAATGAGAGGAATCATTTTGAAATAGTTTTTGTTTATGGCTGGATATCTTTATCAGGCAAGAGCTTAGCGCACATGCTGAGATCTTAGCGATAATAGATGCTGGCTTTACTGAAAATGTAGTTTTTAGACCTTTTACTGCTTTCATATCAGAGTTAAAGCACAATATGCAGATGTCATATAATTTGTTACTTTAATATGCGATATTAATTTTGTTATGTAGCTTATTTTCTGACAAAGTTGTTATCTCAAAGAACAAATCTACAAAATATGAAACCTATGCTTGCTTACCCAGTCAAATGTAGCAGATAACTTAAATACAGCTTTCAAAAGAATTTGAATATATTGTTTATATTTTGTTCTACTCTGCAGTTTAAAATTAATGGAAAGAATTGCTTTACTCAAAGCCTTGAAAACTACAATTTGCATGTGTGTTTATTTTATTTTGTATATTAATTATTATAGTATACACTTTTGTGAAAATAAATGTTTTTAAGATTTTGTGAATTTTATTTATTTTCACAAAATTTTGTGACTTTTAACTATTATTATTGTTTTATATTGGTATTTTACTTGAATTTACAACATTAAAACTGTATATTTGTCTTTTGCCACATATAGCTTAAAACTATAATAATTCAATATTGAAAGATAAGTGAAAATGAAGTGAACTATAAGAAGCATTTATTGAACGAAAATTATTGAACACAGCACAATGAAAATTGAATTATTTGAAATCATACTTGAAATACGGATGGAAATCGCAGAAATACTGATTTAAATACGGATGAAATACGGATGGAAATCGCAGCATGAGAAATCAATTCGTGATTTTTTTCTAAATGTTCGGAACGGTAGTAATATGCATTGTTATATGAAGTACCACAACTCAAAAAAGCACTCCATGGTTCACCTTTCACCTATTTACTTTCCCTGCAATACTTGGTAATGTATAGAAAACTATTGGAATCATGACGAAAATCGCAACTCGAGTAATCGACGGATCTACGCGTTTTGGGACTTCTAGAACACAAAAGAAAATGTTTTTAGCGTGACTTCTGTGTGTGTGTGTGTGTCTGTACAATGAATGCATCTACGCTAGCTGAAAAGCTAATTGACCGAATTTCATAACATTTGGTAAGTGAATCATTTGAAAGTTACCCTGGTCGTGAGTATATTTTGGTACGATTCGTAAAAAAAATATCCTGTCTATTTTACGAATAGTTTCTCAAAAATCGTCAAAATCTAAAATAAAAGATTACGTATGCTAAAATATATCTATTAAATGCTTGTGTTATAAGTAATTTGGGACGATAAAAAGAAGAAGATCAACCGCATTACTCTAGGACAAGTCGTTCTTGATATATTTGATTTTTTTTTCGCATTTTTATTACTCCAGCTGTGAAAAGTCCAGGTAAGAAATGAAAACGAAAATTGAATTAAAAGTAAAAATTCAGTGTAATTTAAAATAATTATGGGTGTTATTTTGTGCAGTTAAACTCAATTTAATGAATCATTGAAGAAATACAGAGAACGTGAATATGAGTCTGCAGGGAATATCATGTACTGCCCACATCGCATTTGTTTTTCTTACAATGGTAGAATGAGTTAAGGTTAGCTATAGACTAGGGATCTGCGTTTTTTTACCAACCCCGAGTACTCACAGACAAGAATGTCTGGCGAGCACTCGATACATAATGTATTATATATATTGCATACTCAAGTATGGATGCATATATACATACGTACATGCTTATATAAACATATATGTATACTTAGCATTCAGATAATTTAGATTTCCTTCTGAATGTGAACCAGAAAAATGTAATTCACTCTTCACTTATATCAAATTAAATACAAAAATTGAATTTGACTGTCTAAACTTAACAGATGATACTCAAAAGTCGCGTAACACGTTTTAGTAAAAAAGTTGAAAATTTAAGTTTTTATACGGGCCTCCAAGAAAGCAGTTCCTATTAGCAAATTGTTACTTGTTTTCACAAAGATGCTCTAAAAGCAAAAAAATCTGATGTGAGCAGCACATGACTTTCTCTGCAGACGTATATCCACGTTATCTTTATTTTAATTAAATTTAATTCACTTTCAATTCAATTTTCGTTCTCATTTGATAACTGGACTTATTTTCAAAGGTGGCATAGAGAAAATACGAAAAAACTAAAATATCTCGAGAATGGCAAGTCTTAGTGCAATGGGGTTGGTCTTATTCCTTTCTTCGTTAAAAAATACGTATAAAACAAGCATTTAATGGATATATTTGAGCCTAAGTAGTTTTTCATTTTAGATTTTGTCAATTTTTGCGGGCCATTTTGCAAAAAAGGCAGGTTATTTTTTCCGAATTATACCAAAATCTAATCAGCACCAGGGTAACCCATAGAAGACTTATCTACCGAATTTTGTGAAACTCGGTGCATTAGGTTTTCAGCTAAAGTAGATACAGGCTTTTGCGGGCCATTTCGCAAAGAAAAAGTAGGGCTCTTTATTCCGAATCGTACCCAAAACTAATTAGCACCAGATTCGCCCACAAGTGACTTACCTACCAAATTTTATGAAATTCGCTCCACTAGTGTTTTAGTTAGAGTGGATACAAAATCTGCACAGACAGGCAGACAGACACACAGACAGACACACAGACAGACAAACAGACAGACACACAGACACACACACAGACATCACGCCATAATAGTTTGTTCGTATTCTAGTAGGGATCTCGAAAGGCGTAGATCCATCGAAAAGTCTATTTGCGATTTTCGGCATAATTCCAATGCTTTCCCTATACATTACCATGTACTGCAGGGAAAGTAACAAGAAAGATCAATCATGCTTAAAGCATTGATTATGAAACACTTTCCAACTTCAATGCAATTTTATTTAAAAAAGTCGAAAATGCAATACATTCCTCGGTAATATTTTAAAACTTATCACGATACTACATTGATTTATTATATTTGAAAACTTAAACCTTCATTGAAAAAAATGAACTTCATTCAAAAGACGGCATTGAAATATAAATTGCGTGGTTTAAATATCTCTAAAATGCAATACATTCCACGGTAATATTTTTAAATCTATCATAATACTACGATAATTTATTATATTTGAAAACTTCATCGAAAACAACTGAAATTAATTCAAATGACGCCATAGAAAAAATAACACGCCTGGATCTCTCTATAAAAGCAGGATTTCATTCATAACTTTCTCCATTTCATTCATCACAATACTATAATAATTTATTTTATTTAAAAATTAAGACCATGGAGCTACAATTCATAAACTTTATGCTTAAAACTTCATCGAAAAATATCGTCCTTCTGTTTATAAAATCAATTAATATTTCATTCATATCAGCCATGCAGAGTCCATGGACTGAATTATTTTGTGTTAAAGAAATACAGTAATTCTAATACAACTCATTCTACATATTTTGCTGTTTACATTTTACATAGGTGAAAAATAGGCTTAATTGTAGAAATAATCAATTTTGAATGAGAATTTAAACTCAAATATATTGTCATTGTGTTGTTTTAGTATGTAGATGCACAGAATTTAAGCAGAAATAAAGTAGTTTTAGGAGGGATACAACACTCAATATGAATTAAAAAGAACTTTAAAAAATCACGAATTTGAAACAAGATGGATGCCATATCTCATTTTGAAGTGGGTCATGTGATCGTTTCATATCATGGTCACGTGATCGTTTCATATAAGATGTGTAATTATTATTTTAATTTTTATTTAAAAAACTGCTGAATATATTTAGCTGAATTTTTTTTTATATATTTTACGGAACAATTTGACTATTACCTAAAATTTTCGAAGCAATTTGTGAATTTTAAATCCGCTTAAAAAATATTAGAAAAATTAGGTCCCATAGGGCTCAATGTATTTCATTTTTTCAACCCGGGTTCAATCCAAAACTAATTGTGTGATATTATTCATTTATATTCCCATAGGTCCTACAGACCGTCTGAACAACATACTAAAATTTCATTTTGATTAAGTCATTTTTACGGCAGTTATCGTGCTAACGGCAGACAGACAGACAGACAGACAGACAGACAGACAGAATGAACAAAGTCATAAACACTTTTCAACTTTGTTGTAAAGTGTTAAAAAAGTTCTCAAATAATATATAGTATCGTGAAAAAATTATCAAATTTGTAGGACCTATTTAAAAGAAACGACAAAACATAGATTTCAGGGGTCGTGCAAAAATTGAATTCCGTTGGATAAAATTTACATTCGAAAATATAAATGCATCTTTAGCAAAGTATGTATGCAATCCCCAATTATTCATCGAAAACTTTAATTAAAATATATCAGGTAATTATATCCGTATGGCAGTGGAACTTTTGCTTGACTAATTGAACTATTTAAAATATTTTTATAATTAAAAATAATTCTATGAGGCTCGTATAAAAAGTTACATTTTTGTACCTGTTACTAAAATATGTCACATCCTCAGAATTTTCAGATGATTATACTGCATTTTAATTATAAATATGTCTTAAATTGTAACTATGGGTTTAGGACCAATTGTTTAAGAGTTATTTTGTCATGCTATATTTTTGAGAAATCAAATAAAATACCACATTTTCGAGATCATAACTAGGCTATAAACAATAATGCAAATATTTTATTTACATATATTACAAAGGCCAATTAATTAAATTAAGCATTGAAAGACCAATTAATTAAATTAAGCAAATATGTACCATTATTTTCTTTTAGAATATCTCTGCTTTCAAGGTAAGGATTATTTATTTATAAGGTTATGCTATAAAGAAAAATTACAGTTTTATTGAAAACTTTTGAATTCGAAATTCTGGCGTAGAAGCATATAACACAGTAATAACGATAACTCAATAATGAATGAAATGAAGTTATATGTCTAGACATAATAAGATTAAACTAGAAACAATTATATATTTTGCAGAAACATATATATAGTTTAGAAACAGATATATAGTTTATTAATGTAAAGTAGTCAAAATTTATGGCTCTAATAATTTTATTGTAATCATAAAAATAATTTTTATGATTATAAATACTTTTATGCAATAATTTTGCATGGTATAATTTGCTATAATCAGGAAATATATTTTCGAATATGTGCAATATATTTTAAAATATATGAAATATATTTTCTAGTTTATAAAATACAGTTTCTAATGTGTAAACAATATTAGTAAAATATGATCATATACATTGAAACGGACAGCAAAATTTTTTTCATTATGGAGCACGGAAGAGAATAATAAATATCCATTTTCAGGAAGTGTCAAAATATAGAAACAACGCGGAACTATATATTCATTTTCTCGATAGTCAAATTAATTGAAATATATTTTACGGATTTAGATTGAATATAACGGTTTAATTAGATGCGACAATTAACTGGAGTGCAGCTCAACTCAACTTTCTCATAACAGAGTTCATTTTTACTTTCCTTATATACATAATGTATAAGGAAAGTATTGTGACGGGGTGGAAAATTCGAATTCGAGTTTTTGACAGGAGTGCACGTATCAAGCATCCTTGATCACTAATCAAACATTTTTGAGGTGATATCTTTGTGTGTGTGTGTGTGTGTGTGTGTTTGCGTGTGTGTGTGTGCATGTGTGTGTGTGTGTGTGCGCGTGTGTGTGTGTGTGTCAGTGAGTCTGTGGAGACGAAATCTCAAGAACGAATGGAGCGATTTGAATGAAATTTGGTACAAAAATCACAAGCTGTGAATACTGGAAGCTTATTGTTTTTAAACGTAATCGAATGTTCAGAACAACCCTAAATTTTCGAGTGAAATATTTAAAAAAATCATCAAAAAATCAAAACCTTTTATAAAGTTACGCAAATAGACATTTCTAATGTAATTTTTCCTTAGAAAACGATAAACGATTGATACAAACTTTAGAACGCTAGCATGAACCGTTCTCGAAATATTGCACATTTTTCAAATAAATTTATCAAAAAATTCCATAAATTAAAAAAATATATTAACTGTTGAGAAATACGTTCACTTTTCATATGCAATATCATGCGATAAATTGGGTGACATCATTATCGTGGATCTAGCTTGTTGCATTCATGAGGAAATGTACTTTGAGTAATACTTTTGTATTTGAAAGCCAATAATTATTTATCTGCTATAAGAATAACTTATTTCTTCGTCCATAACGATGCGAGATTTTGGCGACGAATTTGGAGGAATGTCTCCAACTTGGCGACATTTTGAAATGTTGCCAAATTTACGAAAATCTAGCCAAAGGGATAAAAATGACGCTAAATCAATGATAATGACGACTAATTGTCTAAAATTCAATATCTGGGAAAGAATATAAGTATCTACTATAAGAAAAACCTATTTGTTTACTGCAAAAGTAGTAAATGCATTGCATTATATAAGGAAAGTCATGTTTTTCCCACATTAGAATTTTTTTTATCAAGATTTTTAAGAAAAAAATTTGAAAAATCAGTATTGTCGATTAAAGTTATTATAACTATAACGCATTACTCTTCACTTTAGAAGGTATGAAAAAATCTTTCGATTGATAACTTACTTAGCAATATACCCCTCGGGGGGGAGTGACTTACCCCCAAAATTTACCTCTTAAAACTATTATGTCTTGTGATCATAGAGCCATAAATAAATCCTTTTATGCATGAATATGTCAAACTTTGCCGTATGCTGCCTGCTAAAAATATATAAATTTTCGAATAAATTTCGAAGTTTATGTCGAATTAAAAAAAAAAAAATTCTATCTAATTTTATATTTATATAAGAAAGTCGGATATAAAGTTCCTTAAAAATCCATTAATATTTGTGGCTGCTATATTGTACACAAAAAATCGACTACACACATCAGATAGACAGGCAGAAGTACATCACTTCAAAAATAGTCGAAACGTCTTCAGGAGGTCTTGAAACATGAATTCAAACTATGAATTCAAAACATGGAACGTGAATTCAAAATCTCGAAACCGAAAATTTCCTTGAAGATAATACTTTCTCAATACTACATATGAGAAAGTCAAAATGAACGTATGTTATATAGTACATTTTTGATCGTCACATTAATATACATCAAACATTAGGTCGCATAAGGAACGCAATCTATAAGTTTCACTGTACATTTAAGTTAATGCCTTTAAAGTGGAAAAACCGCTTAATTCCACTTCCCACTGATTCTCGCCGCTCAGTTCCGTTTTTGATTGACTTTGTCTGCTTACTTTCGCTCCCCACTGGTTTTATCTGCCTTAAATGCTGGCCATTGTTTCATTCCTTATCGAAACACTTGCCTTATCTTTAAGTAAAAGGAGGGAGTAAAAAATAATCCTTTATGCAAATTGAGCAAGACAATCTAATAAAATAGCTTTCGCATTACAAAGCTCTGTACAAATATACAGCAAACATTGATTTACGAAAGATTATATTTTAAGAAAAAGTTCTTTGCCCCCTTCGCTCGTGCTTGTCGCGTGCTTCTTATTATGTCACTTTTGAATACTTTTTTCATAATTTAGTGCAGAGAGAAACAAATATGTTAATCAAATATTAAGTTAATCTTACTTGGTAATTTCTGTGGATGTCTAAAATAATCTATGAACAGCTTATAAACTCATAAAAATGTATCACATTTCATTTGTGTCTCATAAACAATAGATTGTATATCAGAGAACAATAAAGTGTATATTAGAAAACAATAGAGCCTTCTTTAATTAGAATATTACTCTTTTCTGCTGCACTAATAAACGGCGTTCCATTGAGCCACAAATTAATAAGGTGGATAAAATATATCGCTCTTGCATCTACACACTGATTCTTAATGAAAAATGTTTAATTTTACTAGTATCATATAAACTTATTATAATACTAGTATCATATATTGAGCAAATAAATGTACTACAAAAGAAGTACATACGAATATAATTTGGACTAGAAATTAATAACAGAGAGGAAATTCCATCAAAAATCACATGGATTTTAACATTGCAGTGAATATCGATGTTTAGTACTGTTTAGAAGTATACTGTTTAGTACTGTTTAGCAGAATGAAACCAAGGCAGAATTTCTTGTTTCATCAGTAGTCCACCACCCGGCCCTCATTCACCAACGGTGGTTATAATATAATCGTGGATACAATCATCCAGACTAACAGTTTTGTATTCATCATCGAATTTTCTCACGGTTATTTGGAACCCTGATTAACTTTAATGCAGGAAACTCAACCATCAAAATTATGTTGTTGTCGGCGAAGAAAACTTGCCCATGAGCTATGCTACTTATAATGGCGAATGTAAGTCAGACAACTGGCTTTTTAACAACTTGCACTTCATCTTTAAATAATACCCGCTAATGCAAAGATTTGTCAATTTAAAAAGCATTATTTTCATACACCTATAACTATAATGAAAAATACCAGCTATTCTTGAAAAGCATGATTAACATGTTAATTTTCCTAAAGCTTTGTGTGCAATAAAACCTGCTAAATACATTAAAATTGTTAGACATATCAACTTCATTATAATTATTAAATATATCATAAAAACACAAGTATTTAACTGATATCATTTGATTTACAGCGTACGGACATATCCAAACTTTTTGATATCTGGAAAAATTAACTAGCAAGTAAGGTCATCGAAGAAGGTGAATTTTAATTATTCTCTCTTCATTAATAAATAAATCCAACAGGTGAATCTTTTGAAACGCGTACAAGATTAAATACACTTTTCAGATCACTTGTAACTTAAGGATTTTGTATTTTACGTGATTAAAATAAACTTATGAAAAAATTTAAAAGCGCATTATGCTACCATGTAAATCACTTTTATTTTCCAGAATTCATGCTGGTCGATAATAGAAATTTCGCTGTTGCTAAAATGAATATTACATCCCTGTGTTGTTTCACGCAACTTTATGTCCAATTTGAAGTGAAAGAAAAGCAAAAAATAAATGAACTTGAACTAAAAATTGATACTACGTGCAGAGGAATTAATAAAAGAAATACCACTCTGCGGTTGCACACAAATCCCCGTGACTCGTCTCAGCCAATATAATTATTTATCTCATTCCGATGTTCGTTAATTTAAAATTCAGTAACTGCAGTTGATTTTTGAGTGATGAATATGGTTTTCCAGTGAAAGTGACCGGAACCAAGGGTTATTGAACCGATGTTTTCGAAAGCGGTTTGACGAATGCAGGTTTGAAGAATGCAGGAGTTACATTGGTATCATAACTTGAATTAAACGATGACTAAAAAGTCCCCGATAACTCTTTGTTCTAAATTTCGGCTGCATTCATACATAACATATTTAAATCAAAAGTCAAGATTTATTTTTATAACGTAACTGTAAATATATACACAGATAAAGGCAGGAAGTACTTAAATTATGTATTTATTTTCAAAATCGAAATATATTTGCGAACGGTTGAAATGTTTATAGAAATTTACTATGTCTGTATTTATGTTATATGCAAAAAAAAAAAAGCATTGAAAAAATATTTCATTAATTCATCACCATTTTAGTAGATAATCAAAATAGCGCCAAAGCGGGTTATTCACCATTATTTAGTGGTCAGCAACAGAACATCTTGACAAATCAATCAGCTATTTCAATAAACCTTCAGTCTACTATGAAGAGTTGCCTTCCACGGTAAGAGCTTATAATATTTGCCAGTAGTTCAACGGTAGAACGTCGCGGACCAGTACGAAGATCTCTCATCCGATTCCAGTTAGGGCAGCTATGTTACTCAAAATGGCGCCTGAACAAATTAACCCTGCAGATTATTGCGGTAATATTGAGGATAGAAAAGGGACCCTAGTATGAATTCTGTCATGTTGGGCGATGGTTTCAAATTGGGAGGCCAACGGCCATGAAAGATATTAACCTGGTTAGAAATAGTAGGCTGAAGAGGTAAAAACAGCAGGAGGTTGTCGTCAGATTGTCAAGTTGCACGTCCATCTGACATGAGACGCAGGAGAATGCAGATTCCACTTCGACGGTAAGAGGCGTAGTTCCATTTACGTTTGTGGAAGCAACGTTCTTTACAAAGTTCTCTTATATTTAACAATGAATTAGAATACATCTCAGTTCCTCTGATAAATTATTCATATAATACGTGTTATTGTTGAGAGATTAATTAAATTAAGCATTTTTAATCCAAAAAAAGTTGAGTTTTGTTCAATCTGAAGGAAGTTACTTTTTAAATTATCTTAAATTAACAATCTCTTTAACCACTTCAGAAGGATTTCAATACAATATAAAAAAGAATAAAAATATATTATTTATTCATTTTTCTGACTACTTTCTTAATGTCTGTACATCGTTATTTGCATATTTTAAGAGATAAGGTTTTGTATTTATAACTTTTTTTTTTAAGTGGGTAATTCTTTAAACTTTAGCCATGCATTTTACTTTTGAATAATTAGTTTATCTCTAACAAATAAATTACTTTTGCAAGGACGCGTGCAACTTTCTAAAAATTTTGTGTGATTCGCAAGTGAATGTTTGAAATTCATGCCTCTTACTCTTTTCTTAAATTATTTGATTCCCCCCCCCCCAAAAAAAAAAATCAAAACAAAGTAAATTTTTAGCAAACTTATGGGTTTTTTTTCGTATCTAGCGTTTCTCTCTCAACAGTTTATTAAACTATTATATTTTTTTATTTATAAAATATTGCATACTTTTTTTCTGTTTTTTGTTTATTTTAGGTTTCTCCAGAAGGCATCGGTACCTGAACAGTATCAGATATAGGTAACTGGTAATTGTATGAAATAAAAGAAAATATACTGGGCGTTGCCAGTTACTTAATGCAGAGGTTATTATAATTACTCCATTTTTTACTTTCCTTATATATAATAATGTATAAGGAAAGTATTGTGACGGGGCTCGAAAATTCGATTTCGAGTTTTCGACGAGAGAGCACGTTTCAAGCATCCCTGATCACGAATCGAACATTTTTGAAGTGATGTCTGCATGTGTGTGTGTGTGTGTGTGTGTGTCTGTGTGTGTGTGTGTGTATGTGTGTGTGTGTGTCAGTGAGTCTGTGAAGATGATAACTGTCGAACGAATGAACAGATTCGAACGAAATTTGGTACATAAATTACAATCTGTAAACACTGGACGCCTATTGCTTTTATACGCAATCGAATGTTCAGAAGCTCCCTGAATTTTCGAGTAAAATTTTCAAAAAATCGTAAAAAAATCCCAACTTCTAATACATTTGCGCAAATAGACATTTCTTATGTAATTTTTCATTAGAAAACGACTGACATAAAATTTAGAAATCTAACATGAACCGTTCTCGAAATATTGCACAATTTTCATAAAAATTATCAAAAAATCATATAAAATAATAAAAAAAATATTTCCTATTGAGAAACATGTTCAGTTTTCATATGTAATACCATGCGATAAATTTGGTGACATCATTCACGACAATCTAGCTCGTTCCATTTATGATAAAAGGTACTTTGAGTTATACTTTTGTATTCGAAGACCAATAGTCATTTATCTGCTGTAAGAATAACTTATTTCTCCGTCCATAACGTTTGGCGCGATTTTGGCGACGAATTTGGTGGAATGTCTCCAACTTCGAAACTTTTTTAAATGTTGCTAAATTAACAAAAACTCGCCAAATGTATAAAATGACGCTAAATCAATGAAAATGACGACTCACTGACAAAAATCCAATATCTTGGAAAGAATATAAATGTCTACTATAAAAATAATCTATTTTTTCTTACTGCAAATGTAAGAAATTTATTACATTATATAAGGAAAGTCATGTGCTGCCCACATCAGATTTTTTTTTTAAAGACACAGTCACGCCATGTCTACATTTCCCTGAATTTTTTTTTTTTTTTTTTACAAAAGAGAAAGAAATATTACTTTACTGAGAGAAGTAAAAATAAACTTCCATGAGACATATTTTAAAAGTTTTCTTCAGATTCAAGTCAAATTTTCAGAACACAGTTATAATATTGAAATCTTAGTAGCAATCCAATACTGGCCCAATATTGACAACTAATATCGGATAGATCAATATGAAAAAGTGGACATTTTGACATAATTGGCACATTATCTGATTAAAATATTTTGACAACAGTGGTACAATGGTACGCCAATATCGGCGTAATATTGTAATGAAAATATTTAGCCAATATTGGCGTAATATTATAATGAAAATATTTATCCAATATTGGCGTACTATTGTAATGAAAATATTTAGATAATATTGGCGTAATGTTGTTATGAAAATATTTACCCAATAGTGACTTAATATTGTAATGAAAATATTTTGCCTATATTGGCGTAATATTGTAATGAAAATATTTAACCAATATTGGCGTAATATTGCAATGAAAATAGTTAGCCAATATTGGCGTAAAATTGTAATGAAAATATTTAGCCAATATCGGCGTAATACTGTAATGAAGATATTTAGCCAATATTGGGGACCATCGTAACTCCAGTATTTGGATTATATTATAAATATTTTTCAATGTAATGCCAAGGTATACAATATTGGACCAATATTGAACCAACATTAAATGCTACAAGGAAATAGTTCTCCATTTCAGAAATTGAAAGTTTGTCTTTAAAACCGTAAATTTTATAACAGTCACGTGTCTTAACCGAACGTCTAAGAGATCTCATTTGCACACAAGACATGTATTTCTATCTCTATAATATGAAAAAAAAAGATTTTGAAGCTGAAATGAAGCAAATTTTCGGCGTTAATTATTCATAACTTTTAAATTGATTCGAATTTAAAGACAAACTCGCATAGTCTGTCTTCCCGGAAATTTTGTTACCCCTGTACCGAATTTCGTGACTGTCTGCAACTTTGATTTTTCACTACAGACGACACAGACAGACACACCATAGACATTTTCTTTTATTATATGATAAATTTAGAAAATAATTTACGATTTCGTCTTTACTTCAACGCATATGAGGATATAAAACCTAAGAAGTACTAGGAGGATAGAAATGTTTCATGAAATATATACACCTAGCTCTCCTTCCAGAGGTATGAAGTTTTCTTGTTAATAAAATAACTTAGCACGTAAACTTTTTTTTATATAGTGACAGCTCTTGTTAGAACTGGACTTACTTATTTCGTAGTTTTAGTATAATTTTATTCTAATAAGTACTATTTTAACCATGATTTACAGATGGAACGTTTTGCCATATAGAAATTGTCGTTTTCAGCAATACCCTTATGAATAGTATTTCTTTGTTTCGTTAGAAAGTTGAGAAAATAAAATAAAATGTGAATAAAATATCGCTAGAAATTAAAATATGTATTGGTTCAAAATAGCAAAGATTTATTAGTTTCTTTATATATATAGTATAATGTATATGGAAAGTATTGTGACTAGGTCGAAAATTCGAATTCGAGTTTTCGACGGGAGAAATGTTGTCAAACTGATAAAAATGATGCTAAATCGATGAAAATAACGACTAATTGATGAAAGTTCAATATCTTGGAAAGAACATAAGAGTAGAGAGGCGAGATTTTGGCGAAGAATTTGGCGGAACGTCGCCAACTTGGCGATACTATTTTAAGTGTTGCCAAAGTGACAAATATGTCGCCAAATTGCTAAAAATGATACCAATTGAGAAATAATGTTTCACAAATTCTGATTTCCGTCATATGACAGGCATATTTTCCAGTATATAAGAAATGCTCTTCTCTCCGTTTATCTGTAACACTTGATGATGTATTTGGCAAACATGGCAAATAATATAGCAAAGTATCGCCAACTTTTTGATATGTTGCCCCGGATTGACAAAAATACCGTCAAAATTGCAAAAACGGCGCTTAATTAATGAAAATGACGCTTAATTGATGAATTAATTATTAAAATATTTTAATATATGGACTATTTCGCTTATTGAGGATGCTATCAGTATTGATAATTGTTTATTTAGAGCTGCGCGAAATATAAGTCATTTAGGTATTTTGAAATAAATTTGCATGTTTTTATCCGAAAATTAACCAAATGTACAATTCAATGATTAAACAAAATAGTGTGAATCTCATACATTATTGTTTTAATTGTAAAAGTAGTAAATTCATTGCATTATATAAGGGAAGTTATGTGCTGCCCACATCAGATTTTTTACTTTCCTTATATACATAGTATAATGTATAAGGGAAGTATTGTGTTGGGGTCGAAAATTCGAATTCGATTTTTTGGCAAGCATCTTTGGCAAGCATCTTTGGCAAGCAGCTTTTCAAGCATCCCTGAACACGAATCAGACGTTTTTGAGGTAATGTCTGTATTCGTGTGTGTGTGTGTGTGTGTATGTGTCTGTCAGTGAGTCTGTGAAGACGATATCCTACGAACTAATTAAGCGATCCGAACAAAATTGGGTACAAAAATCACAATCAGTAAATACTGGAAGCCTATTGTTTTTACGGGCAAACAAATGTACAGAATCCTCCTAAATTTTGAAATGAAATTTTAAAAAAATCATCAAAAATTAAATCCTTCTATAAAGCAGTGTTCTTCAACCTGTGTTCCGCGGAACCCTAGGGTTCCACTCAAACGCTTTAGGGGTTCCGCGAGTCGATACTACAATTCGTTGTTTTTGTTTTGTTTTTCTTTGTTTTCAATTTCATATGACATATATATGTATAATACAAATACTTTATATGAAATATTTATCTTCTTGTTTGAATTAATGCAAATTTATATCTTATATAAAGTTTTTATAACAAAGGCAGATACGCACCTTGTTCATAACATGTAATACGTAATATGACACATCCCCCCTAAAATCAAATCTGGGTGTGCTACTGAACGAAGGGTTCCATAAAAAATATCTCAAAAAAAGGGTTCCGCGAGATGACAAATGTTGAAGAACACTGCTATAAAGTAACGTAAATAATCATTTCTTATGTAATTTTTCATTAGAAAACGATTGGTGAATTTTTGAACGCTAACATGAACCGTTCTCGGGATATTGCCTATTTTTCAGTACTCAATATATTTTTCAGAACCCAAATATATTTATCAATACATCTCATTAATTAAAATCAATTAACTATTGTGAAATATGTTAGTTTTCGTATGTAATATTACGTGATACCTTTATAATCATCATTCTCATAGATCTAACTTGTTCCATTCATGAGAGAAGACACTTTGGGTAAAAACTTTGTAATTTGACGCTATTAGTTCGTTATTTACCATATAAAATCAACCTATTTCTTAATACACAATGCTTGGCGAAATTTTGGCCACCAATTTACTGAAATGTCATCAATTTGGCGAGTATTTTAAATGTTACCAAATTGACGAAAATATCGCCAAATTGATGAAAGTGTCACCAAATTGAAAAAATTCCACTAAATCATTGACAATGAAGACTAATTGAGAAAAATCAAATATCTTGGAAGAATAAAAATCTACTATAAGAGAAGATAGTTTGGATAATAATTTTGTATTTGGACTACAGTAGTCGTTTATCTTTTATAAGAATAACCTATCTCTCCGACCATAATGTTTGACGAAATTTTAGCGACGCATGTGGCGAAATACTGCCAACTTGGCGATTTTTAAATGTCACCAAATAATTAAGACTGACGTTAAGCCAATGAAAATGACAATCAATTGATTAAAATTCAATATTTTGAAAATAATATAAGACTGGCCAGCCTACTCTCTACCGTTGAGCTACTGTGACGAAATTGCAAGCTCTTATCGTCGAAGTGGTTTTTGCAACTTCCTCAAACGGAAATATACTTATTTATGGCTCGTATTTTTATAAAACAACCGCATATTTGTGTATATTTTCACAATTCAGATCAAATTTACTTTTAAACTCAAATCAATCCTGTTATAATTTCGGCAATACGATTCTATTATACCTTACACAGTGTTGCATCTGAGAGTATACAAATCTTATATCAGATAAGGGGCTTCATTGAAGCGAATGCTTTTCCATCCGTAAAAGAGAAAATGCAGATCTGACTATCCTGAATCCCATTATGGTACAAAGGCAAAGTATTTATAGTTATAACTGGGATGTAGATAATTGAGGCTGGACGCTCACACAATTTAGGATTGAATTGTTCTCGGTTCTTGAACAAATGTGTGCATTCAAATTCAAGGATGATGGGAAGATGTCAAATTACGAAGTTCGCATTTTGTTTAAATATGAAATACTAGTACTTAAGTCTGCAAAGACCGGGGAACTTTAATAAATTAATTGCAATATTTTTAATACGTTTTATTTTATTTACTAATGTACGGTATTTAACGTCGAAGATGTGCTTTTATTTGAAAATTCGCTCAGTTATGTAGTGCCTCGTGATTCATATTATCTGCAAATATTTACATTACGTATTTCCGAATAGTTGGAGGTTCTGGGAAGTCTAGAGATACTTCGAACCTTGAATCCCCAATTTGTGTAGCTTGGATGAAAAAGGCCGAAATTCAACTCTGTTTGGTTTTGTTCCGTTCCATAAACGATATAAGTGTGCAAATATTTAGCTTTTTAGATGAACGGTGTTCTGCTTGAGGGTCTGGTTTTCCATCCCCCCAGAGAAGGAATAAAAAAAACACACTCTGTTAGGTTTTGTTTCTTAGACGATAATATAACTCTATAAAAATTTAGTCTTCCAGGTTTACAAGAGGTTTCGGGAGGCTATGGATGTGCTTTTTAAAAACACCTAATTTTCCGCCCTCTTGGGAAGGGAATAAAAAATCCGGCTCTATTATGTTCTGTACTCTAATCGATGCAATAAATGGGGAAATATTCAAAGGCTTCAGGGGTGAGGCTGGAGGGTTTGCAGTGACTTTTTAAAAAATCCTATTTTTTCCGCTTCCCTATTGAGAAAATTTAAAATTCGACTGCGTTATGTTACGGACTGTGGTCAGTACTATAAGTGAGGATAGATTCAGTCGTCTAAGTACGTTACGGAGGCGGGAGTCTTCGGGAGTGTTTGGAGGTGGTTTTTCAAAATAATCTTATTTTCCTTGCCCTCCTCCATATGATGGAATAGAAATTTCGGCTTTGTTATGTTCTGTATTGTGGGCGATACGATAAATGAAGAAAGAATCAGTCATCTACGTCACTGTTGAGGGGGAGAGGCTATCTGGATGGTCTGAATCGACTTTTTGACAAACCCTATTTTCTACGTCTCCCCGCGAAGGAGGGAATCGAAAAATCGGCTATGTCCAGTACTGTGCACAATACTACATGTGAGGAAAAATTCTGTTATCGAAGTCACCAGGGAGGGGCTTCTGGAGAGTCTGTAGGGACAAAAACAAGTTAGACAATTACACTGGATTCCAAAAGTTAAGCACGGATGGTTAAATCAACAAAAATGGAAAAGTAAAGATTTGATTAACCTAAAATTGTACATGAAGGTAGCAAATGTTTTTATTCATTAAAGAAAATAAGAATAATGTATAAAAATGAAAAAAATTATTTACTTTTCGTGAGTTATATGATGGCGTCACAGTTGGGTCATTAACAAAATAATGGCAAACAGACAAAAAAGGCAAACATACCAAACTAAACTTACATTAATATGGTATGTGCCCACCCAGGATCTTCATACAAACTTTAAAACGATTTTCCATACTTTCAATGAGGTGATCAACCATCACAGAAAATAGCAATGGCCAATCCTCCAATAGGGCAGTTTCCAACTCTCTGAGACTGGTTGGAGGAAGCAAACGCGAAGAGACAGCACGCCAGAGGGTATCCCGAGGGTTTTCAATGGGATTACGGTCGGGGGAATACGCCCGGCCACTCCTTATGAGAAATGCCCCAGGACCAATTGCTGTAGCGTAGAGTTTCACAAGGGGTCTAGGACTGCATCCCGATACCGCTCAGCCGTCACAGAACAGCCTTTAAAGATGTGCAGCTCATACGATATCCCATTGAAATTCCAGCCCACTCTATGACGCTGCCACCTCTGAATGAGTGATGTTCGATGATGTTCTTGGCCTGATTACGTGTGCCTTGTTCTCTACAGGTCCTTATATGCTTATCACTTGATTCTAGGACAAATGTGGACCTGTCCGTGAACAGGATGTTGCACCAATCTGAGGCAGTCCAATTGACATATTGACGACACCATTTTAATCTTGCCCCTCTGGCTTGGACGGTTAGTGGAACACAAAAACGTGGTACTCGGGCATACAGTACCTTCAAGTGGAGCCTTCAACGCACAGTACTGGCAGATATTGTCTTACCAAGTGCCGCTGCAACCTTGGATGTAACAGTTGTGGAAGTCGCTCTTCGATTACGCTTGGCTACTCTAGAAATATACCGATCATCAGAGGGGTCGTAACCCTTGGACGACTAGACACAGTTCTCCTGACAACCACTTGACTTGTTTGGAATGGTGTCCATAATCGAGAAATTACCGAATGCTCAACGCCAAAGAAAGTAGCGACATATTTGATTAACTGTCCTGCTTCAATCTGTCGGACATCGCGCCAGCGCTCACTACCTGTCGTTCGTCTTCTTTTAGCCATAGAAACACGAATATCACTAAAAATAATCCTACAAAGTTATAAACACTTCGTATCAGCATGTAAATGCACCTCCTGAAACCATTCAGAATGCTGGCGTCTTCAGCGACTGCCTAATTAGCATGTATCCAGACAGTCAATCGTGATTGGCTGTAACGTACGATATTTGTGTACTGCCATCTACATCCGCAGATATTTTCAGCCACTAAAATTCAAATACGCTTTCGAACAATGAAAATTTGCATTGCGTGCTTAACTTTTGGAAGTGAGTGCATTATATAGCCATATATATAATCTAAAAATGAAAATACGTTGTCAGTAATATCGTGAATAGTCTATTAAAAGTAATAACCGGCTTCAGTGTCTTAATCGTGCCTTCGTCGTGAGGATGAATGAAATTGGGCAGTCACTACAACTCTGGTAGGGAATTTTCTCTTAATATAGTGTAATGCTCAGACGACCCATGTCCCAGATAGGTAGTAGCTTCGCAAATTCAAAAATGTTAATAATTAAACTAAAAAATCAAGGAGGTATGAAGCAAGTATTAAACGGGAAAAAGGAGACCTGATAACAACTTTGGCGACTCTTTAAAATGTGACAAATTTGCTCAAATATCGCCAAATTAACAAAAATATTGCGAAATCGAAAAAACTGCTGTCAAATTGATAAAAATTACACCAAATGAATGACATTACTTGCGTTTTGAAACATAATAGTCGTGATGCAGTACACGAATATAACTATTAAAATATAGGCTTTACGAAAAGAAAACATAATTTCGTCTACAGATGCAAAAAACAACGGGCGGACACTAAACGCTAGACACCAGTTTTACTACCAGTTTTGAGAAGGCAGTTTTTATGATGGGACTGATAGTTACTTACTGCCAAAGCTATAAAATTATGACTTCGTAACATGAGCACTTTAAACAAGACTCCAAGGCAGAATGCGATGTCTAATGGAGCTTAACATAAGGTCCGCCCACAGAATTGGAACCAATGACAGAACAAATCGCCGAAGCCAATGAGCAGAAGGGGGAAAACACAGAGTACCTCATACGAGTGTTTGTGTAAAGGACAGATTGCTGATTTTACCGTTGCCGTGAAATGACGTGAAAGGAACCTAACTTACGTTGACATGAGAGGACGTGCAGATATTCTTGACTAATAGTTGAGATGGAATGACGTACAGAAATTACATAACTTATGGTTGACATGAGAGGACGTACATGTAGATTCCTGATTTCACAATTGACAATTACCTTAACTTTTATAAGTCGAAGTCTGTTCAAAATTGTGTGTTCCTAGCAAAAGCGTGCAAGAACGTCAGATGACTGGACTCCAAGTCCCACGATTCCAAGTCCAGACCCAACGAGAGGCTTCAAGTATGAATCAGGTAACCATTTACATAAACATTTTGAGGAAAGATTTTGAAGGTAGCCAGTGTGAAAAATTAATGGTAGTCATGCTGTTTCACAACACGAAGGCAACTGTATAGTAACTATTATTTTAATAAATGATACATTTGGCAAATAAGAATTAATGATAAAATTAATAATAATTAATAACGTTTTGTTTGAGCAATGTAATGTCTGTTTATTGGATAAGTAAGATTACTTTTATGTTATTAATCAAATTGCTTTTCAGAATAAACACTGGTCA
This sequence comes from Amaurobius ferox, assembly GCA_951213105.1. NCBI lineage: Eukaryota > Metazoa > Arthropoda > Arachnida > Araneae > Amaurobiidae > Amaurobius > Amaurobius ferox. The sequence goes on from OX578147.1 coordinate 66,598,611, forward strand.
ACATACTAAATTAATATGGTGGGTTATTGCTGCCACATGTACTAATCACTACTATATAAGAAACCCAAAAATTAACTATGGGAGGTTACCGCTTCGGCAACTGTTTATAAATTTAATATATCAAATATTATTTTGTTTTGTGCACCATAGTAGTATTGTAATGATGTTTCAGTATCGTTTGTCTCTTAGTTCAACTGTCCCACTTTCCGACAAATTTGGCGACTTTTTAATATGCTGTCAAATTAGTGAAAATGCTGCTGAATCGATAAAATGATACTAAATTAATGAAAATGACACCTAATTAATGAAAATTCAATATTTTGCAAAATTCCCTAGAAAATCTCTTTTCATTTTCCTTGATAATCCATGTCACTTTGTGGTAATTAAATACTAGTTTTTGTAAATTTGTTTACAAACTGAAACAGGATATTTTCCCCTTCAGGTCTGCCTATGAAGATAATTTTGTATATTTCTTTTTAGAATAATTAAATTAAATGTTTTAATAAAATATTTAGAATAACAATTTCATTTAAAATATTATAGGAATTTGTATATAATTGAAGCTTTAATTTCTTTTTATTATATATTTCGTATGAAGAATGGGTATCTAGGAAGTGCTATGAATGAAATATTTATTGATTTTGAAGTGAGTGGCAGACGATTTATATTTCGATGACGTCATTTGAATAAAGTTTATTTTGTTTAACTAGAATTGTCTTTTTCAATGAACTTTTAAGTTTTCAAGTAGTATAAATTATTATAGCACTGTAATAGTTTAAAAGATATCACTCCTGAATGTATCACATTTTAGAGATGTTTAAATAAAATTTCGTCTCAGTTGGAGAGTGTTTCATAATTAATGCTTTATACATGATTCATCTTTCTAGTTTTAATCAAATTTTTGAAAAATAATGCTATAATCAATTGATTTTATTATCTAAAAACGTTAAACATGAGTAAACATACAGCGATTGGTGATGAAATATTGTTTTATATACCTGCATTGCGATGTTAATAGAACTGTAAAATGTACGCAATTTGTATGCTTATATTTCAAACGGTGTCTGATATTCAGCACTTTTATCTTGTTTATAGATGACCTATTTCGTAAACTTTAGCCATTTTTTCCATATGAAACGTAGATGGAAATGGTGGAATGTTCTCATATATTTATTTGGTGTTAAAACGTAATATACTTGCAAAAGTACATTATCCACTGCAGGACTGTTTTCAAAGATTATGTTCTTCATTTAGTCAATAGAAAAATTTCATCCAATCAAGAATCATTCATCATTTGATCATCAATCCTCAAGGTATGACTAGAAATCATTGGATGTCCTACAACTTTTCAAACATAATATTGAAGTTTCTGAAGTGGGTGAAGGCGGGAAGATGAGAGAGACTTAGATCTACATTGTAAGCTACCAAGTACAAAATGCTCCTTTTTTTCTAATTTTAAATCTTTATAAATAATAATTTTGTAAGATTTCCAATAAATGTTGGGTATTGAGTTTTATGATAGAGTGTACTTGCATTATTATTTACGCAATCTCACACGTATCTGAAGTATATTTCAATAAATGCAGATACAATCACAAAACCAGCTTGTAAGGGACTTTCCCATCCTTTTATGTTCAAGACCTGCCTCCTTGGTTTTCCTCGTTCTTCTCTTTTCATCATTTTAGGCATATGTCAGCTAAATGAGGCTCAGCATTTTTCTATTCTGAAGATTCCTCTATTCTATTTCGTTCTTACTACTTCGTGCACTCAATGGTTGGCTCGGGTGCATGGGATAGTGGGCAACTTGTCGCCCTATTTTCCTTCAAGTAACATCTGAGTTACATTAATTTTGCTGATGTCATAAATTTGTATTCATATCTAATGTCTATCTTGACTCACAAATGCCTGATCTGTTGTTTAAGCTATTCGTGTCTTTATTACTTGTGATTCCTTTAACTATTTGGATTTGTCAGTCCCTTTCTTTTACGCGTTCATCATTTTTTTTTGGCTTATTTTTTAAACTATTGGTTGTTCTTAAAACGATTTCAAACAATATAGAAATACCGATTTTACATCATCACAGCACACATGAAGAATTTTTATTTGATGTAATAATCATATGTGTACAGTTATTTATTAATTTTACATGCAGAAATAATTGTCTAGTCCGTAATCTGATGTTTTGTTCCAGCTATTCCTGTTTTTATTATTTACGACTCCTTTAACTATTTGAATTTGTGATTGAAGAGACCAAGATACATTTAGGCTGTGTAATATACAATGATTTATGATATCTAACAAGCCGGACAAAGAGCCCAGATTTAAGGCACCAGTTTTCAACAGCCCTGATCCGAGAGGTCAGTAAAGCCATAAATAAGGAGGCTTCAAGTACAGATGTGGTTGACCCAGAAAAGTTACTGGATGCTAAAGATGAAATCATGGGATTGGTTAAATGTTTAACTGATGAGGAAATGGTGCCGCATTGCCCTGAGGTCAACCAATAAGATACGATAGGCGTATCTGAACCTCAGGCAAAAAGATGTGGCAGCAGGCAGAAGGTTTAAGAGACGAGAGTAGAAGAGGAAAGCCGGTTCACCGCCGAAGGAGGAGCAGTGAGGAGCGAGGAGCAAAATAGCGGCCATCGTGAATTCCGTAATCCTGGACGGGGGTGTAAAAGGGGGAAAATGAAAAAAGGTGGGGGTAAAAATTTTGGAGAAACTTTTTTGTTGGGTGGCAACGATGTCGTAGTCTTGTACGAGGGGTTGAGGGGGAAATAAATTTTTGGAATGCGATTTTTCTAAGTACGGAAGAAACTTTTTTGGGGATGGCAACACCTTCTCCTGACTCTCAATTGAGGAGCAGTGCCATCAGCGCCCCCTAGCGGCGAAAAGCGGAACTATGGGGATGAAATTGGGGATTTTTTTCTAAGTATGGGAGAAACTATTTTCGGGATGGCAACACCTACTCACCTATGAGGGAGGCTGTGCAGTGCCATCAGCGCCCCCTAGCGGCAGAAAGTGGAATTAAAACTGGGAATTTTTCTGATAGTTGAGATTTTTTTTTCTTTTTTCTAAATGAATTAAGTACGAAATATTCGTATTTTTTTTCTTTTTTTAAAATGAATTAAAGGGTGTTAATGAGGATAATGAAATAAAGTGATTAAGTAATCAAGGCCATTGTTATCCCTCCGCATGCTAGGAGCGTGCCAAGAACATGTTATTACATGTCGAGGACATGTCAAGGGGTATACTGAAGACATGCCAAGGTCATGCCAATACCCCTCCGCTATATCACGGTTACGAATACATAACTGTAAGAATTTTACATTTTACTAACAAAATTTCGTAAATGCAAGTTTTTTTCTTATATTTTTTCGCAAATGTAAGTTTTTTACTTTTCAAAAACCGCACTTGTGCTGTTTTCTCTATGGAAATTAACATAGGTTTTCGCACTTGTGCTATTTTTTAACGTTTTTTCACAAAAACATACTTTTTACTAACAAAATTTCGTAAATGCAAGTTTTTTTCTTATATTTTTTCGCAAATGTAAGTTTTTTACTTTTCAAAAACCGCACTTGTGCTGTTTTCTCTATGGAAATTAACATAGGTTTTCACACTTGTGCTATTTTTTAACGTTTTTTCACAAAAACATACTTTTTTCTAACAAAATTTCGTAAATGCAAGTTTTTTTCTTATATTTTTTCGCAAATGTAAGTTTTTTACTTTTCAAAAACCCCACTTGTGCCGTTTTCTCTATGGAAATTAACATAGGTTTTCACACTTGTGCTATTTTTTAACGTTTTTTCACAAAAACATACTTTTTACTTGTAAAAATCTAGCAAAAACGTGTTTTTAAAGTAGCAGAATCGCGTGAATTGGTATTTTAAAGTAGCAGAATCGCGTGAATTGGTGTTATAAAGTAGCAGAATCGCATGAATTGATGTTTTTAGAGTAGCAGGATCGCGTGAATCGGGTGTATGGGAATCTCGAGGGTTTAAGAGGTGTGTTTCCCCAATCATTTCAGTCTTGGAATTGAAAAAATAAATATTTTCAATAAATATTCCCAAAATTAAATATTTTTAAAGAATCGTGAAAGTGTGCTTATACCTAAAATACTTGTGTGTTATGAATCGTGTATTCATTTAAGTCTTGGAGTTTAAATAATAGCAGATATCAATGTCTGTATACATATGTTTTTACAAGTGTATACTACCATAGGAGTATCTTTAAACCAACATGGTTTAAAAACCGCAGAGTGCATTAAATCACGATGACAGATCTACCCCTCCCCACCTCTCGTGAATGTGGATAGTTACATCGTATGGTCAGTGCGGGAAAAATGGGGGATACTGCTAACAGAGCGTGGTTCTGTACCAAGCTATAACTTCAGGCAATATGTTACACCTGTTGGACTTGGGTTGGGTCGACTGAACTGCTCTCGCTGCTATTGTTAACATCTGCGGTGGGGGACGTTTTTTACGGATGCTTGTGTTGGACCATCGCGAAATGCTATTATATTCTCGCCTGGGAGAGGCTCTTTTAAAGAAGTTCTTATGTTTCTACATTTACGTTTAAATCTATTTTTTTACCAAGTTGCTAATACCTGAAACAAATATTTTGTGCACTTCCATTTTAAATTCTTATTTCCATTTCCTAATAATACCTGAAAAAGAAATACGTTGCTTGCTAATACCTGAAAAAGAAATTCTTGTGTTTCTACATTTTCGTTTAAATATATTTTTTACCAAGTTGTTATTAAATTCTCATTTCCATTTCTTAAAGTACCTGAAAAAGAAAATCCTGGATAGCTGAAACAAAGATGTATACCATGCGTTTTGCATTTCCTAATAATACTTGAAAAAGAAATATTTTTTTACCAAGTTCTTACGAATACCTGAAAAGGGTGTATCTGTAGTTTCCAAGAAAAAGGCAGAGTTAAAAAAAAAAACACACATTTATTAAAAAATAAATAAATAAATATTTACATATATATATATATATACATTATTCTTCTTCCTCTTTTGCACATAGATTTTGAATCGTTTGAAAAAGTTCGGTAATATGAATGACTTGAAAAAAGTCATGGATAAACACCAGTTCTCCAAAATCAGGATTATTCAAATTGTCTCTGGTAAATAGGTAGGCGACATGAAACCAATCCAAAGCATACAGAGCCTGTTGTCCGTATCGTAGGTATTTATCTAGTTCTGTAAAGGAAACACAATCGTGGCTCGATGCGTCGTCGTACCCAGCTGTACAGGCAAAACATTCAAAAAGTTCGGATATTTTTTCCATTAAACAGTTTTTAAATGAATACATAAAGCAGATCGAAGTTCATAAAATCCTTGAGGCTTATCAGGATCACCATTGGAAACACTGACTGACACTGAATAGCTGTTAAGTTCTCGTTTCACGAAATAATCCAAAGTATTGGAAATGACACTGGCTTGGACTTGAATGTTAATAGCATCGATGTAATCATACAATTGCAGAGTTTCAGGTACGGTTAAAACCACATATTCTGGAACGAACTGGAAGGAGGAGTCTTTCTTTCGAAACATACGCTGGAATGTCAGTTTGGGTTCTCCTTGGAGTGTATGCCGGGATATACAGAGATCTCTTTGTATAATATGCAGCATATCGTCTTTCAGGAGATTGACTAGAGATTCCAACTCGGTGAGAAGAGCAAACCATACGGTGGTGGAGAGGGAAACACCTTCCTTTGTAGGTTTCAGACTCCCATCAGCATCTGTTGTAAATTTACGAATATGTATCCGTGTTTGTCCAATAAAATAAACAACACTGGCAAAAATATCACCACCCAGATGAAACAGAGTAGGAGGTAATGAATCCAATGTGATACGCTGAGAACAGACTCTCTTTGCTGAGTCATCCGTAGCATTCGACAAAGTACGTTTGCAAGACATGGTTAACAACGACGACCTCTCTCTACGGGTATCTAGCAGAAAGTAAAGAGTCCTTGCGAAAACACTCGCCAAAAGATATGTTGAAATCTCGCCAAAAAACTAGTAAGACCTGTTTAAAATCGCCAAAAAGTGGTACAGCGGGTTAAAAAAAGTAGATAATGCAGGGCACTCCCCTCTGTAAAAGGCGCCAAGGGCGTGTGACGTAGTCAGATGATGACGTCACTCGCTTCACGTCCGTTCTTGAATGCCACTTGTATTGCAGGAGTAGTTTGCATAGGGTTTGGTTCTGTAACACTGTCTCGTGGTGTATGAAATATGAGCTTATGGTTTATCAAGTATTCATGAAGTCTAAATCCCATACCACATTCAGAGCATGTGTTGGATTCTAAATGGATGGGCATATGTCTTTTAAGGCTACCCGATTGAGTATACTGCTTTCCACATACTTTGCAGTCATAAGTTTTAGTCGAAGGTGGTAGATAATGCAATTTGGCATGCTTACTTAAATTTGCAGGTTTGCTAAAGGCCTTTCCACACATACCGCACTCATAATATTTCAGGGAATCTTCTTTAGGATGTTCCTTGATGTGCTGACTTAAATCTCGCACCCAGCTAAAACCCAGGTTGCATGCTCCACAGCCGAAGGATACCATATCTTTATGAGCCATTAGATGTTGAGTAAGGCACCACTCCCTTGTATATACTTTCCCACAGATGTCGCATACCTATAAAAGATGAAAGACAGGAACTTAGTATAATCGATATATAAATTAACTTTAACAATTTATTACACAACATCTCATTGATTTTAAATCATATAAAATAATATAATTTTAACACATTCTAAAAAAGCAAGACTTTATAAAAATTACTTAATAGAGATATGTTAAAAGCAAATACTTACATGTTTATTCTTGTCTAGCGTTATATAATCAGCATCACCATCCTCATCAGTAGTATTTGGTACAACATCCATAGAAGAACAAGAAAAATCGTTAAAGCCGAAATCCCAAGAAGTCATGATAGCAGTTAATAGAAATAGTACAACTTAGCAGGATAGAATCTAAAGAGCAAGTAACCCATCTTAAACGCAATCCCCCCACACCAGCGTTTCGCCCCTCCCACATGTTGACGTAACAAACCTGCTCTACCAATCCCCTGCAACCCGCTTCTAACGCGTGCGTGACCCCCGCTCGACAAGAACGGGCATGTTCAGTGACGTCACTGAAGCCTGTTTCGTATGGGTAGTATGCAATGGTAGTATACAATACCAACACACACTTAGTTAAAAGAATGGAAACAATACACAGGTGATTATGAATGGAAACACTACACAGGTAATTATAATCAATCATTATTTTATTCATTATTATTCATAATTATCCCATTTTAAATAACGGGATGTTACAGGTTCTGCCTTAGGTGGAGTAGGAGTATAAGGCTGATTATACAAATTTTTGTTTTTTGCAAAGTGAGTAGGTATATTCAGTTCATCTAAAGCTGTTAAAAACACTTGTTGTCCTGTTACAGTTCTTTTCTTTTGTCCAAAAATCAGATTAAATAAATCTCCAATATTAGTCTTTGGAATCCACTGCTGATGATGCGAAATATGTCCTTTTTCATTCCATGAAAGAATGTCGGGATGGCCTTTTATAATATCCAATAAATTGCTGGCATAGTTTCTCATGGTTCGGGGAACACTGTTTAAAATAATATCTTCATATCTTGAGGTGTTCTGCTTTGGTAAGGCATCTTCGGATATTTTCATCTCTGTATCCATATCTGTATCCATATTCTCGAGAAGGTCTTTGTACGATACTTGTGTATTGAGAAGATCTTTGTACGATACTTGCGTATTCAGAAGAGGTTCCTTGTGAGACACTCGTATACGTGTGTTGAAAGAATCCATCTTTATTTTCTTTTGTAAAAGTTCATAATAAAGTTTCACTTTATCATCTTCACTCAGGGAACTGTTGAGAATACGAGCCATTTCCTTATCGAAATGGGTTCTATACTTCTCTGTAGCAACATGTTTAGACAAAGAGTCTTCAGGAACCAAGGCATACTTTTTAGCGTGCTCCATTGAAAAGGGTTGTAATCACACTGAGGGCTGCTGGGATGAGTAAGTTCAGAAAACCACCTTTCTGAATAATAAGCTTGCGTTTTAGGTACAGTGGCTTACGCTTGTCTGCCAATTCTCGTAAAACAGTCTTGTGATGTCGAAGTTTGCTCTTTTGTTGTGTCGTAAGTGGGATATTACCCCTTAATGTATTCAGGCTACACTCACAAATGGCTTTTATACAGGAACGAGGAATCTTTTTTAACAAGTTCTTTCGTAGTTTGGTGGGACAAGAATGAAGCAGCTGTAATTGCTTCTGCTGTTGCCTGCTGAGTGTCATCTTCACAACTGAGAGAATACTGCGCATGCGTATTCATTTATCCATTTCGAAAAAGGTTTAATGTCTCAGTTTATACACGTATTGTGTCTGATCGGGTAAAATCGAGGTGCGCAAACGCATCTCTTCTGGAGTCTCACTGCGCAGGTCTATAAACAAATAAGAATAAGGCTCTCGAGTGGCATCTTCGTACACTTCTTGGAAGAAAGGCAGGTGTCTGGGAAACAGTTGTTTTCCCAAATGCATGATTTGGCTCATGTCTCTTCGATTCTTGCAGAGTAGTAGATAATGGGCATTCAGAGTAATTTCACGCATTTCTTTCCCTTTATGAAAAAAATTTTGCGTAATAAACACCACACTTAGATTTAAATGATGACTTCCTCTCGTAAACAGATGGGTTAATCGTTTATCGTTACCACATTCACTCATTAAATCGTCTATAATAAAGAGAGTATTCAATCCCAGATACTCTTGATAGTTTTTAGGTAATCCTTCCACAAACATAACGTTTGGGATTTCATCGTATAAAGGCTGGTGGATCCCATAGAACCACACAATTTTGTCCGGAGCAGGCGAAAACATATCCCGCCTGTGTTTAATCATATCCCGCACAAAAAAACTCTTCCCACATCCTGTGGGACCCGAAATAACCATAGTAAAGGGGTGTTGTAAAGATGGGAACTCCATCGTAAATAACAAGAACAGTATGTTGACATCTATATTTATTGGTAAAAAGGTGCACTTATGTGAAAGCGCTTGGTTACAAAGTTATATACATTAACATCATTACATACATCGTGGGGTACAAAGGGTAATAAAAAGTCTTTCAAAGAAGATCCGCGACATCTTGAATACAAATAATGGATACAATAGTGTCCACAAACAGCTGTTACATTGCTTTGTAGAGGCATGGGGTTGTACTCTTGGTGCTGGAACGTAGAAACAAAGTCCGAGAGGGGTCCTTCAAAGGTTGTAGGTGGGTGTCCATAAGAATCAAAGAATTCTATCGAGTCTTTATCTTGCATGTAGAAGGCTACCCAATGGCTTCCTGGATCGGTCGAAGCGTCCACGTTGGCAACCAAACAGGCTGGGAATGTCACAATGTCTTGGGGTAGTAAATCACTCGGAAAAACACCCAGAAATGTGTTCTTGGTTATAGGATTCTTGGAGAGGGCTTTATCCAGTTGCTGGCTTTCCATGATTAATTGGCAAAATCACACAAAATATGTCTAGACTTATTAATTTCAACCACGTTTTCAAATTCAGCATACAGTAGAATGGAGATGGTTTCTTTTAAAGCTTCCGAAAACTTGATTTCCAATCGTAAATTACCCTGGTGTTGTAGATTCATATGAGGGCCATCGCACATGTCAGGCGATAAATCAAATGCGTACAAGGTAAATCCTTTTGCAAATTCGTCTCGGGTCAGATGAATTCCTTTGTCTTGGTTAAATCCAGGGAATAAGGTATGATAGGCACGGATATAGTTGTTTTGGTTAAAGTTCAATTCCAAGGGTCTGCTGGGTACTGGAAGTCCATCCACGTAGACACATAGAAAATTCACGTTGTAATGGCCTAGCAGGAAAGGATTAGAATCATACTGCCCATTCATACCCGCATTGTTTAAACAGGCAACGACCACTCTTTTAGGCATCACACCTAAAAAGGCATTATCCTGCATAAAAGACCAACTGCCTTTAGAAACAGAATACGTCTTACACAGAACGCGGTCAATGGGATACTTGGCCGTGTGCTTCTCCAGGGCTTTTATATGTCCCAGTAACACGCCGGGGCCCACTTTCACTTTTCGAATAAACATGGAAGCATGCTCTATCATCACTTTATAATCAGGTTTGGCAGCACTAGACACTAAACAAAAGTCTGATTTGCTACGTGTCATCTTTATCTTCATGTCCACTAAATTCAATATAAGGCGATTCTGCTGAAAAATGTCTGAATGAATCTGTCCAATCATATCCACAGTTTGGCTTTGTTTGCTTAATTCATATCTCTGTTTCAGTCCTTCGTTAGCATCCTTTTCTGCAAGGGGGTTGGTATTGTTCAGATGGGTGTCTTTAAAAAAACATTCACAGGTCAATAAGCTTTTCTTGGCATCGGCTACATAGTTCAAGAGGGTTTCTATATAGGCTCTGTAGGGATAGGTGTTGGTCGCTGAGGAAATAACTCGGTCATTCAAACTCACATCCACTTGGGAGAACAGGGTATGTAGAAATAAGTTCACGGGGGCCACGGGTTCTTTGTCGGTTATAGGCGATCCATCCGATTTCACAATCTTTGCTTTCACGTATAGAAAGGAAGAACCCAGATCCATATATTCATCTCCGCTTCCAGATATGTTAAATTCCACGGGGCCTCCATCTCGTATATTAGAGAGGGGGTGGTATTCGATAAAATGTCCTTTTTCTATAGCTGTCTGAGTAGGTGGGGTCACGAATAAATCCAATTCGCTCTTGGTACAGGGTGAAGAATCTTTATGGATAGACATCTTTAGGAGAAAATATCTCGTGTTCTCGCTTTCTTTGCTGAAGTGGGAATGAAGTGATTCTCGGATCGCTTCCTCTTTTTATTGCTTTTTCCAGAACCAATCATAGTCTTCATCTGGGTTGCAGCCTTGTCTGTTAAATTACGACCTGCTTCTTTTAAATGGCGTTTGGCTGCCACTTTTAAATCTTCTCCTCTGGATACATCTCCCATCACATTGAGTCCACTCTGCCATATTTGCTTTCCCACGGCTTTGGCACCCGATTTTAGAATGGGTACAGCTGCTCTAAAAAAGGAACGAAACAAACTTCCAAATCCATATCCTTTTTGAAATGCAGATCCTTGATAATAATCCAATCCATTACCGGTTTGCTGAAGATAGTAGTCTTCAAAAGATTTCTGGCAACATTCATAAGGCACATACATCATGAGAGATACTTTTGGCGAAAGTGTAGCTTCACGTACGAGCGTCCGCGTTCAAATGGCGTGAGTTCTCCTGTGTGCGTCCTTATAACGATTTCCAAAGTGTCAATCATCTTTCTACTCACAGGTAAATAGTGGGGGCGGTCGAATGTTAGAGAAACCAATTCACCGTCGTTTCTGGCCACTTTCACTATGCGTAAAAGGGGTGCTAGTACATCTCCCACAATTTGGGGTTCCACAATGTCGGAATACACAAACAGTACATGATAATGAGCGTTCACATCTGCAACGTAGGGTCCTTCCACACTGGTTTCTAAATGAGAGTCCGATTCAATCACCATGGGATTAAAACCCAGTACTTGGGCCATTCCTTTGTCTAAAATCACTCTTGCTTTGTTCTTTACTTTAATGCGCACTCGTTTCGTAACGGGATTATAATGAAAAGAGATCTTGTTTTGGTGGTCTTTGATGAAAATAGCTTTCAAAATGTCTGGGATGGTTTCGTAATATCCCGCTGGTATTCTACGTACAAGCATTTTACCATCTCCTAGATCAAATCCAATAAAATTGTTCTCGGCAGTTATATTCATCCACGTATGGGGGTATAAAAACTCTGTAATTCCAATCTCCCAGCTTCCCTTTAGCTCTATAGGGGTGGGTAATCTCGTAATAAAATGTGAAATTTTATTCTCAGGAAAGTAGCTCATCGAGCTATCACTAGGAAGTGTCACGTAGAAACTCATCGTATCAACTGATTTCAGAAACAGGCGTCCCTTGCATTTATAGGGCGGATAAATCAGAGGCAGGTATCCACTGATTAAACTTGTGGGGATACCCTCGGTATTTTACAAAGTATTCCATATTATTCTTCTTGAAACGTTTCTTTAACACTTTTTCAATGGGGAATTCCTCTTTCATTCTCACTTTTTGTAGTTCTTGCAGGTAAAAGGTACCTTGTATGGGTTCTCCTAGTAAATCTTGGATTCTGTATACAGCAGGTTCTCGTTTCACACATTCTGTCACTTTAAATAATTCTTCCGACCAATTTGTTTCATACCCCTTCTCAAAGGTCATTTTAATCTTGGATACTCGCACAGTGTCCCCCGCATTTAAAATACATTTGGATACACCCTTAGGCAGGTTACCATAGAGCGTAAACCACACTTCTTGTTCATTGTCCGAATTCACATTCACAGGGGCTTTCTTAATGCTGGAGTGATAGGTATGATTATAGCTATCCATCAACGAGTCCAATACATCCAAATAGCGATAAGTATTCTGATTGGTAAAGTATTTCCACATTTTTGTCTTAAGGGTTCTGTTAAACCTCTCAACAACAGATGCTTTTGTGGTGTTAAACGTTGTAAAAAACTTGATATGATGCTCTTTAAGTAATTTTTGAAATTTCTGATTCTTAAATTCTGTACCTTGATCCGTCTGCAGAGATTTTGGAATGCGCTCTTTAAATATAATCTGAAAGGCATTCACGATATCTACCCCTCTCTTGTGCTTCAGGGGTATAGCCCATGCATACTTGGATAAAATGTCAATGCATGTTAAGATGTAGCGAAATCCATCATTCTGTCGACTGAGTGTTGACATATCAGCTAAATCAGCTTGCTATTGCTGATCTATAGAATACACTATAACACGGTTGGTTTTAAATTTACGCTGAACTGGCTTGTGTAATGTATAGGCATCCACACCTTGTAACCAATTCTGAATTTCCTTCTTGGGTACTTTTCCTTGAAGAGCACGATATATGCTATCCACTCCACCGAAACTTGCGGGGTGCTTGGGGTCTTGGTAGGTTCCGTCCATCATTCCAACATGGAAATATTCACAGATTCGTTTAAATGCAGAATAAAATCCCTTGGTATATTTAAATCAATCAAAACTTCCGTTGTAATGTATACTATTAAAACAGTTATCAGATAGACACACGTCACAATAACCTCCTCTCTCGAAGACATGACTTTAAATGAACTTAATCGCTCTTCTCGCCTCTTTTATATACAGATTTAAAAATAACGCCAAATCTTAAAATGCGCTCTCTGAAACGCTGGGCGTCAATTTCCCAGAATCCCTTGCGATCTTCATCTTTGGGTACCTCTATAATGCATACCTCCTCACGAAATCTAACTCGCTTCATCCTGATCGACCTCTTTGAATCCCAAGACTCAAAGACCGGTTGAGGAAACACACCCCTCCTATACACTCAATTCCCGAGATTCCCGAGATTCTCGAGATTCCCATACACCCGATTCTGCTGCTTTAAAACACCAATTCACGCGATTCTGCTACTTTAAAAACGTGTTTTTCTTAGTTTTTACAAGTAAAAAGTATGTTTTTGTGAAAAAACGTTAAAAAATAGCACAAGTGTGAAAACCTATGTTAATTTCCATAGAGAAAACGGCACAAGTGTGGTTTTTGAAAAGTAAAAAACTTACATTTGCGAAAAAATATAAGAAAAAAATTTGCATTTACGAAATTTTGTTAGTAAAAAGTATGTTTTTGTGAAAAAACGTCAAAAAATAGCACAAGTGTGAAAACCTATGTTAATTTCCATAGAGAAAACAGCACAAGTGCGGTTTTTGAAAAGTAAAAAACTTACATTTGCGAAAAAATATAAGAAAAAAACTTGCATTTACGAAATTTTGTTAGTAAAAAGTATGTTTTTGTGAAAAAACGTTAAAAAATAGCACAAGTGTGAAAACCTATGTTAATTTCCATAGAGAAAACAGCACAAGTGCGGTTTTTGAAAAGTAAAAAACTTACATTTGCGAAAAAATATAAGAAAAAAACTTGCATTTACGAAATTTTGTTAGTAAAATGTAAAATTCTTACAGTTATGTATTCGTAACCGTGATATAGCGGAGGGGTATTGACATGACCTTGGCATGTCTTCAGTATACCCCTTGACATGTCCTCGACATGTAATAACATGTCCTTGGCGGAGGGATATTGGCACGCTCCTAGCATGCGGAGGGATAACAATGGCCTTGATTACTTAATCACTTTATTTCATTATCCTCATTAACACCCTTTAATTCATTTTAAAAAAAGAAAAAAAATACGAATATTTCGTACTTAATTCATTTAGAAAAAAGAAAAAAAAAATCTCAACTATCAGAAAAATTCCCAGTTTTAATTCCACTTTCTGCCGCTAGGGGGCGCTGATGGCACTGCACAGCCTCCCTCATAGGTGAGTAGGTGTTGCCATCCCGAAAATAGTTTCTCCCATACTTAGAAAAAATCCCCAATTTCATCCCCATAGTTCCGCTTTTCGCCGCTAGGGGGCGCTGATGGCACTGCTCCTCAATTGAGAGTGAGGAGAAGGTGTTGCCATCCCCAAAAAAGTTTCTTCCGTACTTAGAAAAATCGCATTCCAAAAATTTATTTCCCCCTCAACCCCTCGTACAAGACTACGACATCGTTGCCACCCAACAAAAAAGTTTCTCCAAAATTTTTACCCCCACCTTTTTTCATTTTCCCCCTTTTACACCCCCGTCCAGGATTACGGAATTCACGATGGCGGCTATTTTGCTCCTCGCTCCTCACTGCTCCTCCTTCGGCGGTGAACCGGCCTTCCTCTTCTACTGACGAGATACGATTTACTCATATAGGACAGTCATGATAACATATTTATTAAGTTACACATTCCTTCAATGATCAGTCAATTTTAAGAACCGGTGTGAAGAGTCACATTCGGAGTCTTCTAAAAAATAGAGAAGCGGCTATGTGGGACACGAGTGTGTTTTAGCAGTCAGTATGCAGATATACAGTGTGGTGTAATAGCCAATATAGTCAGCCTATAGTAAATATCGAAACATGGTGCAACAACCAATGACACATAAACATCTAAAAACAACAAAGGAGGTTGTATGTACCTATCAGCTGTTACAGAAGGTCATAATGAATGAATTTAGGAAATTAATAGACATGGTCTCACACACCCGAACTCCTCCTTAAATATATGTGATAATTATTGTAATTTAATCATAATTATAATGTGTAAAATAAATAATGTTTATTTTAAAGTTACAATCGATGAAGTTAATTGTGTAGTATTATTAATAATTTTATTCCAGGAACTCGAACAAAGAATTAATGGTGGGTTTTATATGCGACACAGTGGAATGTACGTCTTTTCGATTATGACCATGCTAATTTTGGGTAATTTAATAATTATAAACTCAATGATACGTTATATATTTAAATATGTACCACAGTCAGTTCCTTTCTTTTACACATTCATAATTTTTTTCGGCCTGTTTTCCAAACTATTAGTTGGTCTTAAAATTATTTCGAACAGTATAGACATATCAATTTTACGTTATGACAGCATTCATGAAGCATTTTGATTTGATGTAATAATTATATATTTAAAGTCATTTATCAATTTTACGTAAAAAATAATTCTCTAGTCCGTAATCAGCAACAACATTTTGGTAGAAATATAAAAGACGCTACTACCACGACTAACGCAGTGTTAAGTCTGAAAATAACGAAAGTTGATCAGATAAGACGTTTATCGAAGCAGAGGTTTGCCAGGGAAAGAAATTGTCGGACCTAAATATCGAAGCAACCCATTACGATGAAATGAATAAATATTTATGGATACTTATAACATGGTTGTTGTAATTTAGGCAGTGTGCACGTAGAGTTTTGGAACGAAATTGCTTCGGGTTATGGAACAAATGGCTCGTTTTGAATTCAATGGCTTCGGAATATTGGAATAATTTAGGCAGGAAAAATATTTGTTTGAAGTGTTTTGAATTTGGTAGAATAGTTTCAGGAAATTCGTTATATGTTTAAAGTGGTGTATTGATTACCAAAGCTTACTCATGTTATGAGATTCAGGTTTGATTCCTGGTTCCATCTGTGAGTACGCATCTTTTGATAACAAAAACCAATTTATTCTCAGCGTGTAAAAATTATAAAATAAACTCCATTAACACAATTTACAAATAATAAATCAGAATGTACACGGTCGACCTTTTCTACCATCGCCTGCATCCACATAGCCAAGCTCCACGTACCAACGCTTGTCATCTCCCTCTCTCGAGCTTCGCACTTCGCCTTTTTATAACCTGGTTGCCAACACCCTCTACCGTCCGCAATCTGCGCGGCTGCTATTTAAATTTAGACACTTCTTTATCCTGGAAAACACTGCTTGAAAAATAAGAAATCGAGAATAGAAATTGTTAATCCTTACTAATTGTCGTACCATGTAATATGTAGCATGATTTTCCCCCGGAAGAAATTCAGGCCAGTACACGATGTTTTCTCTACGAACGCAAGGAGATGAACAGTAATAACTGACATAGGTAAAGTAAACATGGATTATGGCATGGCTATGGTGTTTCTATGGTGGAGGGGAGGTTGGCGAGGTTATGACGTCACGGTTCTGATGAGTTTCTGACGTCACGGTTCTGACGAGATTGCGTCAGATACGCATAGCGAAATCAAATGAAACATTCGATATTTGTGCCTGCCAAATAATGAATGTATGTCTTTAAACTAAAACAAACCATCCATTTTATTTCCAAACCATCAATTCATCCATTTTATTGGAATAACTTTTTATTTTCGAAATAAATTACTTTTCACTTTCATTTTCAGTTTGCTTGAAATGCATTTATTAATTTTTTAAAAACGTCATTTTTTCTTACATCTCAACCCAAACCTTTCATTTTGTTGTGTTAGCAGTTTCTTTTGAGCGGTGTATCCATAACAAGATAAGAATTTATTTTACTTCATTATTGTTCTTTTAAGAACATAAACTTCTCTTTCTCTTTTTATAACATTACGCATTAAGTGTATTCACACATTTATAGTATATTTTATTTATATTGTTTTAAAATTGTTCTGATTTAAACAGGGGCTATATATTGTTCTGATTTAACAGGTTTTCGACTTCTATTTTAGAATAGTATTTAGATTTTTGTTTAATTTGAAAAGATTCTATTCAGTTTAGAGTTTATTTTAACAGTGGACTATTGATATTATAGGTGTTTATAATTTTATTTGCTTTTAATATATACAAAGGGTACAGAAATCCTCAGAATCTCACAGTTTACAAACATTAGAATAAATTCACTTTACAAATCAATTTTCAAGAACCCTTCCCTAGAACATTATTCTTCATCTTAATATTTTATTATTAGTTTTAACGTCATTAAACTAAAACAAACTTTGTTAACTCCACGGGGTTATGGCGCCAGCGAAATTGCCACGGTCAGTATTTTCAAGGGTAGCGAACAGGCTGGTCGCCGAAGGCGGCTAGTAAATAATAGAGATACTGATAACAGCACTCAGTTATCAAATCGACTGTTTTGAACTAAAATCCTTCTCACGGCACAAATAAATGAAAGTACTAGAAATCGGGAAAAAATTCCTTTTAACTGGAACAGTAATTATAACTCAGCGAATTTTTATCCAATTTCCAAACAATACTATCCATGATAACATAATACCAAATAAACTAAATTGGATGACATATTTTGAATTCTCAAATTTAGAAAACCCCAAAGATAAATGGACTTGGTGCGATTAGATTTTTTTACCTCCAGACTAAAACGTCTGCAAACTGCTGGATCATCTACGAATATGCTGCTGCGAAGAAAGAATAAATTTTATTTGGCAAAGTGGCGAAAAATACTAATTTTTGACTTTAAAATTCATAATCTGTATGTATGTATAAATAATGTGTATGTATGTATAAATAATATGTATATATGCATGTAAGTCAATCAATATGTAAGTCTCTGCGTAGGTCAATATGTAGTATTTTTGTGTTAACCAATATGTAAGTTTTGTGCTTTTATTTGTGTTTTTCCCGGCCGTCCCGAGAAAACTTAAACTTCCATGTTATATAAAGTAGACGACGAATTTCTTTATAACATAGGAATTAGAATTTATTTTGTTTTGATAAATTGGATGCCATTTTGCATAAAACAGAGGAGGAATGAAGGCGTATAGACCAGAAGCTGCACTATGATGAGAATGACGACACTTCAACTATGAAGTTAAATATAATGATCTCTATTGCTTAATCGATAGGCTTGTTAATCGAAGATTGGCTCTTCGATTTTCTATGTGATACCAATTTTCTTAATAATGGGCAAAATGTTCCGTAATAAAAATCCATCTTTAATAACAGCATAAAAAGCTAATACAGAATCCTCCGGTTTCAAAGACAAGAAAGAGCATTCTGTATTAGTATTGAGAGATAGAACAAATACACCAACAAAAGGGAAGAATATATCACCCATATGGCTAATCATACGCTTTTGGGCTTTTTGCTAGTGCGTTTGCTTTGTCGTTCTATCCTGACAAATAGCTTTTTTCTGACTTTTGAAACCATTTGATATTTTTTTTTATCATTTTTTACGTTGTTGTTAATCAAGTTATTTTATGGGCTGGGATAGCTTAGTGGTTAAGTGGAGAGGATAGCACGTGGTGGTTCCGCACATCAGATCCCAGAGCCGTGCAAAACGATACTCGGATCTACTAGGAGTATTGATACGATACGTATGTACGTCTGAATGTCGTTTCTAGAGGTGATGGGTCAGGGGGAGGAGGGTATGGTCTTTATGGATGCCAAGCTCACTGGGTTCTAGTATTTATTGGGTAGTTTTAGGCAAATGTTAGACTTATGCGTCTATTATGCAGAGCCTGGGGTCTTTGGCCTCAGCTGGAAGTTGCTTTGGAAGCTACTTTGGACGCTGCTTTGGAAACTGCTTTGGAAGTTGCTTTGGAAGCTGCTTTGGAAGCTGCTTTGGAAGCTGCTTCGGAAGCTGAAATGGAAGCTGCTTAGGAAGATATAATGTAAACTGCAATGTAAGCTGCAATGTAAGCTGCAATGTAAGCTACAATGGAAGCTGCAATGGAATCTGCTTTGGAAGCTGCAATGAAATCTGCTTTGGAAGTTGTAATCTATGTCCCTTTATCGTGGATTTTAGTTTCTATGTAAATATTAATATTTTTGTGGTGCAAAATATTGTAATGCGCAGATAAATGGCGCAGTAAAACGCATTTTTATAAAAATAATGGTTTACATATACGAATTTATTGACTTAAAGAGATAAGTCGCTTATTTTTGAAAATATTTTTTCTTCCCCAGAAAACAAATGCATAATATATACACTGTATAAAGTATATATACTGTATAAAGGATACATATTTATGATGGCATACAACTGAGATCTAGATAGTTTAGGCAGCAGAATGACAACAGTTTGATCAAGTTTTCTCCAAGTTCGATTCTATTTTTAATATTTGGTAACGCTGAGGTAAGAAGATGTTCATTTTAACTGGCTTGCAAATTAGATCTATTCTGTTCTCAAGTTTGTGAATTGATGGACAGTAGAATGTTTAATGTGGGTTAAATATTTTCAGAATTAAAACCTGAAATTGACAAAACTGAAATTGCGTTATTTATAGTTATACTAGCTTAATATCAGTTGAAATTCAACGGTCTCTCAATAAGTAACCCCTGAATATTGTACATTTTAAAATAATTTTCATTTCACATTTATTCGGCAAATCGAGTATTTTAGTGTGCAGAACCCCCTAACGAAGAAAATATTGGACATCTTAAATTGCGAGCTCCTTTCTTTTGAACTATCTACCCGTACACCAAATTAAAGTCTCTATCTCAACCCAAAGCATACTACTTTATCATTTCCCCTTTCGAACGTTTTTCTGTGAACCACACCCATAAATGAACATTTTTTAAAAAATCTGTTCGTCTTGGGTTTTTTATCAGATGATTGGCTCATATACAAAATATCAAGCCTCCATCACATTTATGTTTCATTTATTCGGAAAATCGAACATATTGGTGTGTGGCACCCCGTAATGTAGTAAATATTGGAAATTTGATATGACACACTTTCTTCCTTTCAAATTGTCTACCAGTACACCAAATTTAATGTCTCTATCCTATCGCGAAGTATGTTTTTCTATCACTTCACCTTTCGAACGTTTTTCTGTGTAGTACCCTTTTAATTGAACATTTTTGAAAAACCGTAATAATCATAAGTTCTTTTATCCAATTATTAGCCAATATACTAAATTTAAAGCCTCTATCATATTGCAAAAGATGCGTTTTCTATTTGTTCAGCAAATCGAATATTTTAGTGAGCGGCACCACCTACAATAGCAAATGTTGGAAAACAGAAATTGCACGCTTTCATCTTTTCCAACTTTTTACCCGTGCACCAAATTTGAAGTCTCTATCTTATCACGAAACATGCTTTTCTATCATTTCACCTTTCGAATATTTTTGTGTGGAGTACCCATCCCCTTAAATATATATGTTTGAAAAATCTCTATTCTTCTTGTGTTTTCTATCAGATGATTTGTCCATATACCAAATATCAAGGTTCTATCACGTTTTAAAAGGGGCGTATCTCCTTTATTATGAAAATCAAACATTTTGGTGTGCGGCACGCCCTAGTGTACAAAATATTAGTAAACTGAGATTGCACACTTTCTTTCTTCCAAACTATCTACCCGTACACTAAATTTGTTATCTCTATCTCATTGCCCGAAGCATGTTTTTTTTATCAATTCATTTTTCGAACGATTTTCTCTGGAGCACGCCCTAAACGAATATTTTTGAAAAATTATATTCGTCTTGGGTATTTTAGTCAAATGATTAGCCCATATACCAAATTTCAAGTCTCTATCAAATTTTAAAGGAGCCATTTTTCATTTATTCCGAAAATCGAACATTTTGGTGTGTGGCACCCCCTTGAGTAGAAAATATTTGTAATCTGAAATTGCACACATTCTACCTTTCGAGCGGTTTACCCATACACCAAATTTGAAGTCTCTATTTTATCGCAAAGCATGCTTTTATATCATTTCACTTTTCGAAAATTTTGGTGTGGAGCACCCCCTCTAGAGAACGTTTTCAAAAAATTCGATTTTTTCAGGGGATTTTATCGAACGACAGAGTCGTGTACCAAATTGCAAGTCTTTATCTATTTGGAAAGTTCCTAAAAAGCGTGACAGATAGACAGATAGACAGTCGGACACTGAGCAATTAGTATATATAGATGCTTTTCTTGGAACACTATGATGTAATACACAGGAATCCAAATCCTGACTTATATATCAGTTCTTTAGCCTGAGTACTTTGTTTTGCAGTTCTTTTGTTTTGTAGTTTGCGTTCAATGAAAAACCTCATAATGCAAATATACAACATCGAGAGAGTGCTTTATCAATTGAGTAATTTATGGTTTGAGAGATGAACTTTGTTCTCCTATTTCCATGCTGAAGCTTCTCCACAGCCTCTGTATCTATATATTAATTATTTAACATATTTGTGTCTTTCTAATCCCTTTAAAAGCCCCTTGAGATCTAGAAGGCTTAATTATGTACATTTATAGTATCAGTCATGAGACAGAACCTATCGGAAACGAGTTTTCTTCTGAGGGCGGAGAAAATTAGGAGCTTTTGAAATTATTTCCAGACTATCCATATACTCCGTGATGACCTAGAAGATTGACTTTCTGCACATTCACAGTGTAGACAACGGAGTAGAATCTAACAGATCTTTAGATTTCCCCAGGGGCAGAGCAAAGGGGGGAAGAGGTTTGTTTGAGTTCTGACATTTAGAGTCAGACTTCATCTTTTTCTATAACATTCCCAATACTCAAATGAATAATGACTCTCTCTGAATAACACTGCTGGAACTCATGAATCTTCCTTGCAGCCACATCATTTGGTATGGAGTTCAGATACGTCCTCCTTGCTCTCATTGGATGCTCCTCAGTGCGATGTCGTATCGTTGCATTATTGGCTCTCTCATATTCCAATGAAGCTTGATTTAAATCTCGGACTTAGGATATTTTGCCCCAACCACGTCTGCAATTTATGTGACGTGTATTTATTGGGCTCATAACAATCAGGGTCAAGATTATTATAAAACGGTGATTAAAGTATGTTCTTTGTTTTGTCGTAAACATTAAAACCTACATATGGTGCCGGTTGGTCTCACAATTCCATCTGTGCATTTGTTCATAGTCCTTTTGTAGACTACTTTTCCAAGCTTAATACAATGTATATAGATCGTAAAAGCCGAAACTTTACTTTTAAGTTACTTCCTATCAGCTGGAATTAGTTCGAAAATGGCATCTCATCGCATTGTTAATATAAATACGTAGAGTAATAACATGGGTTTTTACCAAATTCGATAACTAATCCATTGTAGTACATTCCATGATTTATCTTGAAAGAATGCCAACTAAGTGGCCTTTCAAACAGCGGGATTTCTCGTTTGACAAAATACTCTTTTGACGCCAATGTCTTGTTTCTTGTTGGAACTGCAGTTCATTAAGAACAGTACGTTATTTAGATGTCGAACAAAGACATGTTATAGTAACTTGTAAAGAAAATTATTTTCTTGAATAAATCCCAGAAACAAACTGTATAATTGAATAGTGTGGATTTGTCTTTAGTGCTAATTTTTTCTTAAATGTGTAATAGAGATTTGAACATAAGATAAATCAACTTAGTAAACACATAAAATTTGCAAAATCTAATTCATTTTCGGAGTATAATAAGAACAATACTTATTGTATGTAAGGTTTACTTCAACTATAGAAGAAAATGGTACCACACCAGCAGAGTATCGTTTCGTTATATACATTATATGGCATATATACATTACATGACATATATACAGTACATGACATATATACATTGCATGAATGCATTTCACGCATTTCTGATGTCGATTTCTATCTATGAGACACTAGTAGTAGTTAAGCCTCTCAAAGATAAGAAAACAAACACTCATAAAAAGAGGTGCAGCTTTTTTTAACACTTTACAACAAAGTTGAAAAGTGTTTATCACTTTGTTCATTCTGTCTGTCTGTCCGTTAGCACGATAACTGCCGTAAAAAGTTGGAAAGTTGCATTGAAGTTGGAAAGTGTTTCATAATCAATGCTTTAAGCATGATTGATCTTTCTTGTTTTTCAATGCAATTATTCTTATTTATCCTCATATGTTATAGAATGAAACCTGGCCAAAACGACCATTTAAGGTTCCTTGAAAAACTAATATCTAAAACTGGTAGTCGCTTGATGATTGTATATGGGTCATTAATGATGGTTAAGAATATATTGAATTTTATATGAATATATCTTAATTTTTTTCAATATAAAAGATTAGCTCTTTGAGTGTTTATTATAATGCGCTATTTCAGCAATGTATTTCATTTGTTTTCTTATCATCATTACAGGTATGAATTAAACTTAAGTTTTGACAAAACTGTATGAACACCAAAATATGCTGCTCAATAAGTACAATTCAATCAATATCCACTATGTGTTTATTTTTTGTGTTTTATGAGTACATATCTAAATATTAAAAAAAATATTTCTCCCAATATTACCAATGGAATTTATAAATTACCTTTATTTAGTATACGACTTACAAAACAAAGTTTATTTAAAATGACTTGCTTAGTAAAATGAATGACTTACAGGACAACTTACTGTTATCATTGGAATATCAACGATATCACAAAGATGAAATTAGTAACAATTTGTGATCAAATGCTTCATATAATACATTAGAATGGATTTAAAACGTCACTTTAGCACATTTAGTGTTTGTATTTTGTTCAGACATAACGCTCTCTGATTTGGTAGGTATTGTGCGTATTAAACATGGTTCCAGAAGCCACAAGCACCCAGCAAACATGCACAATCCACCAGTAGTCCAGAAAACTCCATCATAAGATCCAATACTATCTCGGAAATATCCTAAAAATGATGAAAACACATTTTAATAAAAAAATTGCTTTAATTTATCTTATTCTTACAAACCGCTCAAATGCTCTGATAAATATGTTAATAATAGCACTTCTTTCAAAATTAAAATAAATACTAAGTATTCACTAATAAAATAAAATGGAATAATCAGTATTTACCAATAAATAAAATGAAATACTAAATATCTGATAATAAAATAAAATAAAATGCCAAATAAAATAATGAAATAGTTTATAAAGCATGTAAAAGAGTTTATAACGCATATATGATTTATGCATACGCTTTATAAACCCATCAATTCGATTCATTTTCATCTTACTTTAATAAGAATTATATTTAAATCAAGAATTATCTAATAACCAGTATTGGGGGAAAATCGATATTTTATTCTGATACCCAGGAAGGGCAGCTACACCAGTAAATCCAAGAAAGCCAAGATTCGATTCATCTATAGATTCTCTGTTGACTTTTTGATAGTGCTGCTGTAGCTGCCCTCACTTGTTATACTGTAGAATAAAGGTTATTTTGCCTCCAAAACCTTTTAACCCACCATTTTGTTATTTTATACTGTACAGTAATGAATATATTTACAAAATAATTATTCTTATGTACAATGGTGTATCTTCTATCATACATCAGTATATTGCAAACAAACAAGTACATATTCATATGCTGACGAGCAGATGATGACCATAAAACCACGGTAGGGAAGAAACAACCAACCGAGTACCCTCTTGCTTATAAACCTACTATAATATCACAACATAATATTTATTAGTTATATAAATTGATCAGCCCAAGAAAAAACCATTTTCGAGTCAAATAATCTGTATCTGTACACGTAACTGAATCGGATAAAACTATATGGCATTTTTTGGAATAAATTTTATTCCAAAGAATTTCAAATACACTCCTAAGAAACGAGCTCTGGAATAAAATATTTAGAAGATGTTCAAGAAGTTTCTCGGTTGGTCTTCTCATCCCCAGCCGTGAACCATGGTTTCGTTTTCATTCCTGCTCCTTTGCATATGACCTACTTTTCTTATAAACACTTTGCGAAAAGAAAAATAAATAAACATTATTTTATTATAATTATATATTAATTCAAGGTGAAATATTGATAAGATACACATATTGTTAATTTGAATATTTTATCAATATTTTAGAAAATATGTTTCGGTAAGATTTTTTTTTTAATTTAAGGCCATAGACTTGGAGGAAAATATTACTATTTCGTTTCTAATTGAAGGGTGCAGGGGAAATTCAGAAGAGTCCAAAAATAAGAAAATGAGATTATGTTGTTATTGTACTGCTTTTATAGGTAATTTAAATATGGAAGTCGCAAAGTTGAAAAAGCTATTGAATGAGACGTTATTCAGGATTTAAAAAACATAGTACAGGAGGAAAATCAACTAACTGAAACAAAATAAAAAGTCCAACTGAAACAGAAGAATAATTAAATAATTAATTGCGCATTCATATCAAAATATAATTGTAGTATCAGGGTAGAACAATAATTATATAATTAATATTTTTTAACATAAAGAAATTTAAAAATATTTTCAATGGGAAAGATACAAAGTTTTGGGGTAAAAGAATATCAAAGTTTATTTCCTTCCTCCTAGTAAGTTTCGATTTTGGGACTCTGTTATTAATTATATTGCAACCTCCATTTTGTAGCATCGTCGCGTAATAAGTTTACAAATACAACTTACCAATCATAGGTGGAACTGGTAACATTAGTATTCCCCCATAGAAATTCAAGCAGCCCAAAGCAATGGACTCTTCATCCTTTTCCATATAATGTTCCACTAATAATGGATACATGATAGCTGATCCTCCCTGTATGAATCCACAAAGGCTAAAAGACACCATCCAAAATATAAAACTTGTACTAAAAGGTATGACAAATATGAACAGACCCATAAGACCAGTCGTTAATCCGGCATAGTGAGAAATCGCAATCCAGCGTCTGTCCAAAACAACGCCAAATCCTAGACGACCAAACATATCTGTTACTGAGAAAGCTATTATTAAATATTTACCATATTCATTCGGCATGTTGTTATCTAAAGCGTAATCAATTATGATTGTGAACACAGCTATGAATAAGAAAACGTACAGCGCCACTGATACACTTATGATGAGGAATATTGGCTTAATATTCGTTTTTAGAAACTGGTAAAATGCGTTTGGCTTGGACACATGTCTGGTAGAAATTCTATCACAGTTAACTTCAGTTGATTTGTGATTATATTCTGAACGGGCTGGAAATTGATCATGTTTATATTCAAATATAGGTGGAGTGATTTGTTGGTCATGCCAGTTGTTAGATAATTTCCTTGAGGTATTATAATTCTCAAATGATAATTCTGAACATCGTTGGCTATTAATATTATATTTCTCATTGGACTCTTTTAAATGGCACTCATCCTGATTTGGAACTTGGGGAAATGGAGCATGTGGTAATAGTAGATGGTCAGTATGTCTTACTATACTTTTACATAAAGTTTCGACTGCAGGTTTACCTATATCAGTCGAACAACTTAAAACTGATATTTGACTACTTTTACGATCCACATTGAAAACTGGGTAATTAAAACTCCAACGATCATTTCTTTGTGATCTATCAAACAATCGAAAGCTAGATGTTAGCTTTAATTGCGCTGCATTGTTTAATATCTCACATGAATTATTTTCATATTTCCTTTTATATTGATCATTTAAATGGCATTCAGTAACATACTGAGTTTCAGAACATATTGAACTATTTTTTCGTCCTATATCTTTGCAGCAATTATTGAACGGTGATTGAAATGTTGTAGCAATCTGATTATGTTGATCATTTACTGGCATATCACCATGAATTACGTCAAAATCTTTATTGTTCAAAGAACTATCGAAATGCTTTTCTGAACTAATATCGAAACCCGTGTTGTCAATTCCATTGTTGCAAAAGCTCTTTCTCGTAGAATCATCCATTTCATCTTCGTTATTGAGTTTTAGGCTGCTCAGTATTTCTTGCCATGGTGGTGATCTGAGCAACATGGCTGCCGGAACGACATTTAAGGATATTCCAGCCAGAATCAAAAACGTCCCTTTGACATCGTATATGGAAAGAAGGAATTCCAACAGTATTGGTAGCAAGAAAGTTCCAAAGCAGTCTCCAGTGTAACATATACCTAGAGCAAGAGCTTTGTACTTGTGAAAGTATTTACTTAAGACAATAACATGTATAAGGTTGCTCATCCCATAGCCAAGACCTGGAATATAATAAAGTTACATGTAATGTATAATGGAATATTCCGGAAATAATACATGATCATAAGTTTTTACAGAGCTTTTAAACATAACATTAATAGTTCGCATAACAGTTCGCATAACAGTTAACTGTATATTTATGAAAAATGAATTTTCATGTTATATCCGGTTGATATCATACGGTAATTACGAATTAAATGAATGTATTAATTAACAGGATTTTAATAATTCATTTGTGTCAGTTGGGCATAAAATCAACTGAAGTTAACAAATAAAAATACTTCAGGCTAGAAATATATACTTTATTAAAATAATAGAGATCTAAATCATCAGAAACACATTAAGTGATATTTTGAGTAAAATATAAGAATCGTATTTGTAGGTGCATTTAACATAGTCTATCATTCTTCGTGGAGATACAATCAAAGCTGTTTCATGGATAATTATTGAAAATTACTGGTAGCTAATACATACGTTATAAAACTGAAAAAAAATCTGATGTGGCCAACACATGAATTTCCTTATATAATGTAATGAATTTACTACATTCATAGTAAAAAGAATAGGTTTTTCTTATAGTAAATACTAATATTCTTTCCAAGATATTAAATTTTCGACAGTTAGTCGTCATTTTAATTGATTTAGTGTCATTTTTATCCATTTGGCGAGATTTTCGTTAATTTGGCAACATTTCAAAAAGTCGTCAACATGGCGACATTCCGCAAAATTCGTCGCCAAAATCTCGCCAAGGAATAAGGACGAAGGAATAAGTTATTTTTACAGCAGATAAATGACTATTGGAGTTCAAATACAAAAGTAATACTTAAAGTATCTTTTTTCATGAATGGAACGAGCTAGATCTACGAGAATGATGTCACCCAATTTATCGCATGGTATTACATATGAAATGTGAACATGTTTCTCAATAGGAAATATTTTTTTTATTAACACTTTACAACAAAGTTGAAAAGTGTTTATGACTTTGTTCATTCTGTCTGTCTGTCTGTCTGTCTGTCTGTCTGTCCATTAGCACGATAACTGCCGTAAAAATGACTTAATCAAAATGAAATTTTAGTATGTTGTTTAGACGGTCTGTAGAACCTATGGGAATATAAATGAATAATTTTACCAAATTAGTTTTGGATTGAACCCGGGTCGAAAAAATGAAATACATTGAGCCCTATGGGATCTAATTTTTCAAACATGTTTTAAGCAAATTTAAAATTCACAAATTGCTTCGAAAATTTTAGGTAATATTCAAATTGTTCCATAAAATATATAAAAAAAAATTCAGCGAAATATATTCAGTAGTTTTTTAAATAAAAATTAAAATAAAATTACACCTCTTATATGAAACGATCACGTGACCATGATATGAAACGATCACATGACCCACTTCAAAATGATATATGGCATCCATCTTGTTTCAAAATCGTGATTTTTTTTTCTTTTTAATTCATATTGAGTGTTGTATCCGTCCTAAAACTACTTTATTTTTGCTTAAATTCTGTGCATCTACATTCTGAAACAACGCAATGACAATATATTTGAGTTTAAATGCTCATCTAAATTTGATTATTTCAACAACTAAGCCTATTTTTCACCTATGTAAAATGTAAACAGCAAAATATATAGAATGAGTTGTATTAGAATTCCTGTATTTTTTTAACACAAAATAATTTAGTCCATGGAGTCTGCATGGCTGATATGAATGAAATATTAATTGATTTCATAAAGAGAAGGACGATTTTTTTCGATGAAGTTTCAAGCATAGAGTTTAATTTTTTGTAGCTCCATGTTCTTAAACAAAATGTTTAAATAAAATAAATTATTATAGTATTGTGATGAATGAAATGAATGGGAGAAAGTTATAAATGAAATCCTATTTTTATAGAGAGATCCAGGCGTGTTATTTTTTCTATGACGTCATTTGAATTAATTTCAGTTGTTTTCGATGAAGTTTTAAAATTTAATAAATTATCGTAGTATTATGATAATTCTAAAACTATTACCGAGGAATGTATAACATTTTAGAGATGTTTAAACCAGGCAATTTATATTTCACTGCCGTCATTTGAATGAAGTTCATTTTTTTCGATGAAGGTTTAAGTTTTCAAATATAATAAATTAATGCAGTATTCTGATAAGTTTCAAAATATTACCGAGGAATGTATTTCATTTTAGACTTGTTTAAATAAAATTGCATTGAAGTTGGAAAGTGTTTCATAATCAATGCTTTAAGCATGATTGATTTTTCTTGTTTTATATGACTTTTTGATAATTTTTTTGAAAAATGTACAATATCTCGAGAACGGTTCATGTTAGCGTTCTAAAATTTATGACAATCGTTTTCTAATGAAAAATTGCATAAGAAATGTCTATTTGCATAACTTTATGACGATTTTTTCAAATTTTCATTCGAGAATGTAGGGGCGTTCTGAACATTCGATTTCGTATAAAAACAATAGTCTTCCAGTGTTTACGGATTGTGATTTTCGTACCAAAATTTGTTCGAATCGGTCCATTCGTTCGTCAGTTATCGTCTCCACAGGCTCAATGACACACACACACTCACACACACACACACACACACGCACACACACACAGACATCACTTCAAAAATGTTTGATTCGTGACCAGGGATGCTTGAAACGTGCTCTCTCGCGAAAACTCGAATTCAAATTTTAATGCACATTTTAATGCCCATTAATGCATAAACGTGGCTGGCAGTAAGTAGATGTATCACTTTAACCTGGACAGAAATTGCTGTCAAAAGGAAATTGGAGAATTATTATGCTGTTTCATTCAGACATTTTTTATATAATATTAACCTAGTTTGAACAAAACAAAGGATAATTGGTTCCGTTTACTTAATTTGATAAGATCATTTTATACAATCAAAATGGGCGTTTGTGAGCTGAGCACTAACGAACCAAAGACTACTACTTATTCAAATAAAATATTATTTTCCTTATATACATAATGTATAAGGAAAGTATTGTGACGGGGTCGAAAATTCGAATTCGAGTTGTCGACGGGAGAGCACGTTTCAAGCATCCCTGATCACGAATCGAGCATTTTTGAAGTGATGTCTGTGTGTGTGTGTGTGTGTGTCAGTAAGTCTGTGGAGACGATAACTGACGAACGAATGAACCTATTCGAACGAAATTTGGTACAAAAATCACAATCCGTAAACACTGGAAGCTTATTGTTTTTATACGCAATCGAATGTTCAGAACCCCCCTAAATTTTCGAGTGAAATCTTGAAAAAATCGTCAAAAAATCAAACCGCTGATAAAGTTACGCAAATAGACATTTATGTAATTTTTTATTAGGAAACGATTGACATACATTTTAGAAATCTAACATGAACCGTTCTCGAAATATTGCACAATTTTCATAAAAATTATCAAAAAGTCATATAAAATGAAAAAAAAAATATTTCCTATATTCACTTTTCATATGTAATACCATGCGATAAATTGAGTGACATCATTCTCGTGGATCTAGCTCATTCCATTTATGAAAAAATATACTTTGCGTAATACTTTTGTATTTGAACGCCAATAGTCATTTATCTGCTGCAAGAATAACTTATTTCTCTGTCCATAACGCTTGGCGAGATTTTGGCGACGAATTTTGAGGAATGTCGCCAACTTGGCGACATTTATAATTATTGACAAATTAATACAAATCTCGCCAAATTGATAGAAATGACGCTAAATCAATGAAAATGATGACTAATCGAAGAAAATTCAATATCTTGGAAAGAATATAAGTATCTACCATAAGAATAACATTCTTTTAAAAATATAACAGTAGTAAATTCATTGCATTATATTAGGAAAGTCATGTGCTGCCCACATCAGATTTTTTTACATTAAAATAGATCATGGTAATATCTTTATAATGTGTGCTAAAATAAATGTACTATATACACATCCGCATATGACTGCCATTTTCTAATTTTTTTAAACTAAAATGTGTTTCACAAGAAATTTGAAATGGGATGACAAAGATACACTATAAAACATAGAACTATGATATTATTTTTACCATGAATACCACCCCATGCTACTGTAATCCACGTAACATTGGGCGCAAAGAAACAGAGTATTCCTCCGAGTCCACAGACGACACCACCCAAGAGAACAATTGGACGAATACCAAACCGTTGACCCAATACTCCTACCACAGGACCTTTAAAGAAAAGTATTTGACCATTACATTTTAATATATATATATATATATATATATTAAAATTTACATTTTATTATATATATATATATTAAAATGTAATCATAAATGTAATCTCTCTTGCATATATATATATATATATATATATATATATATATATATATATATATATATATATATATATATATATATATATATATATATGCAAGAGAGAGGCAACTCCTCAAGAGTTTTCAGAAAGATCACTCAGCAAACGGCAAAGCTGTAGCAAATTTAGAATTACCATATTGGATAAATTGGCTATATTGGCTAAATTTATAATATATATTACTGAAAAAATACTACTTTCAAGTTATGCATAGTATTATAGATAATGACCTCAGTTTTAATTGGTTTCTTTTCAGTGTGTGTTACAATTATGTATTGAACTGTAATTATTTTAATACTGTTGTTCAGGTTATAAAGAATAATAAGTGATCAAAAATATATTTGTTATTTTTTTTTAGAATTTGCATTGTATTTTGTTTGCTACAATACATATCAATATCATGATCAATATCATATCATGTGATCCGATACAATATCAGTGATCCGTTGGTCCCAGGTTCAGTTCCGTACATTTTCCATTCTCCTAAATTTTAAATGTGTTTATTTTCAGAAAAATGAACCAGGTACTTATGGATTACAGGTACCATAGATTTCGCTCCCTGACTGTAAGTAATTTTAAATGAACTAAATTAAAAATCATTTTTCAAAGATATTTAATTAATTTATTTATATATCATACGTAATAAAATACGATGTTGGTCTCTCTGTCTATTGGCGTCCTCAGTAGCTAAATATCGAAGCGTTGGACACCGGTAAAATTTTATACAGAAATGCTTCACGTCCCCGAAATGTGCACCTCGGTGAGTTTAGGCGGGTGTAAATTTAATATTACCATTTTCCGTTATTTGACGAAGTAAACATTCGTTTATTACCGCTGCAGAAGATGTTCGAAACCAGGGGATTTTATTAAAAACTGCTTGGGATTAAGTGGATTTAATTTATCGATGGGTATTGTGATTGAACTAAATTGAAAACTTGACTTAAATTGAAAGAAAAATCGCTGACATAACGCCCATTGAGAATCACCTTCTCGGGTCCTGAAGTACATGTGTACAATTTTCTTGGCCGTACGACACTTAGATTTCCAGGTCATTTATTACACCAATTGAATTAAATATTATGCATGACACTGATGCAACTAATGAAACCAATGAAAACAGATCATTATCTATAATACTAAGCATAATTTGAAAGAAGTATTTTTTGCAGCAATATATATTATAAATTTAGCCAATATGCTTATATTTAGACAATATTCTTATACTTAGCCAATGCGCTTAATAATAACATAGTATTTATCCTTTTATAATAACGTTCTTGAAAACAACAAAACCTCTTTTTTTAAAAAATAATTGCATTAATCAATTTTAGCCGTATAAAAAGCTGTATGCCAAATTGTACATTTAAATTGCCAGATTGAGGTAAGTAATAAAAATTCACAATCAAAATTAATTTTAAATAAAATGATTTAAAATTGACGTTATAGAAAATATGAGTTAATTACAATAAATAAATATATTCTTCATATCGCAATGCGGGATAAGTTTTTAATGAGAAAAGATCTTACCTGACATGTTTCGAACACAGAATCTGAGGCTAAATGGAGTTGTAGCTACTTCTCTGCTTACGCCATAAGTATCAATCAATGCTATATATAGCACCCCTGCAGCCCTTGCAAGTCCCGCCATAATGAAGTTAATGACGAAGCACGCCCCCACAACAATCCACGCATACCCACAGTCAGGTTTATACAGCGTATCTATCATTTTATTGTAGAAAATTATACAATATTGCCTTAAACAATTTAGAAAACAATTATCTACCAATATTTTATATATATAATAGAGATTACATAATAAATGCACTGCTTGTAATTAGTACTCGATCAAATAATAATTTTAGGAATTGGCGCGAAATATTAAATGCGTTAAACTTAGTTCAATTTAATTTTAACATTATGTTTGAGAGTTATAACAAATTAGAAATTGAAAAAATTTGAATTTTGTTAAACCATGTTGCTTAAGTTGTACTTTGGAAATAAAGAGAACGTGAAAAGTCCGAAAACTCTTTTATAGCTTCCAAATGAGAGGAATCATTTTGAAATAGTTTTTGTTTATGGCTGGATATCTTTATCAGGCAAGAGCTTAGCGCACATGCTGAGATCTTAGCGATAATAGATGCTGGCTTTACTGAAAATGTAGTTTTTAGACCTTTTACTGCTTTCATATCAGAGTTAAAGCACAATATGCAGATGTCATATAATTTGTTACTTTAATATGCGATATTAATTTTGTTATGTAGCTTATTTTCTGACAAAGTTGTTATCTCAAAGAACAAATCTACAAAATATGAAACCTATGCTTGCTTACCCAGTCAAATGTAGCAGATAACTTAAATACAGCTTTCAAAAGAATTTGAATATATTGTTTATATTTTGTTCTACTCTGCAGTTTAAAATTAATGGAAAGAATTGCTTTACTCAAAGCCTTGAAAACTACAATTTGCATGTGTGTTTATTTTATTTTGTATATTAATTATTATAGTATACACTTTTGTGAAAATAAATGTTTTTAAGATTTTGTGAATTTTATTTATTTTCACAAAATTTTGTGACTTTTAACTATTATTATTGTTTTATATTGGTATTTTACTTGAATTTACAACATTAAAACTGTATATTTGTCTTTTGCCACATATAGCTTAAAACTATAATAATTCAATATTGAAAGATAAGTGAAAATGAAGTGAACTATAAGAAGCATTTATTGAACGAAAATTATTGAACACAGCACAATGAAAATTGAATTATTTGAAATCATACTTGAAATACGGATGGAAATCGCAGAAATACTGATTTAAATACGGATGAAATACGGATGGAAATCGCAGCATGAGAAATCAATTCGTGATTTTTTTCTAAATGTTCGGAACGGTAGTAATATGCATTGTTATATGAAGTACCACAACTCAAAAAAGCACTCCATGGTTCACCTTTCACCTATTTACTTTCCCTGCAATACTTGGTAATGTATAGAAAACTATTGGAATCATGACGAAAATCGCAACTCGAGTAATCGACGGATCTACGCGTTTTGGGACTTCTAGAACACAAAAGAAAATGTTTTTAGCGTGACTTCTGTGTGTGTGTGTGTGTCTGTACAATGAATGCATCTACGCTAGCTGAAAAGCTAATTGACCGAATTTCATAACATTTGGTAAGTGAATCATTTGAAAGTTACCCTGGTCGTGAGTATATTTTGGTACGATTCGTAAAAAAAATATCCTGTCTATTTTACGAATAGTTTCTCAAAAATCGTCAAAATCTAAAATAAAAGATTACGTATGCTAAAATATATCTATTAAATGCTTGTGTTATAAGTAATTTGGGACGATAAAAAGAAGAAGATCAACCGCATTACTCTAGGACAAGTCGTTCTTGATATATTTGATTTTTTTTTCGCATTTTTATTACTCCAGCTGTGAAAAGTCCAGGTAAGAAATGAAAACGAAAATTGAATTAAAAGTAAAAATTCAGTGTAATTTAAAATAATTATGGGTGTTATTTTGTGCAGTTAAACTCAATTTAATGAATCATTGAAGAAATACAGAGAACGTGAATATGAGTCTGCAGGGAATATCATGTACTGCCCACATCGCATTTGTTTTTCTTACAATGGTAGAATGAGTTAAGGTTAGCTATAGACTAGGGATCTGCGTTTTTTTACCAACCCCGAGTACTCACAGACAAGAATGTCTGGCGAGCACTCGATACATAATGTATTATATATATTGCATACTCAAGTATGGATGCATATATACATACGTACATGCTTATATAAACATATATGTATACTTAGCATTCAGATAATTTAGATTTCCTTCTGAATGTGAACCAGAAAAATGTAATTCACTCTTCACTTATATCAAATTAAATACAAAAATTGAATTTGACTGTCTAAACTTAACAGATGATACTCAAAAGTCGCGTAACACGTTTTAGTAAAAAAGTTGAAAATTTAAGTTTTTATACGGGCCTCCAAGAAAGCAGTTCCTATTAGCAAATTGTTACTTGTTTTCACAAAGATGCTCTAAAAGCAAAAAAATCTGATGTGAGCAGCACATGACTTTCTCTGCAGACGTATATCCACGTTATCTTTATTTTAATTAAATTTAATTCACTTTCAATTCAATTTTCGTTCTCATTTGATAACTGGACTTATTTTCAAAGGTGGCATAGAGAAAATACGAAAAAACTAAAATATCTCGAGAATGGCAAGTCTTAGTGCAATGGGGTTGGTCTTATTCCTTTCTTCGTTAAAAAATACGTATAAAACAAGCATTTAATGGATATATTTGAGCCTAAGTAGTTTTTCATTTTAGATTTTGTCAATTTTTGCGGGCCATTTTGCAAAAAAGGCAGGTTATTTTTTCCGAATTATACCAAAATCTAATCAGCACCAGGGTAACCCATAGAAGACTTATCTACCGAATTTTGTGAAACTCGGTGCATTAGGTTTTCAGCTAAAGTAGATACAGGCTTTTGCGGGCCATTTCGCAAAGAAAAAGTAGGGCTCTTTATTCCGAATCGTACCCAAAACTAATTAGCACCAGATTCGCCCACAAGTGACTTACCTACCAAATTTTATGAAATTCGCTCCACTAGTGTTTTAGTTAGAGTGGATACAAAATCTGCACAGACAGGCAGACAGACACACAGACAGACACACAGACAGACAAACAGACAGACACACAGACACACACACAGACATCACGCCATAATAGTTTGTTCGTATTCTAGTAGGGATCTCGAAAGGCGTAGATCCATCGAAAAGTCTATTTGCGATTTTCGGCATAATTCCAATGCTTTCCCTATACATTACCATGTACTGCAGGGAAAGTAACAAGAAAGATCAATCATGCTTAAAGCATTGATTATGAAACACTTTCCAACTTCAATGCAATTTTATTTAAAAAAGTCGAAAATGCAATACATTCCTCGGTAATATTTTAAAACTTATCACGATACTACATTGATTTATTATATTTGAAAACTTAAACCTTCATTGAAAAAAATGAACTTCATTCAAAAGACGGCATTGAAATATAAATTGCGTGGTTTAAATATCTCTAAAATGCAATACATTCCACGGTAATATTTTTAAATCTATCATAATACTACGATAATTTATTATATTTGAAAACTTCATCGAAAACAACTGAAATTAATTCAAATGACGCCATAGAAAAAATAACACGCCTGGATCTCTCTATAAAAGCAGGATTTCATTCATAACTTTCTCCATTTCATTCATCACAATACTATAATAATTTATTTTATTTAAAAATTAAGACCATGGAGCTACAATTCATAAACTTTATGCTTAAAACTTCATCGAAAAATATCGTCCTTCTGTTTATAAAATCAATTAATATTTCATTCATATCAGCCATGCAGAGTCCATGGACTGAATTATTTTGTGTTAAAGAAATACAGTAATTCTAATACAACTCATTCTACATATTTTGCTGTTTACATTTTACATAGGTGAAAAATAGGCTTAATTGTAGAAATAATCAATTTTGAATGAGAATTTAAACTCAAATATATTGTCATTGTGTTGTTTTAGTATGTAGATGCACAGAATTTAAGCAGAAATAAAGTAGTTTTAGGAGGGATACAACACTCAATATGAATTAAAAAGAACTTTAAAAAATCACGAATTTGAAACAAGATGGATGCCATATCTCATTTTGAAGTGGGTCATGTGATCGTTTCATATCATGGTCACGTGATCGTTTCATATAAGATGTGTAATTATTATTTTAATTTTTATTTAAAAAACTGCTGAATATATTTAGCTGAATTTTTTTTTATATATTTTACGGAACAATTTGACTATTACCTAAAATTTTCGAAGCAATTTGTGAATTTTAAATCCGCTTAAAAAATATTAGAAAAATTAGGTCCCATAGGGCTCAATGTATTTCATTTTTTCAACCCGGGTTCAATCCAAAACTAATTGTGTGATATTATTCATTTATATTCCCATAGGTCCTACAGACCGTCTGAACAACATACTAAAATTTCATTTTGATTAAGTCATTTTTACGGCAGTTATCGTGCTAACGGCAGACAGACAGACAGACAGACAGACAGACAGACAGAATGAACAAAGTCATAAACACTTTTCAACTTTGTTGTAAAGTGTTAAAAAAGTTCTCAAATAATATATAGTATCGTGAAAAAATTATCAAATTTGTAGGACCTATTTAAAAGAAACGACAAAACATAGATTTCAGGGGTCGTGCAAAAATTGAATTCCGTTGGATAAAATTTACATTCGAAAATATAAATGCATCTTTAGCAAAGTATGTATGCAATCCCCAATTATTCATCGAAAACTTTAATTAAAATATATCAGGTAATTATATCCGTATGGCAGTGGAACTTTTGCTTGACTAATTGAACTATTTAAAATATTTTTATAATTAAAAATAATTCTATGAGGCTCGTATA
Source organism: Amaurobius ferox (assembly GCA_951213105.1). Taxonomy (NCBI): domain Eukaryota; kingdom Metazoa; phylum Arthropoda; class Arachnida; order Araneae; family Amaurobiidae; genus Amaurobius; species Amaurobius ferox. The sequence continues at coordinate 66,636,736 of OX578147.1, forward strand.
AAAAGTTACATTTTTGTACCTGTTACTAAAATATGTCACATCCTCAGAATTTTCAGATGATTATACTGCATTTTAATTATAAATATGTCTTAAATTGTAACTATGGGTTTAGGACCAATTGTTTAAGAGTTATTTTGTCATGCTATATTTTTGAGAAATCAAATAAAATACCACATTTTCGAGATCATAACTAGGCTATAAACAATAATGCAAATATTTTATTTACATATATTACAAAGGCCAATTAATTAAATTAAGCATTGAAAGACCAATTAATTAAATTAAGCAAATATGTACCATTATTTTCTTTTAGAATATCTCTGCTTTCAAGGTAAGGATTATTTATTTATAAGGTTATGCTATAAAGAAAAATTACAGTTTTATTGAAAACTTTTGAATTCGAAATTCTGGCGTAGAAGCATATAACACAGTAATAACGATAACTCAATAATGAATGAAATGAAGTTATATGTCTAGACATAATAAGATTAAACTAGAAACAATTATATATTTTGCAGAAACATATATATAGTTTAGAAACAGATATATAGTTTATTAATGTAAAGTAGTCAAAATTTATGGCTCTAATAATTTTATTGTAATCATAAAAATAATTTTTATGATTATAAATACTTTTATGCAATAATTTTGCATGGTATAATTTGCTATAATCAGGAAATATATTTTCGAATATGTGCAATATATTTTAAAATATATGAAATATATTTTCTAGTTTATAAAATACAGTTTCTAATGTGTAAACAATATTAGTAAAATATGATCATATACATTGAAACGGACAGCAAAATTTTTTTCATTATGGAGCACGGAAGAGAATAATAAATATCCATTTTCAGGAAGTGTCAAAATATAGAAACAACGCGGAACTATATATTCATTTTCTCGATAGTCAAATTAATTGAAATATATTTTACGGATTTAGATTGAATATAACGGTTTAATTAGATGCGACAATTAACTGGAGTGCAGCTCAACTCAACTTTCTCATAACAGAGTTCATTTTTACTTTCCTTATATACATAATGTATAAGGAAAGTATTGTGACGGGGTGGAAAATTCGAATTCGAGTTTTTGACAGGAGTGCACGTATCAAGCATCCTTGATCACTAATCAAACATTTTTGAGGTGATATCTTTGTGTGTGTGTGTGTGTGTGTGTGTTTGCGTGTGTGTGTGTGCATGTGTGTGTGTGTGTGTGCGCGTGTGTGTGTGTGTGTCAGTGAGTCTGTGGAGACGAAATCTCAAGAACGAATGGAGCGATTTGAATGAAATTTGGTACAAAAATCACAAGCTGTGAATACTGGAAGCTTATTGTTTTTAAACGTAATCGAATGTTCAGAACAACCCTAAATTTTCGAGTGAAATATTTAAAAAAATCATCAAAAAATCAAAACCTTTTATAAAGTTACGCAAATAGACATTTCTAATGTAATTTTTCCTTAGAAAACGATAAACGATTGATACAAACTTTAGAACGCTAGCATGAACCGTTCTCGAAATATTGCACATTTTTCAAATAAATTTATCAAAAAATTCCATAAATTAAAAAAATATATTAACTGTTGAGAAATACGTTCACTTTTCATATGCAATATCATGCGATAAATTGGGTGACATCATTATCGTGGATCTAGCTTGTTGCATTCATGAGGAAATGTACTTTGAGTAATACTTTTGTATTTGAAAGCCAATAATTATTTATCTGCTATAAGAATAACTTATTTCTTCGTCCATAACGATGCGAGATTTTGGCGACGAATTTGGAGGAATGTCTCCAACTTGGCGACATTTTGAAATGTTGCCAAATTTACGAAAATCTAGCCAAAGGGATAAAAATGACGCTAAATCAATGATAATGACGACTAATTGTCTAAAATTCAATATCTGGGAAAGAATATAAGTATCTACTATAAGAAAAACCTATTTGTTTACTGCAAAAGTAGTAAATGCATTGCATTATATAAGGAAAGTCATGTTTTTCCCACATTAGAATTTTTTTTATCAAGATTTTTAAGAAAAAAATTTGAAAAATCAGTATTGTCGATTAAAGTTATTATAACTATAACGCATTACTCTTCACTTTAGAAGGTATGAAAAAATCTTTCGATTGATAACTTACTTAGCAATATACCCCTCGGGGGGGAGTGACTTACCCCCAAAATTTACCTCTTAAAACTATTATGTCTTGTGATCATAGAGCCATAAATAAATCCTTTTATGCATGAATATGTCAAACTTTGCCGTATGCTGCCTGCTAAAAATATATAAATTTTCGAATAAATTTCGAAGTTTATGTCGAATTAAAAAAAAAAAAATTCTATCTAATTTTATATTTATATAAGAAAGTCGGATATAAAGTTCCTTAAAAATCCATTAATATTTGTGGCTGCTATATTGTACACAAAAAATCGACTACACACATCAGATAGACAGGCAGAAGTACATCACTTCAAAAATAGTCGAAACGTCTTCAGGAGGTCTTGAAACATGAATTCAAACTATGAATTCAAAACATGGAACGTGAATTCAAAATCTCGAAACCGAAAATTTCCTTGAAGATAATACTTTCTCAATACTACATATGAGAAAGTCAAAATGAACGTATGTTATATAGTACATTTTTGATCGTCACATTAATATACATCAAACATTAGGTCGCATAAGGAACGCAATCTATAAGTTTCACTGTACATTTAAGTTAATGCCTTTAAAGTGGAAAAACCGCTTAATTCCACTTCCCACTGATTCTCGCCGCTCAGTTCCGTTTTTGATTGACTTTGTCTGCTTACTTTCGCTCCCCACTGGTTTTATCTGCCTTAAATGCTGGCCATTGTTTCATTCCTTATCGAAACACTTGCCTTATCTTTAAGTAAAAGGAGGGAGTAAAAAATAATCCTTTATGCAAATTGAGCAAGACAATCTAATAAAATAGCTTTCGCATTACAAAGCTCTGTACAAATATACAGCAAACATTGATTTACGAAAGATTATATTTTAAGAAAAAGTTCTTTGCCCCCTTCGCTCGTGCTTGTCGCGTGCTTCTTATTATGTCACTTTTGAATACTTTTTTCATAATTTAGTGCAGAGAGAAACAAATATGTTAATCAAATATTAAGTTAATCTTACTTGGTAATTTCTGTGGATGTCTAAAATAATCTATGAACAGCTTATAAACTCATAAAAATGTATCACATTTCATTTGTGTCTCATAAACAATAGATTGTATATCAGAGAACAATAAAGTGTATATTAGAAAACAATAGAGCCTTCTTTAATTAGAATATTACTCTTTTCTGCTGCACTAATAAACGGCGTTCCATTGAGCCACAAATTAATAAGGTGGATAAAATATATCGCTCTTGCATCTACACACTGATTCTTAATGAAAAATGTTTAATTTTACTAGTATCATATAAACTTATTATAATACTAGTATCATATATTGAGCAAATAAATGTACTACAAAAGAAGTACATACGAATATAATTTGGACTAGAAATTAATAACAGAGAGGAAATTCCATCAAAAATCACATGGATTTTAACATTGCAGTGAATATCGATGTTTAGTACTGTTTAGAAGTATACTGTTTAGTACTGTTTAGCAGAATGAAACCAAGGCAGAATTTCTTGTTTCATCAGTAGTCCACCACCCGGCCCTCATTCACCAACGGTGGTTATAATATAATCGTGGATACAATCATCCAGACTAACAGTTTTGTATTCATCATCGAATTTTCTCACGGTTATTTGGAACCCTGATTAACTTTAATGCAGGAAACTCAACCATCAAAATTATGTTGTTGTCGGCGAAGAAAACTTGCCCATGAGCTATGCTACTTATAATGGCGAATGTAAGTCAGACAACTGGCTTTTTAACAACTTGCACTTCATCTTTAAATAATACCCGCTAATGCAAAGATTTGTCAATTTAAAAAGCATTATTTTCATACACCTATAACTATAATGAAAAATACCAGCTATTCTTGAAAAGCATGATTAACATGTTAATTTTCCTAAAGCTTTGTGTGCAATAAAACCTGCTAAATACATTAAAATTGTTAGACATATCAACTTCATTATAATTATTAAATATATCATAAAAACACAAGTATTTAACTGATATCATTTGATTTACAGCGTACGGACATATCCAAACTTTTTGATATCTGGAAAAATTAACTAGCAAGTAAGGTCATCGAAGAAGGTGAATTTTAATTATTCTCTCTTCATTAATAAATAAATCCAACAGGTGAATCTTTTGAAACGCGTACAAGATTAAATACACTTTTCAGATCACTTGTAACTTAAGGATTTTGTATTTTACGTGATTAAAATAAACTTATGAAAAAATTTAAAAGCGCATTATGCTACCATGTAAATCACTTTTATTTTCCAGAATTCATGCTGGTCGATAATAGAAATTTCGCTGTTGCTAAAATGAATATTACATCCCTGTGTTGTTTCACGCAACTTTATGTCCAATTTGAAGTGAAAGAAAAGCAAAAAATAAATGAACTTGAACTAAAAATTGATACTACGTGCAGAGGAATTAATAAAAGAAATACCACTCTGCGGTTGCACACAAATCCCCGTGACTCGTCTCAGCCAATATAATTATTTATCTCATTCCGATGTTCGTTAATTTAAAATTCAGTAACTGCAGTTGATTTTTGAGTGATGAATATGGTTTTCCAGTGAAAGTGACCGGAACCAAGGGTTATTGAACCGATGTTTTCGAAAGCGGTTTGACGAATGCAGGTTTGAAGAATGCAGGAGTTACATTGGTATCATAACTTGAATTAAACGATGACTAAAAAGTCCCCGATAACTCTTTGTTCTAAATTTCGGCTGCATTCATACATAACATATTTAAATCAAAAGTCAAGATTTATTTTTATAACGTAACTGTAAATATATACACAGATAAAGGCAGGAAGTACTTAAATTATGTATTTATTTTCAAAATCGAAATATATTTGCGAACGGTTGAAATGTTTATAGAAATTTACTATGTCTGTATTTATGTTATATGCAAAAAAAAAAAAGCATTGAAAAAATATTTCATTAATTCATCACCATTTTAGTAGATAATCAAAATAGCGCCAAAGCGGGTTATTCACCATTATTTAGTGGTCAGCAACAGAACATCTTGACAAATCAATCAGCTATTTCAATAAACCTTCAGTCTACTATGAAGAGTTGCCTTCCACGGTAAGAGCTTATAATATTTGCCAGTAGTTCAACGGTAGAACGTCGCGGACCAGTACGAAGATCTCTCATCCGATTCCAGTTAGGGCAGCTATGTTACTCAAAATGGCGCCTGAACAAATTAACCCTGCAGATTATTGCGGTAATATTGAGGATAGAAAAGGGACCCTAGTATGAATTCTGTCATGTTGGGCGATGGTTTCAAATTGGGAGGCCAACGGCCATGAAAGATATTAACCTGGTTAGAAATAGTAGGCTGAAGAGGTAAAAACAGCAGGAGGTTGTCGTCAGATTGTCAAGTTGCACGTCCATCTGACATGAGACGCAGGAGAATGCAGATTCCACTTCGACGGTAAGAGGCGTAGTTCCATTTACGTTTGTGGAAGCAACGTTCTTTACAAAGTTCTCTTATATTTAACAATGAATTAGAATACATCTCAGTTCCTCTGATAAATTATTCATATAATACGTGTTATTGTTGAGAGATTAATTAAATTAAGCATTTTTAATCCAAAAAAAGTTGAGTTTTGTTCAATCTGAAGGAAGTTACTTTTTAAATTATCTTAAATTAACAATCTCTTTAACCACTTCAGAAGGATTTCAATACAATATAAAAAAGAATAAAAATATATTATTTATTCATTTTTCTGACTACTTTCTTAATGTCTGTACATCGTTATTTGCATATTTTAAGAGATAAGGTTTTGTATTTATAACTTTTTTTTTTAAGTGGGTAATTCTTTAAACTTTAGCCATGCATTTTACTTTTGAATAATTAGTTTATCTCTAACAAATAAATTACTTTTGCAAGGACGCGTGCAACTTTCTAAAAATTTTGTGTGATTCGCAAGTGAATGTTTGAAATTCATGCCTCTTACTCTTTTCTTAAATTATTTGATTCCCCCCCCCCCAAAAAAAAAAATCAAAACAAAGTAAATTTTTAGCAAACTTATGGGTTTTTTTTCGTATCTAGCGTTTCTCTCTCAACAGTTTATTAAACTATTATATTTTTTTATTTATAAAATATTGCATACTTTTTTTCTGTTTTTTGTTTATTTTAGGTTTCTCCAGAAGGCATCGGTACCTGAACAGTATCAGATATAGGTAACTGGTAATTGTATGAAATAAAAGAAAATATACTGGGCGTTGCCAGTTACTTAATGCAGAGGTTATTATAATTACTCCATTTTTTACTTTCCTTATATATAATAATGTATAAGGAAAGTATTGTGACGGGGCTCGAAAATTCGATTTCGAGTTTTCGACGAGAGAGCACGTTTCAAGCATCCCTGATCACGAATCGAACATTTTTGAAGTGATGTCTGCATGTGTGTGTGTGTGTGTGTGTGTGTCTGTGTGTGTGTGTGTGTATGTGTGTGTGTGTGTCAGTGAGTCTGTGAAGATGATAACTGTCGAACGAATGAACAGATTCGAACGAAATTTGGTACATAAATTACAATCTGTAAACACTGGACGCCTATTGCTTTTATACGCAATCGAATGTTCAGAAGCTCCCTGAATTTTCGAGTAAAATTTTCAAAAAATCGTAAAAAAATCCCAACTTCTAATACATTTGCGCAAATAGACATTTCTTATGTAATTTTTCATTAGAAAACGACTGACATAAAATTTAGAAATCTAACATGAACCGTTCTCGAAATATTGCACAATTTTCATAAAAATTATCAAAAAATCATATAAAATAATAAAAAAAATATTTCCTATTGAGAAACATGTTCAGTTTTCATATGTAATACCATGCGATAAATTTGGTGACATCATTCACGACAATCTAGCTCGTTCCATTTATGATAAAAGGTACTTTGAGTTATACTTTTGTATTCGAAGACCAATAGTCATTTATCTGCTGTAAGAATAACTTATTTCTCCGTCCATAACGTTTGGCGCGATTTTGGCGACGAATTTGGTGGAATGTCTCCAACTTCGAAACTTTTTTAAATGTTGCTAAATTAACAAAAACTCGCCAAATGTATAAAATGACGCTAAATCAATGAAAATGACGACTCACTGACAAAAATCCAATATCTTGGAAAGAATATAAATGTCTACTATAAAAATAATCTATTTTTTCTTACTGCAAATGTAAGAAATTTATTACATTATATAAGGAAAGTCATGTGCTGCCCACATCAGATTTTTTTTTTAAAGACACAGTCACGCCATGTCTACATTTCCCTGAATTTTTTTTTTTTTTTTTTACAAAAGAGAAAGAAATATTACTTTACTGAGAGAAGTAAAAATAAACTTCCATGAGACATATTTTAAAAGTTTTCTTCAGATTCAAGTCAAATTTTCAGAACACAGTTATAATATTGAAATCTTAGTAGCAATCCAATACTGGCCCAATATTGACAACTAATATCGGATAGATCAATATGAAAAAGTGGACATTTTGACATAATTGGCACATTATCTGATTAAAATATTTTGACAACAGTGGTACAATGGTACGCCAATATCGGCGTAATATTGTAATGAAAATATTTAGCCAATATTGGCGTAATATTATAATGAAAATATTTATCCAATATTGGCGTACTATTGTAATGAAAATATTTAGATAATATTGGCGTAATGTTGTTATGAAAATATTTACCCAATAGTGACTTAATATTGTAATGAAAATATTTTGCCTATATTGGCGTAATATTGTAATGAAAATATTTAACCAATATTGGCGTAATATTGCAATGAAAATAGTTAGCCAATATTGGCGTAAAATTGTAATGAAAATATTTAGCCAATATCGGCGTAATACTGTAATGAAGATATTTAGCCAATATTGGGGACCATCGTAACTCCAGTATTTGGATTATATTATAAATATTTTTCAATGTAATGCCAAGGTATACAATATTGGACCAATATTGAACCAACATTAAATGCTACAAGGAAATAGTTCTCCATTTCAGAAATTGAAAGTTTGTCTTTAAAACCGTAAATTTTATAACAGTCACGTGTCTTAACCGAACGTCTAAGAGATCTCATTTGCACACAAGACATGTATTTCTATCTCTATAATATGAAAAAAAAAGATTTTGAAGCTGAAATGAAGCAAATTTTCGGCGTTAATTATTCATAACTTTTAAATTGATTCGAATTTAAAGACAAACTCGCATAGTCTGTCTTCCCGGAAATTTTGTTACCCCTGTACCGAATTTCGTGACTGTCTGCAACTTTGATTTTTCACTACAGACGACACAGACAGACACACCATAGACATTTTCTTTTATTATATGATAAATTTAGAAAATAATTTACGATTTCGTCTTTACTTCAACGCATATGAGGATATAAAACCTAAGAAGTACTAGGAGGATAGAAATGTTTCATGAAATATATACACCTAGCTCTCCTTCCAGAGGTATGAAGTTTTCTTGTTAATAAAATAACTTAGCACGTAAACTTTTTTTTATATAGTGACAGCTCTTGTTAGAACTGGACTTACTTATTTCGTAGTTTTAGTATAATTTTATTCTAATAAGTACTATTTTAACCATGATTTACAGATGGAACGTTTTGCCATATAGAAATTGTCGTTTTCAGCAATACCCTTATGAATAGTATTTCTTTGTTTCGTTAGAAAGTTGAGAAAATAAAATAAAATGTGAATAAAATATCGCTAGAAATTAAAATATGTATTGGTTCAAAATAGCAAAGATTTATTAGTTTCTTTATATATATAGTATAATGTATATGGAAAGTATTGTGACTAGGTCGAAAATTCGAATTCGAGTTTTCGACGGGAGAAATGTTGTCAAACTGATAAAAATGATGCTAAATCGATGAAAATAACGACTAATTGATGAAAGTTCAATATCTTGGAAAGAACATAAGAGTAGAGAGGCGAGATTTTGGCGAAGAATTTGGCGGAACGTCGCCAACTTGGCGATACTATTTTAAGTGTTGCCAAAGTGACAAATATGTCGCCAAATTGCTAAAAATGATACCAATTGAGAAATAATGTTTCACAAATTCTGATTTCCGTCATATGACAGGCATATTTTCCAGTATATAAGAAATGCTCTTCTCTCCGTTTATCTGTAACACTTGATGATGTATTTGGCAAACATGGCAAATAATATAGCAAAGTATCGCCAACTTTTTGATATGTTGCCCCGGATTGACAAAAATACCGTCAAAATTGCAAAAACGGCGCTTAATTAATGAAAATGACGCTTAATTGATGAATTAATTATTAAAATATTTTAATATATGGACTATTTCGCTTATTGAGGATGCTATCAGTATTGATAATTGTTTATTTAGAGCTGCGCGAAATATAAGTCATTTAGGTATTTTGAAATAAATTTGCATGTTTTTATCCGAAAATTAACCAAATGTACAATTCAATGATTAAACAAAATAGTGTGAATCTCATACATTATTGTTTTAATTGTAAAAGTAGTAAATTCATTGCATTATATAAGGGAAGTTATGTGCTGCCCACATCAGATTTTTTACTTTCCTTATATACATAGTATAATGTATAAGGGAAGTATTGTGTTGGGGTCGAAAATTCGAATTCGATTTTTTGGCAAGCATCTTTGGCAAGCATCTTTGGCAAGCAGCTTTTCAAGCATCCCTGAACACGAATCAGACGTTTTTGAGGTAATGTCTGTATTCGTGTGTGTGTGTGTGTGTGTATGTGTCTGTCAGTGAGTCTGTGAAGACGATATCCTACGAACTAATTAAGCGATCCGAACAAAATTGGGTACAAAAATCACAATCAGTAAATACTGGAAGCCTATTGTTTTTACGGGCAAACAAATGTACAGAATCCTCCTAAATTTTGAAATGAAATTTTAAAAAAATCATCAAAAATTAAATCCTTCTATAAAGCAGTGTTCTTCAACCTGTGTTCCGCGGAACCCTAGGGTTCCACTCAAACGCTTTAGGGGTTCCGCGAGTCGATACTACAATTCGTTGTTTTTGTTTTGTTTTTCTTTGTTTTCAATTTCATATGACATATATATGTATAATACAAATACTTTATATGAAATATTTATCTTCTTGTTTGAATTAATGCAAATTTATATCTTATATAAAGTTTTTATAACAAAGGCAGATACGCACCTTGTTCATAACATGTAATACGTAATATGACACATCCCCCCTAAAATCAAATCTGGGTGTGCTACTGAACGAAGGGTTCCATAAAAAATATCTCAAAAAAAGGGTTCCGCGAGATGACAAATGTTGAAGAACACTGCTATAAAGTAACGTAAATAATCATTTCTTATGTAATTTTTCATTAGAAAACGATTGGTGAATTTTTGAACGCTAACATGAACCGTTCTCGGGATATTGCCTATTTTTCAGTACTCAATATATTTTTCAGAACCCAAATATATTTATCAATACATCTCATTAATTAAAATCAATTAACTATTGTGAAATATGTTAGTTTTCGTATGTAATATTACGTGATACCTTTATAATCATCATTCTCATAGATCTAACTTGTTCCATTCATGAGAGAAGACACTTTGGGTAAAAACTTTGTAATTTGACGCTATTAGTTCGTTATTTACCATATAAAATCAACCTATTTCTTAATACACAATGCTTGGCGAAATTTTGGCCACCAATTTACTGAAATGTCATCAATTTGGCGAGTATTTTAAATGTTACCAAATTGACGAAAATATCGCCAAATTGATGAAAGTGTCACCAAATTGAAAAAATTCCACTAAATCATTGACAATGAAGACTAATTGAGAAAAATCAAATATCTTGGAAGAATAAAAATCTACTATAAGAGAAGATAGTTTGGATAATAATTTTGTATTTGGACTACAGTAGTCGTTTATCTTTTATAAGAATAACCTATCTCTCCGACCATAATGTTTGACGAAATTTTAGCGACGCATGTGGCGAAATACTGCCAACTTGGCGATTTTTAAATGTCACCAAATAATTAAGACTGACGTTAAGCCAATGAAAATGACAATCAATTGATTAAAATTCAATATTTTGAAAATAATATAAGACTCTACCATAAGACTCCGTCTGTAATGATTGGCAAAATTATTATCAAATACTTCTCAAAATTCTACGGATTTTGGCGGCATATAAATAGCTTGGAGACTTTTTTCAAATGTTCCAAATTGATAAAACTGTTGTCAAATTGGTAAAAATGTTATCAAATTGTTAAAAATGTCGCCAAATTGATAAAAATGACGCCAAATAAGATGCAATATTTTGCAATTACTTTATTCCGTCATCTGATTGGCATACCTTTTTTAATATAAAAAATGGATCGTCTAAATATTGCCAACTTGGTGATATTTTGCTCTACATTGACGAAAATATCATCAAAATTGCAAAAATAATGCCAAGTTAATGGAAATGGCGCCTAAGTGATGAATTTATTAAAATATTTAATTATATGGACTGTATTGCTTATTGAGGATGCTATCAATATTGATAAATGTTAATTTAGAGTTTAAGTTATTAGGTTTATGGTAGAGATATAAGTTTATTAGGTTCTGAAAAGTTTTAGATGTAGTCATCCGGATATACAATTTACCGCGCCAAATGTCCAATTTAACATTACGAACATTGTGCCGTGGATCTATTCATCACTTTTTCACTGTTAAAGAAGTAAATTCATAGCATTATATAAGGAAAGTCATGTCCTGACCATATTATATTTTTTAGACTTTACAACATAGTTGGAAAGTGTTTATGACTTTGTTCATTCATTTTGTCTATCTGTCTGCCTGTCTGTCTGTCTGCCTGTCTGTCTGTCTGTCCGTTAGCACAATAACTGCCGTAAAAAATACTTTATCTAAATGAAATTTTAGTATGTTTTTAGACGGTCTGTGGGACCTATGGGAATATGAATAATATCACCCAATTAATTTTGGATTGAACCCGGGTTGAAAAAATGAAATACATTGAACGCTATGGGACCTAATTTTTCCAACATTTTTAAAGCGAATTTAAAATTCACAAATTGCTTCGAAAATTTTAGGAAATATTCAAATTATCCCATAAGATATATAAAAAAAATTCAGTAAAATATGTTAGGTAGTTTTTTAAATAAAAATTATTTAATATAGGCAGAAAAACAAATTCAATTAAATTCTGACTCTTGCTATATCCTCCAGAAAGAAAAAAGAGATATATTATATAATAAATATATTTCCAAAAGTTAAATTATTTTATACATAAGAGAGGTTTCACATTTTAAAATAAATATGGTAGATAACAACTTTTCAAATTTTTAAATAAAATAAGTTATAGTATTGTGATGAATGAAACGATTGGAAAAATGTTTATGAATGAAATGCTGCTTTTATATAGAGGCGATTTATATTTCGATGACGTTATTTGAATAACGTTCATTTGTTTTCGATGAAGTTTTCCAATATAATAAATTATTGTAGTATTATGAAAATTTTCAAAATATTACCGAGGAATGTATCGCATTTTAGAGATGTGTAAACCAGGCTATGTATATTTCAATGCCGTCCTTTGAATGAAATTCATTTTCTTTGATGAAGTTTTCAAATATAATAAATTAATGTAGTATTGTGATAATTATAAAAATATTATCGAGGAATGTATCGTATTTTAGAGATGTTTATATAAAATTGCATTGAAGTTGGAAAGTGTTTCATAATCAATGCTTTATGCATGATTAATCTTTTTTGTTTACATTGCAGTTGTAGTTTCTAGAAATAGCACCAGCGTAAACATACCATGTAAATCAGCCGTATAAAATTATACATGTTATTGAAGGTATTACAATTACAATAATGTCAGTTATGATTTTGGTGCAGTGTTTTTAACACTTTACAACATAGTTGAAAAGCGTTTATGACTTTGTTCATTCTGTCTGTCTGTCTGTCCGTTAGCACGATATCTGCCGTAAACATGACTTTACCAAAATGAATGTGAATTAGTATGTTGTTCAGCCGGTCTGTGGGACCTATGGAAATATAAATGAATAATATCACCCGATAAGTTTTGGATTGAACCCGGGTTGAAAAAATAGAAAACATTGAACCCTATGGGACCTAATTTTTCAAACATTTTTAAGCGAATTTAAAATTAAGAAATTGCTTCGAAAGTTTTAAGAAATATACAAATTATCCTATAAAATAAATAAAAAAAAATTCAATAAAATATATTCAGTAGTTTTTAAAATAAAAATAAAAATAATAATTACATCTCTACATGAAGAGATCACGTGACCCACTTCAAAAAAAAATATACCCACTTCTGTAAAAATCGTGATTTTTAAAGTTTTTTTTAATTCATATTTAGTGTTGCATCCGTCCTAAGACCGCTTTATTTTTTGCTTAAATTATGTACATCTACATACTGAAACAACGCAATTACAACATATTTGAGTTTAAATGATCATCAGATTTTGATTATTTCTACAACAAAGACTAATTTTCACTTATGGAGAATATAAACACCAAAAGATGAAGAATGAGTTGTATCAGAATTGCTGCATTTCTTTAACGCAAAATTATTTAGCTCATGGGGTCTGTAGTGAAGCTAATATGAATAGAACATTCATTGATTTTACATTACGTTTTTTCGATGAAGTTTTAAGCACAGAGTTAAATTACCTGTCCCTCCATGGTTTTAAGTTTTTAAATAAAATAAATTATTATAGCATTGTGATGAATGAAAGGGATGGAAAAAAGTTTATGAATGAAATGCTGCTTTTATATTGAGAGCCAAGTAATTTATATTTCGATGACGTCATTTGAATAAAGTTAATTTGTTTTCGATGAAGTTTTCAAATATAAAAATCTGATATGGGCAGCACATGACTTTCCTTATATAATGCAATGAGTTTACTACTGTTACAGTAAAAACACAAATAAGTTATTCTCATACTAGATACTTATATTTTTTCCAAGACATTGAATTTTCGTCAATTAGTCGCCATTTTCATTGATTTCGCGTCAATTTTATCCATTTGGCGAAATTTTCGTTAATTTGGCAACATTTAAAAAAGTTGCCCAGTTAGCGACAGTCCGTAACATTCGTCGCCATTGCAAACTGGCGTCACACTAGGTCCGTCCATGAGTAGCCAAGTGTTATCGACGGAGAAATAGGTTTTCTTATAGCAGAAAAATGACTATTGTCGTTCAAATACAAAAATATTACTCAAAGTATCCTTATTCATGAGTGGAACGAGCTAGATCCACGAGAATGATGTCACCAAATATATCGCATGGTATTACATATGAAAAGTGAACATGTTTCTTGATAGGAAATATTTTTATTTTCATTTTATATGACTTTTTGATAATTTTTTTTGAAAAATGTGGAATATCTCGAGAACGGTTCATGCTAGCGTTCTAAAATTTATATCAATCGTTTTCTAATAAAAAATTACATACGAAATGACTTACGTAACTTTAGTAAAGTTTTTAATTTTATGATTTTTTCAAAACTTCACTCGAAAATTTAGGGGAGTTCTGAACATCCGATTGCGTATAAAAACAATAGACTTCCAGTATTTACGGATTGTAATTTTTGTACCAATTGCTTTTCGAATCGCTCCATGCGTTCGTCAGTTATCGTCTCCACAGACTCACTGGCACATACACACACACATACCTTTACACACATAAATACACCCACAACACACACACACAGACAGACATCATCTCCAAAACTGAGATTCGTGTTCATGGATGCTTCAAACGTGCTCTCCCTTCGAAAACTCGAATTCAAATTTCCGACCCCGTCACAATACTTTCCTTGAGCCAACGGCCCTACCGTGCTGAAAACACCGGTTCTCGTTAGATCACCGAAGTCAAGCAGCATCGGGAGCGGTTAGTACTTGAGTGGGTGAACACTTGGGAACACCGGGTGCTGTTGACACATTTCGGGCGCGGTAGCCCGGTGGTTTGCGCGCTGGATTTGCACACTGCCACATCTGCCGTCGTGTTAATGCGGAGTACGATCACGTTAAACATGTGGGTCAGTAAGTCTTTCCGAGAGGTTGGTGGTAGGGGAAGGAGGGTACGGTCTCTGTGGATGCCTCCCCCACTGGGTTCCGGTCTAGATTGGTTGGCACTTCCCGGCTGTCCAAACAGTTACCTTTCACCTTTCTGGTAGATCGTACGATCTGGGTCTCAACAACAACAACAATACTTTCCTTATACATTATATCTATATAAGGAAAGTAATATGATAATTTAAAAAATATTAGCGAGGAATATATCGCATTTTAGAGATGTTTAATCCAGGCAATTTATATTTCAATTGCGTGATTTGAATGAAGTTCATTTTTTTCGATGGAGTTTTAAGTTTTCAAATATAGTAAATTAATGTAGTATTGTGATAATTTTAAAAATATTACCGAGGAATATATCGCATTTTACTGATGTTTAAATAAAATTACATTGAAGTTGGAAAGTGTTTCTTAATCAATGATTTATGCATGGTTGATCTTCCTTGTTTAAAGTTTCGCATTGTTTAACGATATATGATTCTTAGCGTCGGTCGGAAATAGATGTTTCAGTTGAAAATAGGACCAGTCAGGTTCTGCACCGTGATAGAATTTCAGTCTTTTATGTCCTCGGTGAAGACTACGGGAAGGTTCTGGGACACTTTACACCTCTCCCCTATTTTGTAAACTCCAGAGGTAAAATCGAAAATCCGGCTCTATAAGTTAAGGTCCAATGGTCGAAATTATTAGTGTACTAAACTTCAGACATTTTTTTGCCACCGGAGGGTTTCTGGAGGGTCTGAAAAGAATTTTCGAGAAAAATACATTTTAGACGTCCTCCAGAGAGAAAACATTTCGATTCTCGTCGCGTTACATACGGACAAATGAGGTCCATTAGATGACTTGCCCTCACAACAGCTGACACAAGGACCACTGACATCATTCGCGTCAAATAGTATGATCCAATCTAAATTGCTATAAATACCACACCATCCGGGCTTTACCACAGCAGAATAGCAGACAAGCTGAAATCAGCCGACTAAGAACAACGCATTTTTGAGTCAATTTTTGAAAGAGACCCATTCTCTGCTTGATCTCTACAAGGATCAGCTCAGCATTTATTCAAAATTATACATAGCATCGCAGATCATAACTCGGTCTGTAAATAATTGTACACAATGTACCAGCTTTCGGTAAAAGGAGGATGACCATTTCTAGCAGTTTACAACATAGTTGAAAAGTGTTTATCACTTTTGTTCATTCATTCTGTCTGTCTGTCCGCTAGCACGATAACTGCCTTAAAAATGACTTTATCGAAATGAAATTTTAGTAGGTTGTTCAGACGGTATGTGGGACCTATGGGAATATAAATTAATATTATCACCCAATTAGTTTTGGATTGCACCCGGGTTGAAAAAATGAAATACATTGAACATTATGGGATCTAATTTTTCAAACATTTTTTAAGCAAATTCAAAATTCACAAATTGCTTCACAAGTTTTAGAAAATATTCAAATTGTCCCATAAAAAATATAAAAAAAGTTTCAGGAAAATATATTTAGTAGTTTTTTAAATAAAAATTAAAATAATAATTACACCCCCTTATATGAAGAGATCAAGTGACCGTTATATGAAGAAATCATGTGATCCACTTCAAAATAAAATATGGAATCCATCTAGTGTCAAGATCGTAATTTTTAAAGTTCTGTTTAATTCATATTGAGTGTTGTATCCGTCTTAAAACCGCTTTATTTTTGCTTAAATTATGTGCATCTACATACTGAAACAACGCAAGTATAATATATTTGAGTTTGAATGATCATCAAACTTTGATTATTTCTTCAACGAAGCCTAATTTTCACTTCTGGAGAACGTAAACATCAAAAGATGTAGAATGAGTTGTATAAGAATTGCTGAATTTCTTTAATGCAAAATTGTTTAGTTCATGGAGTCTGCAATATAGCTGATATGAATGAAACAATCATTGATTTTACACAGAGAAACGGACGATTTTTTCGATGAAGTTTCAAGCATAAATTTAAATTACGTGTACCTCCATGGTTTTAAGTCTTTAAATAAAACAAACTGTTATAGTATTGTGGTGAATGAAAGTAATGGAAAAAGTTCATGAAAAGAATGGAAAAACGAATGAATGAAATACTGCTTTTATAGAGAGAGCCAGGAGATTTATATTTCGATGACGTCCTTTGAATAAAGTTCATTTGTTTTCCATGAAGTTTTCAAATGAAATAAATTATTGTAGTATTATGATAATTTTATAAATATTACCGAGGAATGTATCGCATTTTAGAGATGTTTAAACCAGGCAATTTATATTTCAATGTCGTCATTTAAATGAAGTTCATGTTTTTCGATGAAGTTTTAAGTTTTCAAATATAATAAACTAATGTAGTATTGTAATAATTTGGAAATATTTCCGAGGAATGTATCGCATTTTAAATATGTTTATATAAAATTGCATTGAAGTTGGAAAGTGTTTCATAATCAATGCTTTATTCATGATTGATCTTTCTTGTTCATTATTTAATTTAAACAATAATTTCTATTTCCAATATCTAAACTCGTATTTTAAATTTTCATAAACATAACTTAATCATTTGCACATTAATTCATCCATACTTCCGAATTTATATATACTATTTCTGTGTAGCATCAATCTTTAATTTTTAAACTTTATAATTTTCCATAAGATCTTTTACAATATACACACACCGACCATTGAATTAGAAACCACGGAACATGTATGCAAATGTAGGTCATGAGCGGATGTATGCAAATTACGCTCGTCATGGGAAATACATGTGATTACAACCTCACTAGAATAATACTGTCGGTGTGTGTTCGGAGAGAAGTGGTGCAAAATGGGAACAAGAAAGATCAATCATGCTTAAAGCATTGATTATGAAACATTTTCCAACTTCAATGCAATTTTATTTTAAAAAGTCTAAAATGCGATACATTCCTCGGTAATATTTTAAAACTTATCACATTGCTACATTAATTTATTATATTTAAAAACTTAAACCTTCATTGAAAAAAATGAACCTCATTCAAATGACGGCATTGAAATATAAATTGCCTGGTTTAAATATCTCTAAAATGCGATACATTCCACATTACAATATTTTTAAAACTATCATAATACTACGATAATTTATTATATTTGAAAACTACATCGAAAACAACTGAAATTAATTCAATTGACGTCATAGAAAAAATAACACGCCTGGATCTCTCTATAAAAACAGCATTTCATTCATAACTTTCTCCCATTCATTTCATTCATCACAATACTATAATAATTTATTTTATTTAAATTTAAGATCATGGACCTACAAGTAATTAAACTCTATGCTTAAAACTTCATCGAAAAGAGTCGTCCTTCTCTTTATAAAATCAATTAATATTTCATTCATATCAGCCATGCAGACTCCATGGGCTAAATTATTTTGTGTTAAAGATATACAGCAATTCTAATACAACTCATTCTATATATTTTGCTGTTTACATTTCACATAAGTGAAAAATAGGCTTCGTTGTAGAAATAATCAAATTTGGATAATCATTTAAAATCAAATATATTGTATTTGCGTTGTTTCAGTATGTAGATGCACAGAATTTAAGCAAAAATAAAGTAGTTTTAGGACGGATACAACACTCAATATGAATTAAAAAGAACTTAAAAAATCACGATTTTGAAACAAGATGGATGCCATATATCATTTTGAAGTGGGTCATGTGATCTTTTCATATCATGGTCACGTGATCGTTTCATATAAGAGGTGTAATTATTATTTTAATTTTTATTTAAAAAACTACTGAATATATTTCGCCGAATTTTTTTTTATATATTTTGTGGAATAATTTGATTATTACCTAAAATTTTCGAAGCAATTTGTGAATTTTAAATCCGCTTAAAAAATGTTTGAGAAATTAGGTTCCATAAGGCTTAATGTATTTCGTTTTTTTCAACCCGGCTTCAATCCAAAACTAATCGGGTGATATTATTCATTTATATTCCCGTAGGTCCTACAGACCGTCTGAACAACATACTCAAATTTCATTTTGATTAAGTCATTTTTACGGCTGTTATCGTGCTAACGGACAGACGACAGACAGAATGAACAAAGTCATAA
The DNA here is from genome assembly GCA_951213105.1 of Amaurobius ferox. NCBI lineage: Eukaryota > Metazoa > Arthropoda > Arachnida > Araneae > Amaurobiidae > Amaurobius > Amaurobius ferox. Next base: position 66,656,076 of record OX578147.1, read on the forward strand.
ACACTTTTCAAGTTTGTTGTAAAGTGTTAAAAACAACTCTCTGTTGGAAAAAATCGTATTGTGTGGACCCGTTTGGTAGGAACCATGATTGCCAGAACAGAACAACTCACTATAACAACTCATTACAATATCCTGTAAGAACAAGTAATTATTTTAATACATTATTTTCCATATTAGGAGAATAACGTGTGATCACGACATGCGCATAATAAGTGAAAATATGTATTTTTAGCGATGCTTGCAGCCTCTGTTTATAGCTTTATTTCTTGTGGTTTAATATATTTATCTAATGCACTTTAGAACTGTCTCCGTTGGAAAATGGTCTTATTGTGTGGACCTATTTGGCGGGAGCCATGATTGACAGAACATAATAACTCACTATAGCAATTCACTACAACACCATGTAAGAATAAGTAATTATTTTAATACAATTTTTTGCAATTTATGAAAATGACGTGTAATGACGACATTCACATAATGAGTGCAAATATGCACTTTTATTCATGTTTGTATGCCTCTTTTTATAGCTTCATTCTCTTGTGGCTTAACATCTTTATCTAATGCACTTTAGAATTGTTTTCGATGGAAAAGGTCTTATTGTGTAGACCCGTTTGGCAGGAGCCATGATTGGCAGAACGGAACAATTCACTACAAAATTATGTAAGAATGAGTAATTATTTTAATACATTATTTTGCATATGAGAATAACGTGTAATCATGACATGCGCATAATGCATGCAAGTAGGTACTTTTATTCATGCGTGCATTCCCCTATTTATGGCTTCATTTATTGTGGCTTAACATCTTTATCTAATGCACTTTAGAATTGTCTCGTTTGTAAAAATTCCCAGAATAGCATGTTTGCCATATTTAATGTGCTCTGAAATGGGAATATCTTAAAATGTAATCAGATAAATAAGCCATTGAGAAACATTTCCGTATTTCTTGAAAAAGGAAATGGAACTAAGTAGCCATTTCAGACATGGATTTCGGTGTAGAATGAATAAGTGAGAACTATCTTAGTTCTAATAAGAAATGCAGTAATTTGAAATAAAATTGGTTCTTAGTGTAGAACAAAATGGCTTTTTATAAAAAGTGAAAGAAAAGTCTTTGTGCAGAAAAATTAGTTTCGCCGACCAATTGTTTATATGTCTTAAGTTTTTTTAATTTCGATGTCAGACCATAGTTTTATTTCCAATATCTTGATTTTCTTAAATTTGATTTTGTGATGCCCAGATTTAGATTCCCTAAGTGCTAAAGCGATATATGAAAACCTGTGATTTTCACGACATAGATACATCTAGTTGTTGAGACCCAGACCGTCCGACCTACCAGAAAGTTGTAAAGTAACTGTTTTTAACACTTTACAACAAAGTTGAAAAGTGTTTATGACTTTGTTCATTCTGTCTGTCTGTCTGTCTGTCTGTCTGTCTGTCTGTCTGTCTGTCTGTCTGTCTGTCTGTCTGTCTGTCTGTCCGTTAGCACGATAACTGCCGTAAAAATGAGTTTATCAAAATGAAATTTTAGTATGTTGTTCAGACGGTCTGTAGGACCTATGGGAATATAAATAAATAATATCACCCAATTAGTTTTTTATTGAACCCGGGTTGAAAAAATGAAATACATTGAACCCTATGGGACCTAATTTTTCAAACATTTTTTAAGTAAATTTAAAATTCACGAATTGCTTCGAAATTTTTAGGAAATATTCATATTATCCCATAGAATATATAAAAAAAAATTCAGTAAAATATGTTAAGTAGTTTTTTAATTAAAAAAATTATTTAATATAGGGAAAAAAACAAATTCAATTAAATTCTGACTTTGGGATATCTTCCAGAAAGAAAAGAGAGAGATATTATATAATAAATATCTCTCCATTTGTTTAAACGTTTTGCATATGGGAGTGGCTTCATATTTTAAGATAAATTTGGTAGATAACAATTTTTCATTTTTTTTAAATTTTATATAACTCTTCATGATAAATTTAATTGATGGCATTTTAAATGCACTTTCCTACGTCCTAGAGAGTTAAAATTTGGTACACAGCTTAAATTTGTTGAACATTTTATTCGACAAAAATTTGATGGATCTTTAAATATAGATTATACATTTTTTTCGAAATGGCCTGAAAATAATCCCCGTTCACTTCTATAAATCATTGGTGTAATATTGTTAAAAATTCTGATGTGGACAGCACATGTCTTTCTCTGCAGACTCATATTCGTTCTCTTTATTTATTCAATGATAATTTGAGTTTATCTGCACAACATAAGTATTTTAAATGACATTGAATTTACACGTTAAACTTAAATTTGGTTCTCATTTGATAGCTGGACTTATTGTCAAAGGTGGCGTAGCGAAAACGCGAAAAAACTAGAATATCTCAAGAACGGCTAGTCCTAGAGTAATGGGGTTAGTCTTATTCTTTTTGTTGTCAAAAATCACATATAAAATAGGAATTTAATTGATATAATTGAGCACACGTAGTCTTTTATTTTTATATATAACGATTTTTGCTGGCCATTTCGCAAAAATAGCCCGTTCCTTTTTCCCGAATCGTAGTAGAATAACCTACAAATGATTTATATACAAAATTTTGTTAAATTTGGTATATAAATCACTTGTAGGTTATTGAAATATTATACTCTAAATTTTGTTAAATTTGGTTCATTAGTTTTTAGCTAGAGTGGATAAAGGCAATTTCTGCGGCCATTTCGCAAAGAAGGCAGATTCTTTTATTACGAATCGTACTATAATCTAATGAACATCAGGATTTCCCACAAAAAACATACCTACCAAATTGTATGAAATTCGGTCCATTAGTTTTTCAATTAGAGTGGATGTAATATCCACACAGACACACAGAAACATACACAGATACACCCTTACACACACAGACGTCTTCCTAAAAGTAGTTTTTTCGTGTTCTAGAAGTCCCAAAACGTGTAGATACTTTGAAAATTCGAGTTCCGATCCTCGGCACGATTCCAATACTTTGAGTACATACACATACACATATATATTATCTGTGTATTATCTGTGTATCTAAATTCCGTGCCTATGCAATTACAATAGTTGTGATTTTAAATGATCCCTAAACATTTATTATTTCTTCGAGGAAGCCTAATTTTAACATATGCAGAATGCAAATATCTCAAGCGATTGTAAGATGAATTACATAAGAATTGCTGAATTTTTTTCACACAAAATTATTTAGCTCTGGAGTCTGGAATACAAGTTATATGAATGAAATATTCATTGATTTTGCATAAAGAATCAGATGATTTATATTTCGATACAGTTTTAAATATTTAAGTATAATAAATTACTGTAGTTCTGTGATAATGTAAAAGATATTACCACTGAATGAATCACATTTTAGAAATTTTTAAATGAAATTACATTTCAGTTGGAAAGTGTTTCATAATCAATGCTTATGCATGATTGATCTTTCTTGTTTTAATTTCGATGTCAGACCATAGTTTTATTTCCAATATCTTAATTTTCTTAATTTTGATTTTGTGATGCCCAGATTTAGATTCCCTAAGTGCTAAAGCGATATATGAAAACCTGTGATTTTCACGACCTAGATATATCTAGTTGTTGAGACCCAGACCGTCCGACCTACCAGAAAAGTGTAAGGTAATTGTTTGGACGGGCGGGAAGTGCCACCCAATTTAGACCGGAACCCAGTGGGGGAGGCATCCACAGGGACCGTACCCTCCTTCCCCTACCATCAACCCCTTGGAAGGACTTACGGACCCACATGTTTAACGTGATCGTACTCCGATGAACACGGCGGCAGTTGTGGCAGCGTGCAAATACAGCGTGCAAACCACTGGGCTACCGCGCCCGGCAAGTGGCAACAGCACGCGGTGTTCCCAGGTGCTCACCCACCCAAGTACTAACCGCGTCCGATGCTGCTTGACTTCGGTGATCTAACGAGAACCGGTGTTTTCAGCACGGTACAGTCGTTGGCTCAATAGATACACCTAGTGTCCAAATGATGATGGCCACCAGGTCGCAGAGCCCACCTCAACGAAAATAGTTTGGAAATCCGTCTCAGTAGCTACACGGTAGAGCTTTGGCTGGTCAGTACGAAGATCCATAGTTTTATTCAGGTTTGCGGCAGCAAGGTTCTCTACAATGGCGCCCGAACAAATAAAGCCCATAAGTTAGAGCAAAGATGTCTGAGATCTTAAAGTGACGTAATTACCACTTATTCAGCCAAATCTGGTATATCTGACAGGAAGTTAACCCAAAGAGTAAAAATAGCAGCAGAAGTGTAACCTGAGGTAAAAATAGCAGGTGACATTAGAGGGTGGGGAATACAAAGTCCACTTTCATGAAAATAGTTTGCAAGTCAATCCCAGTAGCTTAACGGTAAAGATTCGGCTGGCCAGTATGAATGTTCGTGGTTCGACTCCCGGTTGGAGAAGCAAGATTCTTTCATGCAAAGTAGCTATCTCGCTGATATTGCTGACGCTAGATCTCTGACTTGAAATCATAAGAACAGAAGGATGAAATCATGGAAAAATAGTGAAAAGTATTACTCAAGAAATGATGAATGAAAGACACTATCATGGAAAAAAATGGTGATCATTGAAAAAATGGTTGCACTTATATAAATTGTTAGAGGAAAAAAGCTATTAAACTTAATAGAATTAGGACCACTTGATAATAAGTCGTGTCTGAGCACTTGAATGTCAATGCCGATTGAATGTTTGAGTGCAATGTTTGAGTGTATGTCAATGCCAATTGAATGTTTGTTGAGACTTACAAACGTGTTCAGCTCAAGAGGACATCAATCAATTAAATTACATTATGTCAAAATCACGTATGAATACTAGTAATAAAGAAACTACTTCAAAATGCAGCATACACTAAAATTTAAGGGGCAGCCGGTTTCGAACGATGCCAAAATAGTCTTCTGAAAGAAGTAAATAAGCAGCACAAACTTACTCAGGTAAGTTCTGCATCGGAGATAGAATAGCACACGTAGTTGAAGGTATGGGAAAAGTTGCTGTCACTTCGACGTCAAATGAGAGAGAAAAAATCCATGGAGACAGGAAAAGAAAATGCAGGATACTACGAATGAAAGAGAAAAACCATAGAGGAAAGAAATAATAGCTGAATAACAAAAATCGCACGAAAAGGAAACAATGCTGTAAGAGAACGAATAGAATAGCAAATAGAAACAATTGAATAGTGAGTAAATCTACTAAAACGGCAGTGATAAAACATTAGATATTTAAACCAACTATTAACATTACAAACTAAAAAAAAAGTAGAAAATAATTTAAAACGACAGCAAAACAATTAGGAAAAACATGAATAAAAGTGATAGACAAATATGATCTTAATACGAGACTAAATCAGGTGGTCTCTCAATGTATAATGTAACGCACATCATATTGTATGAACCGAAAAAGTCGAACTAACTACAATAACTTAACCTTTTGGTGTATTTATGTGTACTGTCTGCACGTAGACATTTTATCTTTAATAACACTACCTAGTATTGTATCCCAAGAGAAAAAAATGACTCGGAATAAATAATTGTAATATGAACGCTCCAGCATATGTCATACCAGGATCTTCTGTGCCTGGACGATGCGACACTTTGTCTCTGATAAAATTCACAGCTGTCAGAATGCGTATGATAAAACCGCGCAAAGAATATAGCATACTGTGTATACACAGTTAAGCGTGGGATTAAAGCGATCGCCTACATGGTCAGATTTGGTGTGCCATTACTTTAAAAAAAAACCATAAGTTAGAATCGTCTTTCCTGGCATGAAATGGCAAGATCAATTTTAATGGTTGGCATCATTGAACCTACACATGGTCAGTTCTGGAATGAACAGCTGGATTGATTCTTCCAACACCATGTTTAGAATGACTGACTATTACATGGTATTAACCTGAAAAGCAGAAGTTCTGAATACATGGGTAGTAATAATAATTTAACCTTTCAGTTCATAATAATTTAACATTTGTCTGCGTGTACGCCTTTTGGCTTCAATAAAACTATTTAGCATTGGATCTCAAGAAAGAAAATGGCTCAGAATAAATAATCTTAATGCCGGCATTCGTTACACCACAATCTTCAGTCCTGGTCGAAGCAATATTTTTCTGCATGAATCAGACTTCCAGTTGTAGCAACATATTTCTTAAACATTTAGCAGCCTTCCATAATTGCACCTTTTCAACCACATGACAAGGTTATTTCCAATTAGTTAGATTCAGCCCTCCTGGCTTGAAATGGGCTGATGAACTTTTACGTTCGGCGTGATTGAACCTACACATCGTCAGTTCTGGAATGATCAGCTGGATTGATACTCCCAACATTATGTTTAGAATGAGTATAAAGGTGCACACACCATTTTTTGGAAACATTGAACTGATATATAAGTCCAGCTAACAGTGAACAAAAATGGTTTATTGAAAATATTAAGAGCATAGTCAAATCATAAATATACATTTAGTGAATCCAAATGTTCATTTTCTTTTAGACTTCCAGTTATAGCATCACAATTCTTTACCACTTAGCAATCTTTTATAATGTACTTTTTCAACCACATGACGAAGTTATTTCCACAGGAAACAGCGCCAAATTGGAATTACTTCTTCGTGCGTAATAGGCTTCGAAATGGCGGAATCCGAGAACTTAATTAGATAAACAAGTCATCGAATCAAAGAATTTCCTATTTCTGGGAAAAGGGAAGAGTAACTAAGTGGCTATTTCAACACAGCCGCATTTTCTTCAGCAAGAGTATATACGAGTTCTCTTTTATTTTCCACCGAAAATGTAGCCATTTGAAGTAAAGCAGCTACGTGCATTAAAAAGAAATGGCTCATTATAAAGAATAAAGTAAACAATGAATTTAGTGCTGAGAATTGTGTCCTCCGTGAATAGTTAATGACTTTCTTTGATTTGTTATTCTTTACAGCAGTAAAATGTATATGGAGAAATAATGTTAACCCCTTTAAAGAACATACATACATAGTATTTTGAAGGATATACAGTAATAATAAGTAGCAATAATAATTACTCGTATATAAGAAAAATACAAAAAAATCTGATATAGGTGACATATGGTTTTCTTTGCAGGCATACATTAATTGTTTCTTTATTTTTTTAATAATTCATTAGATTGACATTTATTGCACAAAATAGCATGCCTATTTATTTGAAATTATACTAAATTTGCACTTTTAATTAAATTTTTGCTTTAATTTGATAACTGGACGTATTTTTAAAGCCGGCGTAGTAAAAATAAAAAAATATATATATATAAACATCTTAAGAAAGGCTAATCCTGGAAAAATGGGGTTGCTCGTATTCATTTTATCGTCAAAAATTACGTATAAAACTAGTATTTAATTACTACATTTGAGCATACGTAGTCTTTGATTTTAGATTTTGTTGATTTTTGGGTGTCATTTAAAAAAAAAGGCAGGTTCTGTTTTCCCGAATCGTGCCAAAATCTAATTAGCACTAGGGTAACTCCCAAGTGCTTTACCAAATTTTGCTAAATTTGTTGAATAATTTTTAAACTTGAGTGGATAGATAGAGAGACCGATTTTCGGGGTTCATTTCCCCAAAAAAACATGCTGTTTTATCTCGAATCTTACCAAAATCTAAGCAATGATAATGTTAGGGCAATCTCCACGTAACTTACCTATTGCAATTTTATGAAATTTGGTCAATTCGGTTTTGAATTTCAGCGAATACATGCATTGCACAGACAGACAGAAAGACAGACACACACACATATGCACAGACGTTAATATAAAAATAGTTTTTTTCGTATTCTAGCGGTCTCAAAACGTGTAGATCCGTCGAAAACTCTAACTGTGATTTTCAACGCGATTCCAATACTTTCCCTTTACATTATCATCCATTGTAGGGAAAGTATAAGGTAGATAAATTGAAAATTGAGTTTTGATAATTTTGTTCCCCTTTGAATAAGAATAAACTATTTTTCAACATTACATGCGCTTCCCTTACCACAGTGTGTACATATCTATGGAATTATTCCATCAACCATAGTTCAGAAATAATTTGGCAGATGTTTTAAGAATCTTTATAGATACATAGTTGAGTAATAATGCAATATTTTACGTTGTGTAATAACGCAACGTTTTACGGAATTGAGACCACTTACACAATCAGCTACATATACTCCTGCAATATAAGGTACACCCTTGAAACTGATGATATTTATGCATGCTTATTTTACATATCATTAGCCGCATTTGGTCTCCTGCGCAGTTATTATTTAAAATTTCTGTGAGAAGCTTCATCATGATATTACTGGATGCACATTTAGTGATTAATCTTTTCCCTAAATGGTTAAAAAATCATTTTCCAAAAACTCTCCATTAAACAAAGTCCTGAATCGCTTAGTTATCATTGTAATAAATTCCCGATTCACATAGTTATTATCCGAATCGTATGATTCTTTGTAGAGTATACTATTAGTAATAAAATATGCCTACATTTTCAGTATGGTCAGTTGAACAATTTCTTACTTGTAGCAAGTGAGTTACAGGAGCAAATATTTTCATATTTCTGAAAAGGGAGGAAGGGAGAGAAATTTAAGTCAATAATCTACTGAACATATGCGAAACAATTTCTTTTGTACTGGAATTGTGGTCATTTGAAGGAAGGTTGCTGTTAACAGTCTAATTAAATGGTCTTTTGTCAAATGTAAAATAAAGTTTTGTTCAGAATATTAGCGTGGCTAATTAACTAAGAATACTGCTTGTGTAGTTTACGCACCCCTAAATAGTCGCAGATAAATGAGAAGATGAAGGGCAAATTATGACGTATATTGCACGTTCTGTATGTGACGCCGTACGTTGTGTACAGTTCCCCCGATCTTTCTACTCATACATGTGACGCCATCTTTTACCTCGTGGCCAGTTTCATAATTAAATGGTCTCTTGTGACATGTAAAATAAAGAGAACATTTTGTTCTGAAAATTAGAGTGACTAATTAACAAAGGATACTACATGTGCAGTTTACCCACTCCTAAATAGATGTAGATAAATGAAAAGATGAAGAGCAATTAGAACGTATATGTTACGTTCTGTATATGACAGTTCCCTCGATCTTTCTACTCATACACGTTACGCCATCTTTTGCCTTGTGGTCATTTTCATTTTTATGAAAAAAATATGAATACATTGCTTCGGATGTCTGTTTTATTTAAGTAGGATGGAATGAGGAGATCTTCCAAACCATGAAGAAGATGATGTTTTTCTCGAACAGAAATTCAAGAATATTACTACATATTATATCAGTTGATATAATATGTAGTAATGTCATACTATAAAATTGTACTTTGGAAAGCAGTTGCGGTTAGAAGACTTTTTGCCGAGTTCAAGAATGTTAATTTCATTATAATAGGAGTTATAAACTGCAAAACATTTTTTAAATTTAAATAATTTAAGAAAAAAAATATTATACTTCATATTTAAAGGATTGTAATGTAAAATAAACTTTTTTAAATTTAAATTATTGAACATAAACAAATGGTTATCAAATTTAAATAAAAATTAAACAAAAGCTCTTGGAAATATAAGTTAATAAAAAGTGAAAGATCTTTCAAAGTTAAATTATGGAAAAGCAAATATATTTTAAATTTATTATCTCTAAGAATAAACAAAGACTTCTTTAATTTAAATTATTGAAATTAAACAAAACTTTCCAAATTTTATTTATGAGAAGTCAATAAAAATGATTTTGAAATTTACACTATTGAAAAAAAAAGCCTTTTACAATTTACATTAACGAGCAACATTTTTGAAAATTTAAAATACCTAAAAGTAAATAAATTTTTATTATATATTTACAATTATTTTTAAATTTAAAATAATAGAACGCAAGATTATTTTAAAATTCAAATGTTTGGAAAATAAACAATTTTTTTTTAATTTAAATATTTTTCTGATCTTCCAGTATACTTGAAATTAGTCAATTTCATAACACATTAAATGTATTTAAATGCTTCCATCAATTTGTGTTACGTTATTAATGCCATTTTGTAAACACTTTACAACATAGTTGGAAAGTGTTTATGACTTTGTTCACTGTCCTTTCGCACGATAACTGCCGTAAAAATGCCTTACCAAAATGAAATTTTTGTATGTTGTTCAGACGGTCTGTGGGACCCATGGGAATATAAATGAATAATATCACCCAATTAGTTTTGGGCTGAACCCGGGTCGAAAAAATGAAATGCATTGAACCCTATGGGACCTAATTTTCGAAAAAATTTTCAGCGAATTTAAAATTCACAAATTGCTTCGAAAGTTTTAGAAAATATTCAAATTAACCCATAAAAATATGAAAAAATTTTTAGGAAAATATATTAGGTAGTTTTTTAAATAAAATTTGTAATTATAATTACACCCATATTATATGAAGAGATCACGTGACCCACTTCAAAATAAAAGTGGCATCCATCTTGTGTCAAAATCGCGATTTTTAAAGTTCTTTTTAAGTTATACTAGCAGCATACCCGTTCTTCGTACGGAGTATATAATATATAGAAACTTAAAATTCACAATCATGTGCAGATTCCTATAATATACTAAATGGCATTTTTAATCAAAATATTCTGCTAAAATATTTAACATAATGCTCCTAAAGAGAAGTTAAGGAATGTCTGTTCTCGCTATTCAAAATTATCTTCACGGGCAGATCTGAAGAATAAAACATCCTGGCCTCTTTTGTAAGCAAATTTACAAAAAATATGGAAATTAATCAATATATGCAAAATAAGAGAGTTAAAATTGTATGGGACCCGTACAACTTATATACGCGAATATTAGAAGATATAACCTGAATTAGTAGATTACATGTATAAATTGAAAATATCAATAAATCCGTAATCTTTAAACCAGAAGGCAGTAATTGATTCCAATATGTGCCGAAATGAAAGTGCTAAAATTATATGGGAAGATATACCCGTACTACATATAATGTCTTAGATTAGAAGATATGTCCTAATGTTAGTAAAATGTTACCCGTATTATAATATGAGTCTTAAAAATATTTGCCAAAATAAAACAGATTATTTAATAAATTAAAAATATCAATAATCCCCGTAATCCTCATAGCAGAAGGCCGTACTTGATTCCAGTATATGCCAATATATGTCAATATATATGCCACTATACCTGTACTATTTATATTATCAGATATTAGAATATATAGCCGTGCGTTTGTAGAAGATTACTCATACAACGTACAATATATGAGTTTCAACCATTTTTGCCGCAATAAAACAATGGCATAAGAAATAGAAATAATCAATAATCTCTGAATCAATGATCCCCGAAAACATCAATAATAATAATGTTTAAATCTGAAGATCGTAATTGATATTATCCAGTCAAAAATATGATGGCAATGAAATTTATTTTATATACATAACTTCATTATTAAAATCGGAAAATATTTAATAAAAATCTTCTTCCTCATAAACACACTGGATTTAAATCCGTTGCTAAGCGAGATGTTATGATTTGCTTTAAATAAATTGGTGGTCAAAATTTCTTCTGAATACTGCGATCTCTAATAAAGGTTTGGCGGTATTTTAAAAAATCGCCAAATTTATCGCCAAGTGGGACTGTAGAAATGACAGTCCCACTTGGCGATAAATTGACGAACCATCATCAAAATATTATCCCCTAAAAAAACACAATTTCATTCATTTAGCGCAATTTTATCAATTTCAAGATATTTTTAAGGATTTACAAACATTTTTATCAATTTGGTGATATCTTAAAAATTCGCTAAATGTGTTACTATGTAAGACGGTTGGATTAACAGACAAATGCTAACGAAACACCATTTCAGTACTTTCTTCTAGCAAAACAAAATAAATTTCATTGATTTACATCGTTGTTATCAATTTGGAGACATTCCAATCAATTTGGCAACGTTTAAGAAATTTGCCAAGTTAGCGATATCCAGCCAAATTCGTAGTTCTAAATTTGCAGATCTGAATAAAATATCGTGTTCCAGTTTGTATATAATAAATGAAAACACTAAAATATTATTAGAAGATATACCCGTTCTACTCTTTTTCTGTTTCAACAATCGGATAAATGAATTTATTGGGTAGACAAAATATATGAGTTTATTAGTTAAACACAATATATAAGCTTGAAACCTCTGTGCCAAAATAAATGAAAGTGATGTACGCAGTTCGCAATTAATATAATTAAAAGAAAAATCAAACCTTTTTTTTCTAAAATATATTTTTATATCCATCTATTTATTATTCAAATCGAAAAAATAATAGTAATCATTAAAAATACATGTAATTTTATTGCGTTGCCTAGCAACAGGATATAAGATAGAATCTTCCTCATAAAATGCGAAATTAAATAACCATTTTGATTTCTTTATACTTTTCATCGTTGAGTAAAAGCTTGTGAAAAATATAAGCCATGGAGGAAAATTTTTCTATTTAAATTCATGTTTCAAACAATTCATGCTTTCGGATAGTGATTAAGTAGCGCAAAAAATCTCCACCAAAGTCAAAAATAAAGTTTTATTTCCCTTTGACGTATTAAACAAACGATTTTCATCCTTTCCGTTTGGATAAACCACGGAGTTAGAGAGTAGAACTCCTAGGAAAATGTTTCGTTTTTCATTAATATCTCGACAACACCTGGACTCAGATACTCGAAACTTGGGCTAAATTTATGGGGGGCTATTTCAAGGCTATCAACAAAATTTCGTCCAATTCGGTTTAGCCGTTCTTCCGTGATGATGAGACAAACGAAAATTTCGTTTTTAACACTTTACAACAAAGATGAAAAGTGTTTATGACTTTGTTCATTCATTCTGTCTGTCTGTATGTCTGTCCGTTAGCACGATAACAGCCGTAAAAATGACTTAATCAAAATGAAATTTTAGTATGTTGTTCAGACGGTCTGTAGAACCTATAGGAATATAAATGAATAATATTACCCAATTAGTTTTGGATTGAACCCGGGTCGAAAAAATGAAATACATTGAGCCCTATGGGACCTAATTTTTCAAACATTTTTTAAGCGGATTTAAAATTCACAAATTGCCTCGAAAATTTTAGGTAATATTCAAATTGTTCCATAAAATATATAAAAAAAATCAGCGAAATATATTCAGTAGTTTTTTAAATAAAAATTAAAATAACAATTACACCTCTTATATGAAACTATCACGTGGCCATGATATGAAACGATCTCATGATCCACTTCAAAATGATATATGGCATCCATCTTGTTTCAAAATCGTGATTTTTTTAATTTCTTTTTAATTCATATTGAGTGTTGTATCCGTCCTAATACTACTTTATTTTTGCTTAAATTCTGTGCATCAACATACTGAAACAACGCAATGACAATATATTTGAGTTTAAATGCTCATCTAAATTTGATTATTTCTACAACTAAGCCTATTTTTCACCTATGTAAAATGTAAACAGCAAAATATATAGAATGAGTTGTATTAGAATTCCTGTATTTTTTTAACACAAAATAATTTAGTCCATGGAGTCTGCATGGCTGATATGAATGAAATATTAATTGATTTCATAAAGAGTAGAACGATTTTTTCAAGCTAGAGTTTAATTTTTTGTGGCTCCATGGTATTAAACAAAATGTTTAAATAAAATAAATTATTATAGTATTGTGATGAATGAAATGAATGGGAGAAAGTTATGAATGAAATCCTGTTTTTATAGAGAGATCTAGGCGTGTTATTTTTTCTATGACGTCATTTGAATTAATTTCAGTTGTTTTCGATGAAGTTTTCAAATATAATAAATTAATGCAGTATTGTGATAAGTTTCAAAATATTACCGAGGAATGTATTGCATTTTAGACTTGTTTAAATAAAATTGCATTGAAGTTGGAAAGTGTTTCATAATCAATGCTTTAAGCATGATTGATCTTTCTCGTTTACTAATATCTCGAGAAATATTAATAATCCCCGAAAATATCAATAATAATAGCGTTTAAACTTGAAGACCGTAATTGATATTATCCAGTCAAAAATGCTATAAGAAAAATCAAATCGTTATTTTCTAAAATATATTTTTAAATCTATTTGTTTATTATTCAAATCGAAAAAATAATAATTAAAATTAACAGACAAATTTAATTTAATTGCGTTTCTGAGCAACATGATATAATACACAATCTTCCTCATAAACTGCGAAATTAAATAACCATTTTGATTTCTTTATACTTTTGTTCAGTATAAACTTGTGGAAAATAAACCATGGAGATAGATTTCCCATTTAAATCATGTTTCAAACAATTCATGTTTTCTGAAAGTGACTAATTAGCGCAAAAAATCTCTCACCAAACTCAAAGATAAAGTTTTAATTCACTTTTAAACGATTTTCAAGCTTTTCGTTTGGATAAACCGCGGAGTTAGAGAGTAGAACTCCTAGGAAAATGTTTCGTTTTTCATTAATATCTCGACAATCCCTGATCTTAGAAATCCGAAACTTGCACCAAATTTATGGGGACCTATTTCAAGGCTACTCACCAAATTTCATTAAATTCGGTTTAGCCGTTCTCTTGTGATGATGCGACAAACTAAAGTTTCGTTTTTTACTAATATCTCTAGAACCACTGGTTGTAGAAATGGACTAAATTTTAAGTGGGGCTATTTCCAGGCCATCCACCAAATTGCATCAAATTCGGTTCAGCCGTTCTCCCGTTTTGATGGGACAAATAGACAAACAGACAGACAGACGGATTTTCAATTTTATTTATATAGATTTAGTGTTGTGTCCATCCTAAAACCGCTTTATTTTTTCTTAATTTATGTGCATCTATATTATGAAACAACGCAATTATAATATACTTGAGTTCAAATGATCATCAGACTTTGATTATTTCTATAACGAAGCCTAATTTTCACTAATGGAGAATGTAAGGACATCAAGATGTAGAATGAGTTGTATAAGAATTGCTCAATTTCTTTAACGCAAAATTATTTAACTCTGGAGTCTGCAATATAGCTGATATGAATGAAACTTTCATTTATTTTACATAGAGAAACATACGATTTTACAGCAGATTTTTTGATGAAGTTTTAAGCATAGAGCTAAATTACTTTTAGTTTCATGGTTTTAAGTTTTTAAGTAAAATAAATTATTTTATTATTTAGATGAATAAAAGGAATGGAAGAAAAGTGAAATATTTACTGATTTTACTTAGAGGGCCAGGCGATTTGTATTTCAATGACGTCATTTGAATAAAGTTAATTTTTTTCGATGAAGTTTTACCTTTTCAAATATAATAAATTATTGTAGTATTGTTATAATTTTAAAAATATTACCGCTGAATGTATCGCATTTTAGAGATGTTTAAATAAAATTGCAGTGCAGTTGGAAACCGTTTCATAATCAATATTTTATGCATGCTTGATCTTTCATGTTTTGTAATGTTTTGATGACAACCATGCTTTTTCAAGACGAGAGAAAGAAATAGAATAGAAATGAGGAGAGTTTTCTAAGTTTATCAGGGGTGATCTGTGAACTGCACAAGTACTTTAACAGTATCTCATATTTTATTTGTTCTGTTGTAGTTTGTAAAAGGCCATAATGTAGTAAGATATGTTATTTAAAAGAAAATTTCTATTTATGTTAGGTATCTGAAAATCTGTTCCTAGCGTTTCTAATATGGAAAAAATTAAAGAGCATAAAATATCAAATATTATCGAACTATGTGGTTGTGTTTCGTGAGGCCCAGCTTAGTTTCAGGAGATTTGCTGATTTTTTTTTCTGAAAAGTTTTGCAGGTATTACAATATAACTATTAAAAAGTAAAACTTGTGCCATTTTGTATGCAGAAATTAAATAAAAAATTCTTTAAACAACTGCAGTATTCCATATTAATAATCTACTTCATATTGTATACCAAAGTGGATTTTGTTTTACTGCTATTGCAAACAAAATACTAGTTTATTTTTCTTAACGTAAAGAATAAACAAGAAAGATCAATCATGCATAAGCATTGATTATGAAACACTTTCCCACTGAAATGCAATTTCATTTAAAAATTTTTAAAATGTGATACATTCAGTGATGATAGTTTTTACATTATCACAGTACTACAGTAATTTATTATACTTAAATATTTAAAACTGTTACGAAATATAAATCATCTAATTCTCTATGCAAAATCAATGAACATTTCATTCATATAACTTGTATTCCAGACTCCAGAGCAAAATAATTTTGTGTCAAAAAAATTCAGCTATTTTTATGTAACTCACCTTACAATCGCTTCAGATATTTGCATTCTGCATAAGTTAAAATTAGGCTTCATTGAAGAAATAATAAAAGTTTAAGGATCATTTAAAATCACAACTATTGTAATTTCATAGGCACGAAATTTAGATACATAGATAATACACAGACACGAAGATACTTTATATATATGTGTGTGTGTGTGTGTATGTATTTAAAGTATTGGAATCGTGCCGAAGAACGGAACTCGAATTTTCGAAGGATCTACACGTTTTGGGACTTCTAGAACACGAAAAATCTATGTTTAGGAAGACGTCTGTGTGTGTAATAGTGTATCTGTCTATGTTTTTGTGTGTCTGTGAGGATATTATATCCACTCTAATTGAAAAACTAATGGACCGAATTTCATAAAATTTGATAGGTATGTTTTTTGTGGGAAATCCTGATGTTCATTAGATTATAGTACGATTCGTAAAAAAAGAATCTGTCTTCTTTGCGAAATGGCCGGCAGAAATTGCCTTTATCCACTCTAGCTAAAAACTAATGGAACAAATTTAACAAAATTTGGTATATAATATTTCAATGACCTAAAAGTGATTTATATACCAAATTTAACAAAATTTGGTACATAAATCATTTGTAGGTTATTCTAGTACGATTCGGGCAAAAGGAACGGGCTATTTTTGCGAAATGGCTCGCAACAATCGTTAAGTATAAAAATAAAGGACTACGTGTGCTCAATTATATCAATTAAATTCCTATTTGATACGTGATTTTCGATAACAAGGAGAATAAGACTAACCCCATTACTCTAAGACCAGCCGTTTTTGAGATATTCTAGTTTTTTCGTTTTTTCGCTACGCCACCTTTGACAATAAGTCCAGCTATCAAATGAGAACCAAATTTAAATTTAACGTGCAAATTCAATGTTATTTAAAATACTTTTGGCTGTTATTTTGTGCGGATAAACTCAAATTATCATTGAAGAAGTAAAGAGAACGTGGATATGAGTCTGCAGGGAAAGACATGTGCTGACCACATCAGAATTTTTAACAATATTACAACAATGATTTAGAGAAGTGAACGGGGATTATTTGCAGGTCATTTCGAAAAAAATGTATGATCTATATTTAAAGATCGACCAAATTTTTGTAGAATAAAATGTTCAACAAATTTAAGCTGTGTACCAAATTTTAACTCTCTAGGACGTAGGAAAGTGCATTAAAAATGCCACCAAATAAGTATATCATGAAGAGTTATATAAAATTAAAAAAAAAATTGAAAAATTGTTATCTACCAAATTTGTTTTAAAATGTGAAGCCTCTCTCATATACAAAACGGTTAAACTCCTGGAAAGATATTTATTATATAATATATCTCTTTTTCTCCTTCTGGAGGCTATTCCAAAAGTCAGAATTTAATTGAATTTGTTTTTTCCCTATATTAAATAATTTTTAATTAAAAAACTACTTAACATATTTTACTGAAATTTTTTTTATATATTTTATGGGATAACATAAACATTTCCTAAAAATTTCGAAGCAATTTGTGAATTTTAAATTTGCTTAAAAAATGTTTGAAGAATTAGGTCCCATAGGGTTCAATGTATTTCATTTTTTCAACCCGGGTTTAATAAAAAACTAATTGTGTGATATTATTTATTTATATTCCCATAGGTCCCACAGACCGTCTGAAAAACATACTAAAATTTCATTTTGATAAAGTCATTTTTACGGCAGTTATCGTGTTAACGGACAGACAGACAGTGAGACAGACAGAATGACACAAAGTCATAAACACTTTTCAACTATGTTGTAAGGTGTTAAAAATCTGTTAAAAGTAATTTTTTTATAAAATACAGGAAATATGTCTGTAAATTGAAACACTGCGAATTTTCTTACATAGTAAAATAATATGTCTGTGTGTCTGCCTGTTTTGTGTCTGTGTCGTCTGTAACGTTAAATCAAATCTCCGGACAGTTGCGAAATTCGATACAGAGATACTTTAGCTCGTTAGCAATAAGATTATAAGTTATGAACGTTTAAAACCGAAAATACGCGAAATTTTGACTTAAAATCCCGTTCCATTCTGGGTTGACCATAAAAAGCAATCAATAAAATAGCATGTGGCCTTCAAATGATGTTTCAGACTTTTGTCTAGACGAGTGCTATTTTGGGTGTTATATTGTTTGTTATTTTCTAAATTCGTGAATGAAAAAAATTTGTTTTCCATGTTTTGGAATATATAGTTATAGCAATATTATAAGCATTTTCTAAAATTTTGACTTCAATTGGATAAAAACGCCTTAAAGTAACAATTATTTCTTTTTTGACACATTACACCATAGTTGAAAAGTATTTATGACTTTGTTCAATCTGTCTGTCTGTCTGTCCGTTAGCACGATAACTGCCGTAAAAATGACTTTATCAAAATGAAATTTTAGTACGTTGTTACAGATGGTCTGTGGGACCTATGGGAATATAAATGAATAATATCACACAATTAATTTTGGATTGAACCCGGGATGAAAAAATGAAATACTTTGAACCCTATGGGACCTAATTTTTCAAACATATTTTAAGCGAATGTAAAATTCGCAAATTGCTTCGAAAGTTTTAGCAAATATTCAAATTATCCCATAAAAATATGAAAAAAAAAATTAGCAAGATATATTCGGTAGTTTTTTAAATAAAAATTATAATTATAATTACATCCATATTATAAGAAGAGATCACGTGACCTACTTCAACATAAAATATGGCGTCCATCTTGTGTCAAAATCGTGATTTTAAAAGTTATTTTTAATTTATGTTTAGTGTCATATCCGTCGTATAACCGATTTAACTTTGCTTAAGTTCTGCGCATCTATATTCTGAAACAACGCAAGCACAATATTTTCGAGTTTAAATGATCAATGTCAGCCATCTTGTGTCAAAATCATGATTTTTAAAGTTCTTATTAATTTATATTTAGTGTCGTATCCGTCCTAAAATCGCTTTATTTTTCTTAATTTCTGTGAATCTACATTCTGAAAAAACGCAATTACAATATCTTTAAGTTTGAATGATCAACAAACTTTGATTATTTCTACAACGAAGCCTAATTATCACTTATGGAGAATGTAAACATATAAAGATGGAGGATGAGTTGTATAAGAATTGCTGAATTTCTTTAACGCTAAATTATTTCGCTTTGGAGTCTGCAATATAGCTGATAGCTTAAACATTCATTGATTTTAAATAGAGAAGTAAACAATTTTTTCGATGAATGTTTAAGCATAGAGGTAAATTACTTGTACCTCCATGGTTTTAAGTTTTTAAATAAAATAAATTATTGTAGTATTGAGATGAATGAAAGGAATGGAACAAAAGTGTATGAATAAAATATTTACATCTTTTACATAGACAGCCAGGCGATTTATATTTCAATGACGTCATTTGAATAAAGTTAATTTTTTTGGATGAAGTTTTAAGTTTTCAAATATAATAAATTATTGTAGTATTGTGATAATTTTAAAAATAATATTGCTGAGTTTATCGCGTTTTGTAGATGTTTAAGCCCGGCGATTTATATTTCAATGACGTCATTTGAATAAAGTTCATTTTTTTCGGTGAAGGTATAACAACTTTCGATGAAGTCTTCAAATATAATAAATTAATGTAGTATTGTGATAATTTTAAAATTATTACTGCTGAATGTATCGTATTTTAGAAATGTTTAAATAAAATTGCATTGCAGTTGGAAAGTGTTTCATAATCAATGCAATCAATTCATTTTAGATTTTGGTGATTTTTGCAAGGCATTCCGTACAAAAAGGCAGGTTCTTCATTTTTAAATCGTTCCGAAATCTAATCAGTACTAGGATATCTCATAAGTAACTTTTCTACTAAATTTTGTGAAATTTTGTCAATTAGATGCTTAGCTAGAATGAATACATGAGTTTTTTGTGGTCCATTTAGCAAAATAAAGCTGGTCCCTTTATCCCGAATCATACTAAAATCTAATCAACATCAGAGTCCTCCACAATTTACTTCCATATAAAATTTTATAACGTTTGGTTCATTAGTTTTTGAGTTAGAGTGGACACATAATTTCACAGACAGACATACACACGCACATACGTCAAGCTAAAAAAATCTGATGTGGGTAACACATGGCTTTCCCTTCAGACTTTCTCTTTACTCTCTCTTTACTTTTCTCTCCTCCACATTCTCTTTATTTTAATAAAATGTGATTCACTTTAAATTCAATTTTTGTTCTCATTTGGCAACTGGACTTATTTTCAAAGGTGAAGTAGAGAAAATACGAAAAAATTAAAATATCTCGAGAACGGATAGTCTTAGTGTAACGGGGTTGGTCTTATTCTATTCTTCGTTAAAAATTACGCATTAAACAGGCATTTAATGGATATATTTGAACATACGTAATTTTTTATTTTAGATTTTGACAATTTTTGCGGGCCATTTTGCAAAAAAAAAAGGCAGGGTTATATTTTTCCGAATCATACTAAAATCTAATAAGCACCAGGGTAACCTACAAGCGACTTATCTACTGAATTTTGTGAAATTCGGTCCATTAATTTTTCAACTATAGTGGATACAGGCATTTTTTGAGGGTCATTTTGCAAAAAAAAGGCGGGTTCTTTTATCCCGAATCGTACTAAAAACTAATCAGCACAAAGGTCATACCCAAGTGACTTACCTACCAAATTTTATGAAATTCGGTCGATTAGTTCTTGAGTTAGAGTGGATACATACATTTCACAGATACACAGACAGACACACAGACAAACACACACACATACGTCACGCTAAAAATAGTTTTTCGTATTCTAGAGGTCTCGAAACGTGTAGATCCGTCGAAAACTCGAGTTGCGATTTTCGGCATGATTCCAATACTTCCTATACATTACTATGTATTGCAGGGAAATTAAAAAAATATTATTTCTTTTTCAAAGGACCCCAAAACGTGAAAACTCGAGTTGCAATTTTGGACAAGATTCCAATATTTCCCTTATACATTACCATGTATTGTATTATTATGTAGTTGATAATTTTATGCTTGACACACACACAAACGCCATTCTAAAAATAGTTTTTTCGTGTTTTAGAAGTCTGGAAAGGTGTAGGTCGGTCGAAAACTCGAGTTGCGATTTTCATCACGACTCCAATACTTTCCCTGTATATTACTATATATTGCAGGGAAAGTAATAAATTTAGTTCAAATTTAGAGTGAAAGTTTTTGCGACAATCAGGCACCAGTTTATTTCCATTCTTTGATGTGATAATTTAAATCGATTTTGAACAGAATGGAATGACGTAGAAAAATATATGAAATTTTATAGCAAGGAAGTAACGTGAGATTTACATGTAACTTTTTTTCGAGTCTAGAACGTAACGTAAAAAAGTTTAAATATTTGTTTACGATATGGTCAAATCTTAAAAAGGAACATGAGTACATATTAAATGTTCTTTCCATTAAAGTTTGAAATATTTATAAAATAACTTCTACATTGGTGTAAATTTGAAAATATTTCCAATAAAAATTTATAGTAAAGGTTTAGAAATATCCGTTGAGGTCAAATACATGTCTTTAAATGCTTCATGATAGAAATTTACTATTTAAATGTTGTTTCAATACAACATAGTTTCAATAACACAGAACAATCGAACCCATGCTTTACTTCTACCCTCGCACTGCGCTAGATAAAAACGTACGTTTCTTGTGAATGGGTCAGTTAGGCCATATCATTAAATTTCGGTAAAAAAAAAATCATTAAATGCGACTGAGATATAAAATAAAGATTATAAAATGAACACTTTTGCATTTGAAGAAATATATTTATATATATCAGGTTGGATGAAAATTAGCAATTGATATTTGAAAATGTAATTTTTTTCAATTTCCATTCCATAAATTTGTACAATGCGTATATATGGGCTATTGTCTTAAATACGAGGGTTACATTGAAATTTTTAAGACATGGCAAACGATATGCGCTAAACACAAATTATTGGTCGCATATTTAAATTTGAACTCTTTTATGTTCGCAGACCTTAATTTTTGGCAACATTTACAATTTAGCTATCGTAGAATAAATTTTGAAAGAAAAGAATGTAGTTGACGCGAGTGCATTATCGAGCTATGATTTTCTATGCTTTTAAAGTAGGGCTAAATCCAGAAAAATGTCTTCAACGTCTACAATAAGCATATGAAAATGATGCTCCATCTTGTGCCACTGTATTCAGATAGTTTACAGAGTTTAGAAGACTCCCTCCGAAATTCCCTCCTGGATGAAGAACACACAGGAAGACTTTGTCGGCTGTAGTCCCAGAAAATGGGTCGGCCATTCGAAAAATGTTAATCAATGATAATCGCTGTACCTATTAAATTATACAGAAGGAACTTAACATTGGATCCGCAGCTATACATAAAACTATTCCATTCACGAAGAACTGCATATGAAAAAATCTGATGGGGGCAATACATGAATTTCCTTATATAATGAAATGAATTTACTACTTTTACAGTAAACAAAAGAGGTTTTTCTTATAGTAGATACTTATATCGTTTCCAAGATATTGAATTTTCGACAATTAGTCGTCATTTTTATCCATTTGGCGAGATTTTCGTTAATTTGGCAACATTTCAAAAAGTCGCCAAGTTGGCGACATTCCGCCAAATTCGTCGCCAATATCTCGCCAAGTTTTATGAACGGAGAAATAAGTTATTCTTATAGCAGATAAATGACTATTGGCTTTCAAATATCAAAGTATTGCTCAAAGTATCTTTTCTCATGAGTGGAACGAGCTAGATCTACGAGAATGATGTCACCAAATAAATCGCATGGTATTACATATGAAAAGTGAACATGTTTCTCAACTGTTAATATTTGTTTTTAATTTATTTGATGTTTTGATAAATTTATTTGAAAAATGGGCAATATCTCTAGAACGGTCCATGTTAGCGTTCTGAAATTCATGCCAATCGTTTTCTAATGAAAAATTACATAAGAAATGTCTATTTGCGTAACTTTATTAGAGGTTTTGATTTTTTGACGATTTTTTCAAAATTTCACTCGAAAATTTAGGGGGGGGGGTTATGAACATTCGATTGCGTATAAAAACAATAGGCTTCCAGTGTTTACGGATTGTGATTTTTGTACCAAATTTCGTTCGAATCGGTCTATTCGTTCGTCAGTTATCGTCTCCACAGACTCACTGAAACACACACACACACACACACACACACACACACACACACACACACACACATACACACACACACATACTTTCACACACACACACAAACACACACAGACATCACTTCAAAAATGTTTTATTCGTGATCAGGGATGCTTGAAACGTGCTCTCCCGTCGAAAACTCGAATTCGAATTTTCGACCCCGTCACAATACTTTCCTTATACATTATTGTATATAAGGAAAGTAAAAATTAGTTTGCCGTTGGGTCCCCCATAATTTAACAGAACACCAAAAAGGGGAGTGTGTCAGAATCAGTGAAGAAACCCTAAAATTACTTAATGATGGTGGGCACCGCATTATTTCCAAAATCATAACTGGTGATGAAATAAATATGCCGTTTTTTTACGTTCCAACACGTCACGAAAGTAAAGTATGTGTCTTTGAAGATGACCCCAAACCAACAATGGTGTAAAGACAGCGATCAATGAAAAAAGTAATGTATGCCGTGTTCGTCAGAAGTACAGGTTTGAACAAAGTCATACAGCAAGAAAGACAGAAGACAGTTACAACTAACTGGTACACCACTAAGTGTCTTCCAGAAATTCTTCAGGAATTGGATGTTAGGGGACTCATGCTTCACCATGACAAGGCATCTTCTCATCCAGCAAGAATGACAGTCGAATTCCTTGAACAAAACAACATCTAAGTAATAGAACATCCACTCTATTCTCTTGATCTTGCTATGTATGACGTTTGGCCATTTTTTAATCTAAAAAAAGCTTACATGGGCGTCGTTTTCATTCCGAAGATGAGATTGATGAGGCTATAAAAGCATATTTGTAATCGATTCCATTAAATGGGTGACTTGAAGCATTTACTCTTTTGAAAATTCGCTTACAAAAGTGCACTGAGTTTGGAGGGGAGTACTTTGAACACTACTAAGAGTTGGTAAGTTTAATTTGTACGTTTGAATTTGATTTAAAAAAATTTGATTCCGGCAGTGCATGACTTTCCTTATATAATGCAATGAATGTACTACTTTTACAGTAAAAAAAGAGTATTCTTATAGTAGATACTTATATTCTTTCCAAGATATTGAATTTTCGTCAATTTGTCGTCATTTTCTTTGATTTAATGTGGTTTTTATCCATTTGGCGAGATTTTCGTCAATTTGACAACATTTAAAAAAGTCGCCAAGTTGGCGACATTCCGCCAAATTAGTCGCCAAAATCTCGCCAAGCGTTATGGACGGAAAAATAAGTTATTCTTATATCAGATAAATGACTATTGGCGTTCAATACAAAAGCATTACTCAAAGTATCTTTTCCCATGAATGGAACGAGCTAGATCCACAAGAATGCTGTAACCAAATTTATCGCATGATATTACATATGGAAAGTGAACATGTTTCTCAACAGTTACTATTTTTTTTTCAATTTATGGGATTTTTTTATGAATGTATTTGAAATATGTGCAATATCTCGAGAACGGTTTATGCTAACGTTCTAAAGTTTATGTCAATCGTTTTCTAAGGAAACATTACATAAGATATGCCTATTTGAGTAACTTCATCAAAGGGTTTGATTTTTTGATGATTTTTTCAAAATTTCATTCGAAAATTTAGGGGGTTCTGATAATTCGATTGTGTTTAAAAACAATAAGCTTCCAGTATTCACGGATTGTAATTTTTATACCAAATATCATTCCAATTGAATTTTCGTTCGTGAGATATCGTCTCCACAGACTCACTGGAACACACACACAGACATCACCTCAAAAATGTGTGATTCGTGATCAGGGATGCTTGAAACGTACTCTCCCGTCCAAAACTCGAATTCGAAATTTTCGACCCCGTCACAATACTTTCCTTATACATTAAACTATGTATATAATGAAAGTAAAATCTCTGCTATTTTTAACACTTTCCAACATAGCTGTAAAGTGTTTATGACTTTGTTTCATTCTGTATGTCCGTTAGCACGATAACTGCCGTAAATATGATTTTATCGAAATGAAATTTTAGTATGTTGTTGCGACAGTCTGTGGCATATACGGAATTGTAAAAGAATAATACCACCCAATTAGTTTTGGATTTTATCTTAGTTCAAAAAACGAAATACATTGAACCCTGTGGAACCCAATTTTTAAAGCATTTTTTAGGAGGAGTTAAAATTCGCAAATGGCTCGAAAATGTTATGAAATATTCAAATTATCACTTAAAATATATAAAAAAAATCATCAAATAATTTCATATAGTTTTTTAAATAAAATTTGAAATAATAATTACACCCATATTACAGCCATATTATATGTTTCCCGTCCATTTTTGCTGCTCTATGTCTTTGGATGAGTCGGACGGCCTGGGTTTTCGACCCATATTATATGAGGATATCACGTGACGCAGTGCAAAATAAAATATGGCATCCATTTTTGTTTCGCTTAGTGAAAATTGTGATTTTTAAGGAGCGCATATATTTATATTTAGTGTTGCATCCGTCCTAAAACCGCTTTACGTTTGCATATCATCTGTGTATCTAAATTCTGTGCCTACGCAATTACAATATTTTTTACTTTACATGATCACTACACTTTGATTATTTCTACAACGAAGACTAATTCTTACTTATGAAGAATGTAAACAGATCAAGCTGTAAGATGAGTTGTATAGGATTTGCTGAAATTTTTAACGCAAAATTATTTAGCTCTGGAGTCTGGAATATAAGTAATTCAAATGAAATGTTCATAGATTTTGCATAGAGAAGTCAGACGACTTAATAACATTGCCCTTTCTGATGAATTTTTAAGTTTGCAAGTAAAATAAATTATCAGCGCTAAATCTATTGCATTTTAGATACATTTGAATAAAATTGAATTTCAGTTGGAAAGTGTTTCATAATCAATGCTTTATGCATTATTAATCTTTCTAGTTCTTATTTTACGGACTTACACTTTGAAAGAAGCGAGTTTCATTAGATTCTTTTACAAATGGCGAACTGGCACCCATAACAGCAAAATATTTTGAAACAAAAAAGTTATGTTTCTTTTCATTTCAGTTCTTTATGTTGACATACCTCATATTCCCTCCTCAATGTCTCTAACATAACACAATTAGTTATTATTTTGTTTAAATAAATGAATTTGAATATTTGACTATGGTTACCACAAAAACATTCAGTTCATGTTTCCTTAGACTCTAAATTCTTTCATTGAAAATCCGATCTTTAACTTTCCACCCATTTACAATACTTTTCCTGTATACATTTTCTATAATTTCAGAGATATAGAAAGTAAATTTCATTTAATCCTAGAATGAAAGTTTTTGTAACATTCAAGCTGGATAATATTTCTATTCTTCTGAAATAATAATTTAAATCGTTTTCGAACAGAATAAAAAGACCATCTGACGGAAAATCTGAAAGTTTGTAGCGAAGAAGTCACGTACGAATCACATTTAGCTTCATTTTCGAGTCTTAGAAAGATAAACATTGAAAAGTTTAAATATTTGTCAACGATATGGTTCAAATTTTAAAAAGCAAAAGGAAAATTTAATGTATAAAGGAATGTTTCTTTTCTATTAAAGTTTGAAACATTTAAAAAATAACGTTTACATTGATATGGACATGAAAATAGTTAGAACTTCATGCTGAGAAAATAACAAAATATTTAGAGACAAGAATTCAGATATCGCCGGAGTAAGATCACCACATTGTATATATTTTTACGGTGAATGGCTCGTATTGAATTTAATAATATTTATTTAAACTGTTAGTTAATCTTTTGGAAATAATTATCAGTACAATAAGGAAAATTAGAGCAACGTAAATGAGCACTAATAACATAATAATGCATCATAGATCTGTTTTGAGGATACTCTGGATCCCCTTCGTGAGTGTAGGACAACCAACAAGATTTTCAGCAAAACAGGAATGGGAGCAAAATTAAAAATGTTTTACTATAAAAGTTTTCCCACCCCTGTAAAAAATTTCCCTGTAACATTTTTCAATGCCCCTGTAAAATTGTTCCTACGTTCTTTTTTCTACTTTTAAGAGGTGTGTGTGTTATGTATCAATTTAATATATTCTTTTTTGTCTTCTTGGATATCATTCTTGTTTAGATTAGATTTATCTTGTCGGATTATTCCTTTTGTGTTTTGGCGCACGCCAATTTTGAATGTTACTTCTCGTTTCGGATTGCTGGACTGTTTTTTATTATGCTTTCTGATTGGTTTATAATCTCTCTTGATCCAGGTCTTGACTATATAATCCCTCCTGCTTCTTCCTTTCTAGTCCTATTCTCTTTTGGAATTTGGATTTGTTGGTTCTCTTGAATTGACGAAGGGGATTCAGTGAATCTTCAAAACAGCTGCATGCTACATTATTGTGTTATTTGTGCTTTTTGGCGCTTCTCTAGTTTTACTTATCTTTTGCGCAAAACGTATTTCATGTATTGATAGCAGTACATTGTAAACTTAAACTCAAACACTAAAAAATATCCCTGCGTATTCAAATTTAACTCAGCTTTTAGTTTATTTTTTGTTCATATATTTTGTACACTATTCTATAATTCAGAATGATACCTATTACTTCTACTCATAATTCGGAAACATTAAATTAAAAATAATCAAATATACATACACTAAACACTACGACTTCCTGCTGTGTCAAATAAGAACAGGTGGAACTTTACTAAATCTAGTTACACTTAAATATAATTATCAAAGCATTTTAGTGTGTTCAAGCATTTCATCCATAGGAATTTTATGTTCTACTCTCTAATTCCATGGTTATGAATTTGAAATTATTGTTTTATCAAACTAAAAATTTAGAAATATCTGAGGTTAAACACATGACTTGAACTTCACGACGGGAAAAAAATTATTTTGTGATATGAACGAAATCTTGCATTACTTTAATTCGTGTGTTGTATCATGAAACACGTTTCATAACACAATATAATGGCTAAGTATGAGTTTCAAAGTATTGCTTAATCAAATTAAATGTTTAGAAATATCTGATGAGGTTAAAGACATGAGTTTAACTACATCACGAGGGAAATTTACTTTGTAAATAGTGAGATGAACGAAAGCTTGCATTACTTTAACCCTTGTATTGCGTCATGAAACACGTTTCATAACACAATATAATGGTTAAAGTATGAATTTCAAATTATTGCTTAATCAAGCTAATGGTTTAGAAATATATGATGCGGTTAAAGACATGAGTTTAACTACATCACGAGAAAAATTTTCTTTGTAAATAGTGAGATGAACGAAAGCTTGCATTACGTTAACCCTTGTATTGTGTCATGAAACACGTTTCATAACAGAATATAATGGTTTAAGTATGAATTTTAAATTATTACTTAATCAAATTAAAGGTTTAGAAATATCTGATGCGGTTAAAGACATGAGTTTAACTACATCACGAGTAAAATTTACTTTGTAAATAGTGAGATGAACGAAATTTTGCATTACTCTAACCTTTGCATTCTGTCATGAAACACGTTTCAAGACACAACACAATGGACACAATACAACCCCTACAAAATATATGGAATCAGGGATTCCATATATTTTGTAGGGGTAATGATTAAATACATTTTATCAATGACTCCATAACATTTAATGGTGATATTTTGGAGCATATTGATTTATAATGACATATGAGTTTTATAAAATTGTTCTATAAAATTTGCAACCATTTACTTTTTGCTATATGATCAAAATGTGAGAATTTTTTTTTCCGTTTTAGTGCATTTTAACTTAAAACTTTGGTTTCTAAAACATGTTTTTTGCTTGTTCGTTATGTTTTACTAACGAAGATGTTTTTTTTCAAAAATATAAGCAGGTTTTATTTCAAAATAGTTGGTAGTTATAATTTATCCCATAAGTCCATTAAGGGTGAACAACCAAATAACAAGTTAGGGTGTCACAAATTAAGATGCGTATTGATGTATTAATTGTAAATTTTTATAACCAATTTGTAATAAAATAACGAAATTGCATATGGAAGGTTTAAATTGGAATATGTATATATATATATATATATATATATATATATATATATATATATATATATATATATATGTGTGTGTATATATTGGAAATATGCAATAATAAAAAATTCAAGTAATATTGACATCACTATAGAAACAAATTCACGGCTATAATGCCGATAAGAGAAGAGAACAGCACCAGCCCAAATTCGATGATTAGTCAGAATTAAATTCCTCCTCAGGTCTGAGTATTTAACTCTAACTAACCCAAAGACATGCCTGTTTCAGATAGAGCAATAGTACATTACTATAAATAATCTAACTCAGACTACAGACATCAAAAAATGAAGATAGGAAACATTAAGAAAATTTGTATTACCATGCGGCAGGAACCCTTCTTTAACCACGTGTATACACGGTCAACCTTAAAAGCTTAAATTATCTAGAAGCACCGGAATAAACAAGTCGAAATTCTACCAGGGAGGCCGTACGAACGTTCACAGTAATCCCCCCAGACCCGTCCAGTGAGTCTAAGCAGGAGACCGGACAAGCAATTCAGAATATGAACAACACACATACGCACTTCTGAGAAAGAACATGAATCAAACATGAAAATTCTTACTAAACAAGTAATTCATAGGAAAACTGGATAAACGAGAATGCCACTATACACCATTATAAGGACGCTGAAATCGTAGTTTCAATACTGGCAAAAGTTACAAATTTTTAGCGAAAATAAAATTCAAAACATTAATATTAATGCATCTTATTTTCCGATTTTTTGATTTTTCTAATTTTTTTGACTTAATTTATTATTTTTCATTTTTATTTATTTATATAATTAATAAATTATTATATGTAACTTTTATTATTATTATTATTATTATTATTATTATTATTATTATTATGTATGTTAGCCACTATAATTGGGGGGAAAGTTTTCTAGGATGTTATCGAGTGAAAGTTGATACACTGAGGTGATAATTTTAATAACGAACTTAGGAGGATATGCATTATTAGTCGCTGTATTCAATAATTCCATAAAATGTGCTAATTTATAATATTCATCACAAATTTTATTGATTCTAAAAGCCTGGTTTATTATAATATTTCTAAATACAGATATATGCAACCAAGAGTCAAAATGTTGAATTTTTGATGTATTAAATTTAAAATCCTGTCTGTTATCATACAAGTTTATAATCATATTACAGTTTTGTAAATTTAAATTTAAATCTAAAAAGTATGCAACATTAGAGTCATTAATACTTGCATTTAATTGTAAATGTTTTGGACAAAAGTTTAATACTATAGGGATATTATTTGGGGATACACATAATATGTCATCTAAATATCTAAACATGTGCATATTATATATATATATATATATATATATATATATATATATATATAGTGTGTTTGTTATAGTATATATATATATATATATATATATATACTATATTGGAATTTAAACATAAGATGGGAGAAATTGCATTTAGATACATTTACATGACTTTATACAGTTGAAAATCCTAACGAGTATTTTTCGCAATGGTTAAAAATTGCAGATTAAACATGCATTTCAGTGCATACCAAACATACAGTTACGCATTTCGGCAAACTCTCAACCGATATCTGCAAAACATTCTGCACAACATATCATAAAATTAACTGAAGTGTTACTCAACTTGACTTTTTCATGCCCGAATCCTATTTTAAATGCTTGGAATTTTTTTGGAAGTTTTATAAGAAAACATTTGAAAAATCTGTATTGTTGCGCTAAAAGATCCCAATTATAACATGTTATCTTTCCTTTTAAAGGTCTTGATATTTTTTTTAAACAATACCAAAATTGAAGATATACCACCAGGGGGTAACTTGCTCCCCTCTCCCCGTCCACGAAGTGGTCTTATAACGCCACGAGCACAAAAATTTCGTCGCTGTTATTTTACACTACTGTTGTTGAAACTATAAGTTTTGTGATCGAATTTTATATTACCACCTTTGTGAATGATTATATCAAATTATGTCTTATGCTGCCATGTTAAAAAATATATAATATCGAATAAATTTTGAAGTTTAAAAGAAAATCGAATTGAAAAAGCGTCACATTAAAAAAATTCTATGTAGTTCCATATTTTTTATTATAAAAGCAAAATATAAAGTTTTGTTAAAATCCAGTAATTCGTATTTGTGGCAGCTATCACGTAGACAAGAAATCCTCCGCAGACATACAGACGGACATGGCTCTAAAAATATTCGAAAAGTATTCAGGGGGCCCTGAAATACATATTGGCATCAAAATCTCGAAATCGAAAATTATCGTGGAAATCATATTTTCTCAACACTACTTTTGAGAAAGTAAAATGTGACGTTTTGTTTAATTTTCTTTTTTTCGCATTAGCATACCTCATTTTCTTTCCTCCAAGTCTCTTAGATGATGAGATTTTATTTATTCTGAATATAAATGAGTTTCGCTATTTCATACTGCTCCAAAGTTTACACAACGTTCACAAAAATTCGATTAATATTTATTTCTGTAAGTTATTTTACTTTCCGATACTGATGTAGAGAGAAATTGTTATTGCCTCGAAAATATTTGAAATCGGTGTATTAATATTAAAACAAGTTTTAAAATCTGGGCACATGTCGAACACTTTCAAAAACTACCTTGCGTGAGTTTATGTGTGAACTGTGGCCGAGGTAACGCAAAAATGAATTCAGTGTCGATATGAAATCTATGTTTATACATGCAAGTATAACGCCTACCAAAAACAGGGAAACCAATATTATTAAACATTAAAATGCAACATTTAAAAATGTTTTATTTTGTCTAACAATGTGTTACAAATATACGTATATGATTAAAAATATATAATATAGATTAAATTTCGAAGTTTGAAAGAAAATCGAATTAAAAATGTCAAATTAAAAAAAATTCTATGTAGTTCCGGATTTAAAAAAAAAAAAAGCAGAATATAAAGTTTTGTGAAAATCCAGTAATTCGAATATGTGGCAGCTATCGCGGAGACAAGAAATCGACCGCAGAAATCGACAAGAAATAGACAAGAAATAGACCGTCAAATTAAAAACAATGTTTTATTTTGTCTAACAATGTGTTACAAATATACGTATTGATAGGCACAGTTAGGTTTTGTCCTATGGTCCACATACTAAAGCGTGTACATTTTCAGCGTGCACAGATTATTATTGAAGACTACCGGGGTTACCTGGGTCATAGGGCTTACGAGGTTATCGGGAGATTATAGAGGGTATAAAATTACTTTGACGGATGAATTTTATCCGCCCTTGGCCGAGAAATTGAAAATCCTTCTTAGTTAAATTTTGACTCTTGATGAATGCGCAAATATTCAGCTTTCTATGTTAACAGTGGTGTTTGGATGGTCTAATAAGGATGGTCTAATAAATTATATTTGGATGGTCTAATTAATCTAGAAAGAGTAAGATCCTTTGCTGCCACTCTCACGAGTCCTTCTAGGTTACCTGGGGCTTTTATAGAGCCTGTAAAGATTTTTAAAAATCCTATTTTCTCTACACTCGTGAGGGAAGTGTAAAATCCCTGTGTAGTCTATAAAGGCATAAAATTTCTAATTTCCTTCGCACATGTAAGAAAATCTAAAATTCTTCTACAATGGATTCGTAGTTGATTCTTTAAGTGTACGAAGATTCATACTTCCACGCCACCATGGGCTCTTTGTATGGTCTGTGCAGATTTTCCACACCTCAATTTCTTCCCCTCAAGGGACGAAACTCCCGTTCAGTTAAATTATTTCTCCTGCACGGTATAGCAAGTCTACAAATATTAACATCATTTGCTGCCAATACAGAGGATACTAAAGAGTTTTTTAGGCAGCAGGTAGAGCTTCTGGGATCTGGAATTACTTTTCAAAGGTTCCCATCATTTATGTCCACAGGGATATGAATTTCAGCTCCTTTAGGTTCTGTCCCTTGGTCGATACTATAAGTGCGCAAAGATTCAGACTTCTAGGTTGCTGGAATGCTTCTGGAGGGTCTTGAACGGCTAAAACACATTTGACAATTATTATATAAATATATTATGTAAATCGCTACAATTTGAGAGTCTTTTGTGTAATATGTATGATTGAAATATAAGTTATATGAAATGTGTACAGATTATATGAAACTTCTAACAGATTATATAATGCTTCATAGATTATATGAAGATTTTCATCCACTTATATCTTATGAAGAATAACGATAATTTCTAGAGCAATGCTAGAATCGTCAATAAATAAGATTTATCGTTTTACATTAGTTATGTATGCAGAAGATAATAACATAGTGTGTATCAACACAGCTAAAAGCATTAGAGACATAGGCTTGATTAATATATTATCATCACATGTAATTAATAAAAAATATGTTAAGAATTTACAAGCGAAATCCTTTTGAAACGATAATTCTGAAACTGATTGAGATACAAATAGACCACATAGATGTACAAATCTCTATAAAATTGTTTAGCGTGTTTTTGTCTTTCTAGACCGTCCGAAAGCCCTCCCTAGAACACTTTGCACACTTCCAGTTTCGACTATGGGACAGAACCTAAGAAAGCCTGTTTTTCAATTCCTTTCCTCTGTCGGCGCGGAGAAAATAGTTCCTTTTTAATGCCGTACTTGACCTTCGAGAAGGCCATCGGTAGCCTAGATGTCTGAATATTTGTACCTTTATAGTATCGTCTACGGAACAGATCGTAGAAGTTGGATTCTTGGTTTTCCCCCACCATTTCATTTTCAGTGACGGTGTAAAGAACCTTGCTGCCTCGATCGGGAATAGAACCCTGGATCTTTGAATTGGACAGCTGACGCTCTACCCTTTAGCTATTGGGACGATGTTGCAAGATCTTATTGTCGAAGTGCACTCTGCATTCTTTACACTCTAATGGCAGATTGGCATGCAACTGACACTCTGACTGACCACCCCTTGCTATTTATACCTCAGATTAGCCTCCTGATGATATTTTTATCCTTTTAGATTAGTTTCCAGCATGTTCGTCATCCTCACGATTTGAAATCGGTGCTCAATATTCCAGCTTTCACTGAATACGTGATAGTCGTACTAGGGTCCCTTTCAGACCTCCGGCATCTTTGCACTAACCTACACGGTTGATTTTTTCGGACGCCATTGTAAAGAACCTTGCTGTCTCAACCGGGAATTGAACCACGGAACTCTGAACTGGCCAGTCGACGCTTTGCCTTTGAGCAACTGGGACAAAATTGCAATTTCTGATTGTTGAATTGGACTTTGTAACAGCAAGTTGAAGTGTTGAAAACCCAGACCACACGACCCACCCGAAAGCTTATGGTAGCAAGATGTGTGGCCGGGAACTTTATTTTTTGATTCAAGAGATTACAGTACATATATTAAAATGAATCACATCACAAGTAGTTACATCAAGAAAAGAAGAGAATGGCAGCGGCAATACATAACAAGAAAGACAAACAAATAAGACAAACATAAGAAAATTGTAAAAAGGGATAAACCCCGAAGGGAAAAATACCCTGGCACAAAATACAACAAAAAAGAAATTTCAGAAAATAAGAAAATGGTCAAGGTTGGAAGACAATAAGAGTTAGGATATAGTTAATATACCAAATTTAAAAAATTTGATATTTATCAAAATTTACTGATGTCAAATTTTACTAAACAAAAAACAGGGTTGAAATTATTAAGGGCATAAAATACAAAGTTACAGAGTTACACGAGATATCCTTAAGTGCAAAATTAACAAAATTAAATTTAAAAAAAAAAAAAATTCCCATTTTTTCCCTTCCTTTAGGTATCACAAGAGCAGAAAGTTTATAACAATAAATGAACTACAGAAAAATACCAAACATATAGCAAAGTAACAAAAGTACAGAAAACAAGAAATTTAGAAACATTGTAACAGCAAGTGTAAAAATAGTTCTAATATCTATCTGTTACCAGGTAATATTTTTATCTGTTTGACAGTGTCAAAAGTCTTCTGTCGGGTGTTTAATTTTATCAAAACATTATTTCGTAATCACCTGTGTGTGGTGCTGTTAATGTGTGTTTTTGAAGTGCCAATTACAAGTAATGTCGTACGATACTTGCGATATGTTGACATTGCAATTACGGATGCCAAGCAAGATAATGAGTACTGTAAATGCAGCAGAGGAAACCAATTGGAACGCAAACATAAATAAACAGAGTTCATCCCCTCCTTCACCAACGACAAATGGGATAAGGTGGTATGAAACCACAGGGGGAAAGAGAAAAGTTGTCCCACAGTTGGTTCCAGAAAGTTCGATAGATTTGAATTTTCGACAACGACCTAACAACATGTCAATTTAGATGGTTTTAAAAAATTATCTACTGTGAGCGCAAAAAGAAAGCGTGACTCAGCAATGTGATGTGTGATAGTATCATATGCATAGTGAAATATTGGCGTATCAAAATATACGCAGGCATCCAGCATAGTAATGGCGCGATTAAGTGTCCAAATGCAAGAGAATAGGTATTTATGTATTTACAATTGTCACTAGTTATCACGGAAGGCGCACCAACACGTATCGTATAATTAACAATAAGGTTGTATGAATTACAATCGTAATAACGAGCTCTTGTATTTAAGCTAAAAGAACTACTTAGATTTTACGTAGATA
This sequence comes from Amaurobius ferox, assembly GCA_951213105.1. Lineage (NCBI taxonomy): Eukaryota > Metazoa > Arthropoda > Arachnida > Araneae > Amaurobiidae > Amaurobius > Amaurobius ferox. The sequence goes on from OX578147.1 coordinate 66,692,218, forward strand.
TTACTAGTGTGTTATAAATATATGTATCAATTAAATTATGTTTCATAAATATGTGTGATAATTAAATATTGGTAGAGCTAGATATGTCATAAAAATGGAATTATGAATAATATTAATAATCAAGATCTCTATCTATCTATCTATATATATATATATTAAATAAAATATTAAAGGAATTGATCAATTTAAATAAGGGTGTTTATTTTATATCTTGTGTGTTTTCTTTCTCTCCGGCTCGAGAACCAGGAGTTTACATGCTCCACCCTTAGTGAAGGCATCAAAGGTAAGTCTTCGTAACGTAAATTTTGAGTAAGGACAGTTTACCTTATGACAAGTAACTAATAGACACACTGTTATTTCAAGTATTCTATACATTTCCTCTTGTTTTTACACCCATTTCAGCATGGTAGGTCGGACGGTCTGGGTTTCAACAACAACAACCCATTTCAGCATTTATCCCGGCCGCCCATTTTTGCTGCTCTATATCTTCGGCTGAGTCGGACGGCCTGGGTTTTCGACCCATTTCAACATTTATATTAATCAAGTTCAAATATGTGGTAACTGTGTACACTTTCAGACAATAATTGTTCAATTTGACTTTAAAATCAACTGTAGTGTGGTCCAACTCGACATTCTCATACTATAATTTTTTTTTCAAATTTTACATTTTTTTTTTGAAAAATCGGTATTGTGGATCCAAATGTTTTCAACTATAGCTTGCTACCTTTCATATTAAAGGTCTTGAAAAAATGTTTCAATTGATCCCATACTTGATAATGTACCAGATGAGAATATACACTCTGGGGGTAACTTGTCCTCCAGGGTTTAACTTCGTCAAGAATGTGTATCGCGGCTTTTTTTATACAACAATGATTGAAATTGAAATTGTCTCATTGATCCATAAATAAATTCTTTTATATATCATTATGTTCAATTTTGTCCTATGCTGTCATGCAAAAAATATAAAATTCCGAATAAATTTCGAAGTTTTAGCTCAAATTTAATTTTTTTTATCCGGTTCTAGATTTTTAGATAACAAAGGTGAATGCATAGTTTCGGGAAAATCTATTAATATTTCTGGCTGATATTGTATACACAAGAAATCGACTACAGACATGAGACAGACAGATATCACTCCAAAAATAGTCAAAACGTATTCAGGAGGTCGTAGAACATATATTGATATCAAGATCTCGAAATTGAAAATTTTCTTGAATACAATACTTTATCCATACTACGTATGAGAAAGAAAAAATCATTATTCTTGTTATTTCCATACTTTTTACACTACTCATCATTTTGTAAGAGGCTAGTTGTTTTAAACATTTACAAATGACATTCATTTTAAAGGAAATAATGGGAAACAGAAAATGTATTTTCTATTACATTTATTTATTTTATCATTCTATGGTACAGTGAAATCCTATTTGCTCCGAGCAAATGAGGTTTAATATTTTAGCATGCTTTGAGGTTGAGGCGTATACATTTTTCGCTATCTTTATATTGTATTATAAGGAAAGAACAGATGTGGAACACAAAATACTTTCTCAGTATATAAAATTATCAACGTAGGTGCCATAAGATAATATAAATAGGAAAATCATCCTATTAGGGCCCTAATCCAGCACCTTTATCAACGAGATTAAAAAGCATGCAACGAATTATTATAAAAATGCTAATGAATGAACGATTACAAAATTATTAGGTATATATAAATGAAGAAAAATGAATTAAAAAAGCTGTGTTGGGAGCTAAATAAGATTTTTTTTAAATATTCTAGCAAATTAGTCAAAAAATTCCAATTAATAAGTACCACTATAATTAACAAAATAATAAAATACAACCGGTGTACAATAACACAAGCTACTTAATGAACTCTATATTCAATAAAATTGTGTGGAAAACACGTCAAATAAGCAAAACTTTCAAAAATAAAGACAATCAAAGTTGGTTATTATAAAATGTCTTTTCTATCCCTTCATCATTGGCTAAGTAAAAAAATCTGATGTGGGCAACACATGACTTTTCTTATATAATGTAATGAATTTACTACTTTTACAGTAATAAAAATAGGTTTTTCTTACAGTAGATACTAAGATTCTTTCCAAGATATTGAATTTTCGACAATTAGTCATCATTTTCAGTGATTTAGCGTCATTTTTTTCCATTTGGCGTGATTTTCGTTAATTTGGCAACATTTCAAAAAGTCGCCAAGTTGGCGACATTCCTCCAAATTCGTTACCAAAATCTCGCCAAGCGTTATGGACGAAGAAATAAGTTATTCTTACAGCAGATAAATAACTATTGGCGTTCAAATACAAAAGTATTACACAAAGTATATTTTTTCATGAATGGAACGAGCTAGATCCCCGAGAATGATGTCACTCAATTTATCGCATGATATTACATATGAAAAGTGAACATGTTTCTCAATAGGAATTTTTTTTTTCTATTTTATATGACTTTTTGATAATTTTTTTGAAAAATGTGCAATATCTCGGGAATGGTTCATGTTAGCGTTCTAAAATTTATGTCAAGCGTTTTCTAATGAAAAATTACATAAGAAATGTCTATTTGCGTAACTTTATTAGTGGTTTTGATTTTTTAAAGATTTTTTTCAAAATTTTATTCGAAAATTTAGGGGAGTTCTGACCATTCGATTGCGTATAAAAACAATAGGCTTCCAGTGTTTAGGGATTGTGATTTTTGTACCAAATTTGGTTTGAATCGGTCAATTTGTTTGTCAGTTATTGTCTCCACAGACTCACTGACACACACACACACACACACACACACACAGAGACGTCACTTTAAAAATGTTTGATTCGTGATCAGGGATGCTTGAAACTCGAATTCGAATTTTCGACCCCATCACAATACTTTCCTTATACATTATGTATATAAGGAAAGTAATAGGTGGTGAACATGAGATTTATATTTAAAAAACATAATTTAATTGTATTTTATAATTAAATTATGTTTTCAAAATGTCTCGAATTTAAAATGATTAATATGCAAATTTTGTTTCGAGTTTGTGGCCTGTCTATTAAAGGTCATGTTCGCCACCAATTTTTATTTCTCCACTGATGAAGGGCATGATAATACCCGAAAACGCTCTGGCTATGCAATTTTAATGTATGTCATGGATGGAGATTTTATTAAAGGCATTTAATAATAGCCAACATTGATTGTCTTTATTTTTTAATAAACTATACTCGAATTATTTTCCACGGAACTACATTTAAAATTTTAAAATACCACCAAATAAAAGGCTGTGGAGTTGAGAATTATTTTTAATTCAGTTAAGAATGTTTATGATGTTACTAGTGAAGTATTTCAGGCTTTTAATTGCAAGCTTTTTTTTATTTTGTATTTTGCAGGCTTTTATTTGCATTTCTCGATTTATTCCCTATTTTATTCTCTATTCACATTACATCGAATCGATTCATTATTCCAAAATAACTCTAAAATAACTTTCTCAAAGAAGCAAGATTTATAGTATCTTCTAACTCATAACTATTTTTAATATGGGAACAAACAATATACCTTGCAGCATTGCGCGGATATAGTGTTTCTTCTTTTTCGTGTTTTTGAGTTGGGGTACTTCTGGGACCATATATGTGAGGTGGTGGTCTTCCATGTCATGTGTGTAGGGTCGGCATTCGGTATGAAATCCGGAACGCGCTTTGGTATGTTGACTTTTCTGTTTAAAGACGCTTTCCCCGTTGTATATGTAAAGGAAGTTCATCATATACGTTTCTCATATTTTTAATGTTTTTTAATGTTTTTTATGTATTTTTGGTGTTTTATATTTAGTATGTTATATTTAGTATGTTACATGTTTTATATAATCTGACTAAGACACTTCTTTTTTGCTCTTATATGATACGCATTTCTTTGAAATAAGATTTATACATATAATATCCCAAAAAAGTATATAATGGTTTAAAACAGTCCCTACGTCTAGCATTCTCACATCTTGACATTTCTATGAGCTTTACATTATTTGATGCTTTGATGTATTTGAGAGTTAGTACGTTCTTTACTTCATCACTTCATGTGAAGAATTATTGCTTTATAATTATAGCGCACTCTTCTCCTCAACAAGAGATAAACTGTTGATATAACCTTATGCATGAATACAAAAAACTTATATAGTGACTGGCAACAATACAGATTTTCTGTATATGCCCGGTGATACAAAAATACAAGGTATTTGTATCATCCACAGACAGTTACCCTCCTACGCTTTCCTTGATGCCAAATATTAAGCTATACTTCAAGCAGGTGCAACATGTAAATGGCGATTATGTGACTAATACAAAAAATGTCTGTAATGTATATCGTGTTTCTATCGACTCGATCCTGAATTCTAATGGATATTCATTTTTTAAATATAACTATCGTCATTATTTCAATGCCATACGTAACTTCAAGTTTTGAAAATGCCTATCACACAGATGTAAACTCTGCCCAGTAGCAGACCCTCAACAGATCTCATCTAATAATAATCATGGTATTTTTTGCAAATCCTACAATGTGGTTTACTGCATCACTTGCTAAACATGCCAAGCCAAATATATCGGCCAGACCAAGAATCGTTTGGATTTACGTATCAACTTACACTGCAGCCAAATCAGTAAATCCCTACTCCATGATGCTCATATCACCAACTTGGAGCTCCGCCATTATGGAATACATGATTTCTCACTCATATTATTTACCATTATCGATTTTATACCGGATTTATCCGAACGATTATGGTGGGAAAATACCCTAATAATATAAGGGGCTTTTAATAATATAAGTGGAGAGAATTCCAAATTTAGGGATATCGTAGAAACATTGTAGCACTGGTGTTGTGGTGCGCATGCGTGAGCGGAACATATATATTTTACTGTCGGTTCCTCATTGTGGCTGTCTTTTGCGGATTTTTCTTTCATGCTTTGACGTTCCCTGTTGTTTCTTGTATTCGAGTGCCTCTGACTTTGCGCATTTCCGATGGAAAGACTGCTGCATTGCATTGGTTTCGTGAGCGTTGCCCGGGCCTAAAAGCAGCTTTAAACGGGAAAGAGGGGTCGCAACCCCCCCTCTGCCAATTTATGAATTGCATTTGGTCTCTTCCCCTTTTCATCTTATGTATTATTTTATTGTTACTTTGGGAGATTGAGCAGAATTGCTCCAACTTCATAAGTAAACTTAGGTTTTTGGAAGTTTTAGATATTCTGGTAAAAATAGGTTTCTATGATATATATATATATATATATATATATATATATATATATATATATATATGTATATATATATATATATATATATATATATATATATATATGTATATATATATATATATATATATATATATATATAATTTCAACGTAGCTTGAATGATGATATATCCATACATATAGTTTTACTATATCCTCAAGATCTATCTCTGTTGCTTCAATTATATTTTTTCATATAAAAGTCTATTTCGAAACTTCGACACTAATACCTTTTAATATCTTCCCATAATCCTCATGACGGCATATTTGTAAGACCTGTAAGCACAAAATCCCCACGAAATCGATGTCAAATCCTTTTCAAGACCTGAAAATGGAAGGTATTTTCCCTAAAAAGTTCTGAAATACTTTTCGTTTTATATTATGGTTTCATAAGCAATACGAATGTTTCATGTCATCTTCATATTTCAGAACTGCAACGTAACTGCATTTATGTTGTTAAAAATACGTTCTTTCTACCGATTGAATAGCTGAGCTGATTTTCTTGAGATTTTTTTTACTACCATGCATAGTGAGAGGAAATGAAAAGTATTGTCATGGAATAACGATATCTTGATATCGTTAAATATGCAAATTTTAAGTATCTTTGAACATGCATCCACCATACTTATTTTCTCTACAGTACATGGTATATATAGCAGGAAAACAATATAATGGAGTCAAAAATTCGATTCTTTGATGTAGATTTATCTACACATTTCACGTACCTCTTAATATAAATTAAATTTGTTTTAATCATATTTGTGTAAGTGTCTGCAATTTAACGTCATGAGATATCTTTGACAAAAATTGAACAATTTAAGTAAAATTATTTAAATCGATATGCAGAATTAATCGATATGTTACAATCGATATTTTCGGAGAGTTTAGACACCACACACCTTTTAAAACATTTTTTGTAGTAAATAAAAATATTATAATATATATAATTATGACCAAAATAGCCACTTAAATGCAACTTTTATATCTATTGTTTTTTTTTATCTAGTTGTAGTTTTTTACATAATGTATCCACAGTTAAAAATTTGCAATGATACATGCTTTCGTTTTCGTGAATTATTTTTTCTTGTCTCTCTCACACACACACAAACGCACACACACACACACACACACACACACGCGCACACAAACGAACACACGCACACACACGAACACCCACACACATCACACACAGATTAACGCGCACTTATACACACCACATACACGTACAGATAGACGCACATACATCATACTGACAGGAAAACATACACAAATACACACACACAAACGGACACACTCACACACACACACACCACACACACGGGGGCGCGGTAGCCCATTGGTTAGCGCGCTGGAGTTGCACTCGGTAGGCCCGGGTTCGATTCCAGCCACTGCCAAAACAGCCGCCGTGTTCATGCGGAGTACGATCACGTTAAACATGTGGGTCCGTAAGTCCTTCCGAGAGGTTGGTGGTAGGGGAAGGAGGGTACGGTCCCTGTGGATGCCTCCCCCACTGGGTTCCGGTCTAAATTGGGTGGCACTCCCCGACCGTCCAAACAGTTACCTTACACCTTTCTGGCAGGTCGGACGGTCTGGGTTTCAACAACAACAACACACCACACACACAAAACACTCACAAGAAAACATACACAGATTAACACGCACTTATACACACCACATACATGTACAGATAGACACACATACAGCACACTGACAGGGAAACATACACAAATACACATGTACATGCACATACCACATGCACCCGGTCGTCCAAACGGTTGCTTATGTCTTAGGACGAGTTGGACGGTCTGAGTTTTCGACACACCGTTTGCACGTCATTAAGTTTCATTTTTCAAATTTTGTAAAAAATTTTTTTGAAATATCTGTTACCTTAATACAAATGATTATAATTATAGTTTGTTACCGTTCATTATAAAGGGCATGAAAAAAATTCTTTCCCTTGATACCAAATTTGACAATGTAACCCCTCGGAAAGAAAGCTAATGACTCAACGAATACAAAAATTGTATTTCTACTATTTTTCACTGCAATGATTGAAACTATTAAGTTTCATGATTATTGAGCCATAACATTATTGAGCCATAACATTACATGAGCCATAACAAGCCCGTATTATATATACGTATATATACGTGCGTATATATACGTATATATAATACGGGCTATACGTGCACATAAACGCATACACACATGCGGACATGCGCATACATACACGTAGACAAAAGGCGTTTTAAAATAGTTCGTGGTGTGTTCAGAAGGTACGAAAACGTACTTTTCAGAAACGTACTTTTCCTCCCAAATTTGGCTACTCTCACAAAGTAAATTTATTAATTTGGGTTACTTTGACAAGGTAAATTTGTTAAAGTCATAAAAAAAATAAGTGAATCAATTTTTTTCTCATACTTTTTGTCACTTTTAAATTGCATTATGTTAAATCGCATTATTATTCATGCAGCAAATATATTCAGAACACACGCTGAAAATAAACTACGAGTTAGGCATGTGTGTAAAACGTTAAAACATTTGAAATCCTTTGAAAGATAAACATGGCAGAAGTACAAATATTTGACCATGCTGTGTGTGTTCTAAAGTTCGAATATTGAAAAAAACAGTTAAAGATATTGTAATTTTGTTTTAATTTTTCAAATTTTATAGTAGGTAGCTATGTAAATATTATGAGCTTTCATAGACCTCATTATTTTGTATAAAATTGTAAAGAATCGTTAAAACTGAGAATTCATCTTTTAATTATAATTTTCCATCTGTTGATATCACTAAATTTGAATCACTAAACATATAAAATAATAACTGTAGAGCAAAAACCACGTTAATAACAGCATATAATAAATATTTAATGGTATTAACTGAGTAAGTTATTATTACTTTTGCGGTTGATGCGAGTTCATTTTTCTTGCTTTGGTGATAGATATTCTCATTTCACTTGTCTTTGTTGATAAATATTCTCATTTCGCTTGTCTTTGTTGATAGATATTCTCATTTAGCTTGCTTTTGTTGATAAATATTCTCATATTGCTACCGAATTTGTTTTTTCTACTTTGTTTAATTTCGGTAGTTTTACTCTTTGGTAGATTCTACACTATTTTGTAACTTTTTGAAACATATTTTTTTCACTATTTCTGAAACATATTTGCCAGATGAATTTGCTCATTTTGCTTACACACCCAGTTATTTCTTTTAATTTGAATTTTCTGCTTCATTAGTAATCTTCTATTTACCTCATCTCTGAAGTTGTTTTTCTGGTAGGATCAAATTTTGCTCTCTTAAATAATTCAGGTATCAAAGATAGTCCTTCATATGGATCAGGACACTTCATTCCAAATTGCTTCTAATTGCTCTTTTTGGATTCTTTTTGGAGCACTAAATTCTTGATAAAGTACGTGCGACTGTACAGAAACTTGCTTTTTTAAAATACTCTCTCTGTAAGTTTTCTGCTTGGAAGACATTGGGCACAAACTTTTTAGCTTAGTCCATTCTATTTTACATTATCATATGTGCACGCACATTTTCAATATTAAAAGGCTTGACCAACTCCCCACTGGCTGGTACAAGAATTGATCCAACAGATCGTGACTGTCTGTCTAGGACTGGCCCTCAGGCTTCTACTCTCATTCGCAGATTAATTACCATCTACCTTGGCAGGTCTTACGACCTTTTTACCTTTATTACCTGTAATACTCCTATCTGTTGCTACATCACTACACTGCACCACTCAGGATCAACCAAAATCAGCAGTTAAAGTCTCCGTAACAAGAGTCAGCCGTTATCAAGTATACATCCCTGCATTTTATATCAGTTATGTCGTTTTGTAATAGTCAACTTCCTGTTTGATCTGAAATGTATAGTAAAATAAGATTAAACTGCAAATTATAATTAAAATAATTATAAATGATTTATAAGTGTATTAAACAGTTTCTATGTTCAGCAGATGCATTGTGCGCTCGTTTAGGTAAGGTACAGTTGAGCATCTTGACCATCTTAAGAGTAAAACTTTGTTAGCTAGAGTCGTACCGGAAAAGCTCAGATTGTAGAGCATTGGACTTGTAATTCATTGGTCTCAGGTTCGGTTTCTGGTCTAGCACATTTTTCAGTCTCTTGAAATATATGCTTATTCCAATTATTTGTTGCATTAGCGCAATGACTGGTGGTATTTTCTAACAAATTAAATTAATTATATTCGTAGTTTTTCAAAACATTATAATTAGTATATATATATCTATATATGCATATATATATATATATATATATATATATATATATATATATATATACTATATAGTATACACACACGCACACACACACACATATATATATATATATATATATTCTCTTTCAAACAAACTTTGAATATAATTCACATAATTGACAGACGAATTGATTTCTCCATTTATTTATTTGATGAATTTTTTTTATTTTATTTCTTGAACTTTTAAAATGTTTATATGTATTTCGCGTTTTGAAGACGTCCCTGATTTTAAAATCAAGATATAAAATAATTTACTGGCAAACCGGTTTTTATAATTCAACACCATCTCCTAGCGATTTCGTAAATTAATATTTCTATAAAACATTAATTCTTTAAGGCCCTACTTTTAAATGGAATCACAAAAAGCCCTATTTTTTTAGCAGTTTTCATCACAATTTGAAGCAGGGATTCTTTTTCCAATTGTACTTCTCTTACTTTTCTCAACCTTAATGAATAAATAACATTAATCCCTGCTTTAACACCAGGGGAACACCTGCATAGCTTAAGTGTCCTTGTATAGCAAAAATGTCACAGATATTTACTGAAGTCTCGAAATATGTATGTATAAATTTCTATTTTCTCATACGTCGTATTGAGAATGTATTGTTTCCTCGTAAATTTTCGATTTCCAGATATTTAATGTCAATATATGTTTCGAAACTTAATAGTTCCAATCATCGGTGTGAAAAATACGGTGTGAAAAACCGGTGTGAAAAATATTTTTTTGTTCGTGATGTCATTAGCATTTCCATGGGGGGAAAATGTACCCCCCGGGTGTACAATGTCAAGTATGGTGTCAATCGAAAAAAATTTAAGCCCTTCATAGTGAGGAGTAACTATAAAGGGCTTAAAAAAATATTTTGATCCACGATAGCGAGTTTTCAAAATTTTTCTTGTAAAATTTGAAAACAAATGAATTCAGGTATGAGAAAGTCTAGTCAAGCCATACTTCAGTTAATTTGTTAAAATATGGATACAGAGAACGAACTTAGAGAATAAAATCTCGCAGCTTTGCAAATTAAAGTTTCTCAACTCATAGTATTCGGAAAGTCAGAGAATAATATTTACCATTTGTCACAATCTTTTGCTAATCCAGCTTGTGCTTAGATGTACTTTCCAAATACTTAGGGGAGTCCCAAATCCCCAAATCACCGTTTAATCCCCAGAAAATTGATTTTTTTATTCTATTGACAGAAATGACTATAATATATTTTGTGACATGTTGCATTTCGGAAAAGGTGTACTTCAAAGAGATAGACGATGTCAGTAATGAAAGATGCGTTATTAATTTGGGATCAGCCTGTTTGGATTGCCGAAGAGAAAAAAGGGATAACGTTTTATATTTCTATTTATTTATTTCTCTATTTATTTAAAGCGAATACGAAATAAATTAATACACATGCAAGAATAAATACCAGCGCCACAGGAATGTATATTTGGCATAAACATATTATTACCAATATATATTTTCTATACATTAAAATGCTTTATTGAAAAGTAATTCCCCGGAAGTTAAGGTGGTACAAAAATTTAATTAAAAAAATATATTCCCGATATCAGTTTGAAATTTTGTAGCATTATAAACTCCCTTCTGTAGTTATGCATGATACTTGAAATTTCTAAATTGGTAAATTTTTATGCTATTTGCGATTTTCTTAAAATATGGAACAAACATTTTCGATCCTTAGTTGTTAATTTCTCCTAGAATATTTTTATCAATATTTTAAAAAAGCACCAATTGAAATTATGTTTGCTTTAAAATGGGAAAAATGGAATCATATTTGAGTTACATGTTAAAAAATTTACGAAAATCGAATGTATTGTTAAAACTGACTTGCTGATTAACTTTCAATATTTTGGTTGTCAGGTCCGTATTGAATAGGTTAAAGGAGCAAATTTTGGAAACGGATGTCAAAATGTGAATTTTAAATAAACTTTATAAGTGTGTAAAAGAATGAGAACGAAATCTTAAACTATGTACAGAAGCTTGGAAACGGAGGCCATATACAGAAATCGACAACGGTGGTGCAACGTTTTTAAGTTTTTAGCCCGTTTTAATACTTATTCGTCAATCCAGACAGTCTGACCTACCTAACCTACCTAGTTGTACCTGTCCGGCCTATCTGACGTTTGGATACATAGTGAGCATATATGATTTTTTTTTATTCTATTGACAGAAATGACTGTACTATATTTTGTGACATGTTGCATTTAGGAAAAGGTGTATTTCAAAGAGATAAACTATGTTAATAATGAAGGATGTGTTATTAATTTGAGATCAACCTGTTTGGATTGCCAAAGAGAGAAAAGGGATAACGTTTTATATTTATATCTATTTATTTCTCTATTTCTTTAAAGCAAATATAAAAGGATTTAATACACATGCAAGAAGAAATATCAACGCTACAGGAATGTATATTTGGTATAAACATATTATTACCAATATATATTTTCTATACTTTAAAATGCTCTATTGAAAAGTAATTTCCCGGAAGGTAAGGTGGAACATAAATTTAATTTAAAAAAATATGTTTCCGATATTAGTTTGAAATTTTGTAGCATTCTAAACTGGCGCGATAAATGTTTTACAGGCTGAGAACATTGCGTGTTTAGGTAAAGAGTGAGGGTTCTACCCCCTCAACAGTGCTATACTTAAAACGACGATAACTGAAATAAAGACGAAAACTTTTTTACTCGGAATTTTTCAATGAACTATAGTTTAATGTTCTACAGCTGGCATTTGTTTGTGAAATTGGTCGAATTAAAATTGTGCAATTTGTTAAGAAGAAGCTGTTACACAGATAAGTATATTAAGATAACTCCTAAATATGTAATTTATGCTTCTTATAATTTGCAGACGCCCTATATTTTCATGTTTACCATGCAAAGTGACACAGTGACCAATATATTGATTTTTGGGGTGAAATGGATTCACATATTTTTGTTTGCTATATTCAGCGATAATTATTTTTAACCACAAACGATTTCTCTGAGAATTTCAAATTTGGTGTGTTTCAAACTCCCACTAAAGATAAATTTCGCAAGTGTTTTAAAAGAGAAGTGAGCCAGTGACTGTTTCACGATTTCTATAATAAATCAAACATGGGTTTGAAAATGCTGAAAAGCAGAATTCTCATTTCCACAAAAAGAACATTTTAAAAAAGTTGAAATATCACTGTTTTTTTTTCTAAGTCATGCGAATCCCTAGTAATATTTTTATTGTCAATCTTATAATCGGATATTTAGTTCTGAAGTACATTAAATGATCTCGAAACATACACGATGACTGCAATGTGAGAGGGATTTCAAACTTTGGTAATTTTCGCTGTCAAATACGAATATGCATAGAAAATATATAATGGATCCTTTTGAAAAATAAATAGAAATTATTATTAATTTAAACTGTATTTGACGTATATAGGTGTAAAATATACTTATATAGAATATGCATTTGCGTTGAAAAGTATTAATTAATATCAGAACTAAAGCATATTAATTTTAAAATCGCTTTTAATTAACTTTAACTATTTAGGATTATATACATTTTTAATAAATAACTCATCTCTTAATAATTACTAAAAAAGTATTTCTTATCGATACAGAATTATATTTTCTTCCCGAAACTAAAATAGAAAACTTTATTCAGGTTTACGGAAGTATTTTTGTTTCCTTTTATATCTTCCTCATCCAAATTTCAATTGCACATGAAATTGAAATCACCGCCAAAAGTTTTGCAGAGGTTGTCATTTTTATTTAAGATGTTAATGCGAAGGACGAAATTTAAATGTATTTATCAAGACATTTATCATATATCATTTCTGCCATTTGTGGTTTGAGAAGTTATTATGTTTTGTATTTATGATCTTGTATAAGTGTTAAAATGGCCGCAGGCTATTTTATTTGTAAAAGGTTTAAATTCTGTATTGCTTGAGCTCTGTATTAAAATGTTATTAACCGCTTTCATTATAGGCTTAGAGGATTTTCTGAAATTGTATTTTAAACATAAAACAAATATATGTCTTTTAACGTTAAAATTCGTTGAGAACTGCAAATAGTTTAATAGAGAATAATTATGAACGCTTTAAAAATATTTATAAATAAAAAATTAAATGTTCCAACAGTAAAATTATACATACAATTTATGAACTTCATATGGTAGAAATGTGTACATTTCATTTAAGACGAGACTGTTAAGCATCTTTCTACTCTTTTGCACACTTATTTCGTAGAGTTACACGAGGTTTTGAAAAACTGGCACGGGGAGGGAACCTGAAATGGAAATCTTTAGTAGTCCCCCCCTCTATTTCCTCCCTCTGAAATTCGATGCTGAATTCATTTCAGTTATAATCTAAGCTCTTTTTATAGTCAATCTTAGAAATAGATATTGCAATGAAAACGTAAATTTATGAATTGGAATTGACATCTCCGGAAACGTGGAAACCCTTTGTGAGCCCGTATTTCCGCCGGATTTTGATTCTGAATTCTCATTAGTCATTATCTAAGATCTATTTATAGTTAATTCTGAAAAATAGATGTTTCAAGGATTGCATCGGAAGAACTCTAAGCTCTATCTACAGGCATTCTTGAGAAACAGATATTTTAAGAAAAATTAACATTTTTAAAATGAAAATGGAAGATGATCCGAAATTGAAAATCTTTACTAAACTCACTTACCGCCTCCAGAATTTGATTCTGATTACAAAAAGAGGATATGCTGTAACAAATTGGTAGCATATTTGTTACGACGTATCCTCTAGAATCGTGGGTGTACGCTCAAGATACAAGATGATTCCAAATGCCTGTGTGGCGATTGTGCGTCGCCGGGCCCGAACTCGGGACCTTCTGCTTACAAGACCGACATTATAATCACTGAGCAAAAGCTAGCTTCTCCTCTGTTCTTATAATTCGGGAACAGGCTCCAAGCATCTTTGATAGATATCTTTGCCGCCGCACACTCCCTCCGCTGATGAGGAATGCCGGGAGGCGTGTTGCCTCGGCGTGACGGACAGTCGTGGTCAACCAGGAAGGGAGTGGGAGTGTCAAGGCTTCTGACTCCGTGTGGTGCTGCCATCTCGTGCTGAGAGGCGAAGTCGTTGGAGAGGAAGGTTGCGTGTTTCAAACGTCCAGTCATCATTGTGGCGATTGTGCGTCGTCGGGCCCCGAACCGGGACCGAACTCGGGACCTTTTGCTTAAAAGACCGACATTATAATCACTGAGCAAAAGCTAGCTTCTCCTCTGTTCTCATAATTCGGGAACAGGCTCCAAGCATCTTTGATAGATGTCTTTGCCGCCGCACCTGTATGTATAATATGTTTACTTATAAGCATAGCGTAAACAAGAACAATATACAGTAAAACAGCACTCAAATGCTCCACTAATATCACAAAACAGCTGATGCTATTTTCAAAATTTTGACGTATGTCATTTCACGAAACATCAGCTCGTATCACTTAAACTGTCATTTAACTGAGTGATGACTCCTTTTATAGACTCGCTATAGAAACTTCTGGAAATCTCTTATATCTCGTAGAGTACTGATTATTTCGTGGTGTTTCTTGAACCTTCGAAATGTCACAAAATGACGACAAATATGTGCCAAATCTGGCAGCCCATCTTTGAACTTCATCGCATGGCAACCCTAGATTCACGTCATAGGAAAAGTTGGGTTTACGAGTGTTTTCTCCGTCTAGTTTTCAAAAGAAACGCTAGTGCGAGAGACAGAACATTTTGTATGTTCGCAATAATAATATTGTCTCTATCGATTTTCGCATTTAAAAATACCACAAATGGTAGCCATAATAACAAATATAAATTTTTATAACTATACACGTGAGTATATTTACAATTGACTTATCTGAAAAACATGCAATGTATGTCTACCAGTAGCCGTTGCTAGGTGGTGACTTGACGGAGAGTGACGTCAGCTGAAACAGCTCCATTATCTTTCTTTCTACATTTAAAGTTGAACACATTCCATTAACAATATAAGAGCAGACACATTCCCACCACCATTTATATCCGAAACCAATAACTTTGAAATATGTTTTAATACAAATTCAAAAGATTTGTATAGATTTTCTTTTTCCCAACAATCTAAATTCCAATTTTCTTACAAACGTCAAGATGATATATATATTTTATTTCTTCCTCTCTTTATGAATGATGCAGTATGTCAGTGAGTAGTATATTGGTCTTTCTGAGCAAAAACGTTGTGAAGACGAATGTTTTATTTTTCTATCAGTCGTTTGCAGCAGGATATTAGCATATTTATTTCGCAAATTCGATTTTCATTTATGTGAGGCAAACGCAGGATGTTATTCGATAAATCTGGTGATAATAAAGGGGGATGCCTGTCTGTTTGTCTGCTTGTTTCATCTGTAGAGGAAAATTTAACCGTCTTATGGTGATGGAATTTTGTACATAGGTTCTTCAGGACCGGCGACGATCCGACTCGACGAGAGTTTTTAAAAATTCGAATTAGTGTTTAAGTTATTTTATGTTTTAGCACAATTTGGGGCGATTTTCCCACATATATGTTTGTTATCAACCGAAAATAACATTACATAGTCCACATTTTAACATAATCAGATAGATCCAAAAATTTTCTTTCAAACAAATTTTGAACGCAATCCATACTATAAAAGTTATAGTCATATCAAATTAAATCTGACATGACTTTAAAATGTATAGTATGGATTAAATAGACGAATTTTCGTGGATTAAACAATATATATACCTTTCGTGGGTTAAAGACGTTATCTCCTTAAGCAAGTGTCCTCTAGTTATTCTCGGGTTTAATTAACCTTCCGATATTCTCCAGTTATACTTATCTTAACACCATCGGTGCAGCGTTTTTTCTTGTTGTTGCTGTTGTTGTGGTGGTTGTTGTTATAAGCCGGCATATTGTTAAAGCGTTCTTTAGTTTTCGAGAATTTGCTGTGAATTTTGCTGTTGTTGTTGTTGAGACCCAGACCGTCGGATCTACCAGAAGGGTGTAAGGTAACTGTTTGGACGGTATGGAAGAGCCACCCAATTTAGACCGGAACCCAGTGGGGGAGGCATCCACAGGGATCATATCCTCCTTCTCCTACCACCAACTTCTCGGAAGAACTTACGGACCCACATGTTTAACTTGATCGTACTCCGCGTGAACACGGCGGCAGTTTTGGCACCGGAGGGAATCGAACCCGGGCTTACCGAGTGCAATTTCTGAGCGCTAACCACTGGGCTACCGCGTCCCCGTAAAATTTTGCTGTGTAATTTTCATCTTAAATTCCGGGCAACTGTGGGTACATTTTCCGGTTTAAACCATTTATTATTACTTCAAAAGTTATTATTACGTCATATCATTACGTTTATTATTACGTCAAAAGTTTAAATTCGAGTTTTTAAGGGATTAAAACAGTTTGAGACTATCTGACCTTCAATCGAACGGTTTAAAGAAAGTATGTATTTATGTATGGTGGATGAGTATGTATTTATGTATGGTGTGGGTGAGTATGCATTACTCAAATAAAAAAATGTAAGTTTAATTCGTTTGGCTTTTCAGCACATTTGACTAAATGAATGAAATGAAACAATTTAATTACGATTTTTAAACGATTCGATAAAATCGTTTAAAAATAAAATTTCAGAAAAATCGCTCGTTCAATGTTCTTTTTATTAAAAGGCTATTTCTATGTGTTTCATTAATATTTGAACAACTATTCTGAATATATAATCACAAATTATCGACTTATTTACTAATAGGAAAGTAAAGGATAACCATATCAATTCTAAAAATGTTGTTAATTATAAATTTCAAAGATATAAGAATTTCTGTCAGACAATTCAATATTACAATAATCTTGCAGAGTCAAGCTCATAGTTTTATTTAATTCTTTTTGGAGTGACAACCTCTATATGCTTGAAGAATTATCTTCTATCAGAGATCGAGCTATAATTTTTCCAGAAAAGTAAAAATATTCCCTGACTTGATTTGAAGGTGCATTTTGCTTTCCAGAGGAGTATTTTTTAACAAATGTAGAAATACCCTTAAATTTCCAGGTATTTATTAGATTTATTGTATTGTGTATAAAAAAAATTACAGAGTTATCTAATTTTATACGTCATTTCTAACATTTTTACGTTAAAAAAGAAATAAGATTTAAGAAATGGACTATACTCTTTATTTGTGTTAATAAGCAAAATGCATTGCATATCTGATAGCACAATTAATATAACTTTTACATTTTATGAAATGAGTGTTAAAATATTTACTAAATTTTGAACTTTTAGGATCATATTTTTAAATTTCCTGTCAATTTTCCAAGTATAGTAGCAATCTTGAGTTATTCGTCATTATAATTAACAATGTTTTTAATCATAAAAATAACTAACGATCTTATATATTCGTGACGAAATATCTTAAAATTGTTACCTTACCTTTGTCTTAGTTTCTAGTGGTTGTAAACAAACAAGGGGAAAAGAAAATTAAAACCCTGTTAAGCAAAACATTTTTTTCTTTATTTTAAAATTCCAATCTTCTTTGTTTTTGGCTTTTCCATAAATGAATAGTTTTCTCGTTGTTTTCACAAAAGTTTGCATCCAGTTCTGAGAGACGAATTAAAACATCCACATTTATCTCACCCAGTCTATTGAGTTTTTGATTTCTGATTCTATTTTATGTTGAAAATCTTCTCTCGCGCGCACACAGCTGTTGAAAGAGGGATAAAAAATTCTATTTAAGCAAGTGCTGAAAATCCAGGGTATATTGGCATATCATCTATTCTGGAGAAAAAATCAATTTGCAAAACTCATTTAATTTCATGTTAGGATTTCTACAATATAAAGACTGTATTTGAAAAAAATATTTTCGCAATTCCTCCTCCGTTACATCTAAGTATTTCATTAGAAGGAGAAGATTTATAATGTGTCATTGACTTATTTAAAGAGGCCAATCTGGAAGCATTTGAAGACATTGAACAGCTAGGGTTTTAAATATAAATCAAAATCAGAAGCTAAATGCATCTTCTCTAAATTGAATCTATCTTTCAAGTTTTCTACTAAATTATCTAAAAATTATATTTCAGCATTTTCAAATTATTTTTCAGAATTTGTACAAACTGATAGTTTGATATCCTTAAAATTATTAGTTGCTTTTGTGGACGTTAAAAATTCGGACAAGTGTTTGTTACATTTTGACTCCTCTTTCATAATTTCTAGCCGATTTATTGTTGAAAACAATTCATTTATAACTGTTGAAAAATCAATGTCATTACTTTTTGGAAGATTCGGCTAACACGGTAAACTATTTGAAGTACACCTCTTAAGATGGAGAATACCCCAACAAAACCATAATCTGTGCAATGTTTTAACAAACGTGGCCCTTTGTCTGTAGCATTGTATGAATGATAAATAATTTGGCATCACGTATGATGTTAAAATAGCAAAATCAAACACACATCCATAACAGAAGGTCTTTTTTCACTTCCTTAAGGGAACGGTGGACGTTGAAATGTTTTTTATTTATTTATTGACTTAGAATCATGAAAATTTGTATAAATATTCTTCTTAACATTACCATATGAAATACCATTCAATTTTGTTACAATTTTGTATTTTTTTTTACATTTAATTTTTTTTAACGAAAATTTGAAAATGCTCCTTGCGTGCCATTTGTTCAGATTTTTGATTCATTTTACATTATGATCACTCAGAAACATACCATGAATAAATTTGGGTATTCATTTTTAAATCCCTTAGAAAGTTAATTTTTTAAAAATACTTTTCTGCATTAAAACTTAATTTTCATCATTTAATTAGGTTCTTATTCACTTTTAATTGCCTTAATAAAGTCCAATTATAAAATGCATACCCAGTTTCATTAAAAAGTATGAGAGGTGTCTCCTTGCCAAATTCCATGCATCTCAGACAAAAATTAAGACGCATGGAGCATTTTAAAAATGTAAAACCTTTGAAAATTTTGTTTCGAAAAAAATGCATTTAACCTTTTGCTTACGGGTGGGACAGCGTCCATTCCAAGCGAAGAACCTCCCAAAAAGACAGGTATTTGACATACCCTATCCCAAACAGTTCGACCCCCTTTGCAGGCATTGACGTCCTGCTGCAGCAGGTGCAATGTTTCTGTCGGTGATTTCCATGGACCCCAATGCCTGCAAAGGGGGTCGAACTGCTTGGGATAGGGTATATCAAATACCTGTCTTTTTGGGAGGTTCTTCGCTTGGGATGGACGCTGTCCCACCCGTAAGCAAAAGGTTAAATGTGTAAAATAATGTTATATATTAAAAAGAAAAACCTTTTTTAGTCGATTTTTGCTCATTTCAACGCCCACTGTCCCCTTAAGACGTACAAAAGTTTAAAACAGGCCATTTACAAAAGTTTAAAACAGGCCAAATAAACTTTTTGGTCTGTTTTAAACTTTTGTACGTCTTAAGGAAGTGAAATAAAGACTTTCTGTTATAGATGTGTGTTTGATTTTGCTATTGTATGAATGTTTATTCTGAACGATATCAATCAATGCTATCACCAATGCATCATAACTTATATGGCAAGTTTCAGCAGCACGGCGAAGGGACAGACAATGAACAGTAGCATCCTCTTTTAAGCGAATGGAAGGTTCATGCAATACTCCTTGAATTGCTTTTAGTTTTTCCGCCCTTATTGTAGATGTGTGGAAATAAATACACAGTACATACTTCTTTTTAAGTTCTGAAATAGATGTATACCATTTTCAGCTTGCTGTATGGCAAGGAAAAAACGGTGTGCAATGCAATGGTAGCAGAAGAGTTGATATCAGATCTCAGTTTTTTCCAAAATAATTATTCTTGTCCATCATGACTGCTGCACCATTTGTAGCAAGACAAATTAATTTGGACATTTTTGCACATTTTTCTCTTCAATACACATTTTAATGCATCAGAATTTCATTCTTCACACAGTTTTAAGTATGTTCAAAAACTAGTACGTGGTTCATTATTACTTAGACATTTTGCATGAGTTTATGATTCACAGCAATATCTGTAGACTCATTAAAATGGAAAATTAAGGACTATTTTAATCTCATTTTCAAGATCTGACTGAGAAGATATCAGACATAATGTCTTGAATTGGTGTTACAGTATGGTGTGATAAGGTTATATGCTGATCCTTGATTGTTTAGTTACCACATGATTTCATCAAAAGCATTACACGTTTGTATTTAGTCTGTGGCAATTTCTCTTTGGCAAGCAAATAAATAGTTTTAAAGACTGTCATATCCTGAAACATTAGTGTTTAATTTTTCAATGAAAGTATGCATAATTTTTGCATCTTTTTGCTTATTTACAGCAACTTCATGTTCTATTGTTTTTCATGTCTTACTAAAGTATTCCTTTGGAAGCAAACAGAGTCACTGATTGGCATCACAAACTTCATGTTGGTTTTCTAACAGATTTTGCAAAACATGCTATTTGCGTCCTCATCATGTATTACCCAAGGGAACTCTAGATACAACTTTGGTAAAAATTTGTCATGTTTTGCAAAATTTTGTTCGCTTACTCCAATGACTGCTTAATTTCATCTTCTTATTGGTGATATCCTTATTCTTATCTTCTTATTCTTATCATGCTGTGTGAAAGAAAGTATAGAAAGCAATGCATGTGGCTCACATACTGTCTGATTCAAAGGATTTGAATTTCTGTAGTCGTTAACGTATTCATCCGTACCTTTCCCCTAAAAATATTTCATAGTTTTTAACGAACCTCTAGCAAAACTCGCAATAATTAATTTCAGTATACAGCGCTGATATGCAAAACTTCAGAAATACGAGCTTATCAAAAACCTCATTGTCAAAGTAGGTAAAAATACACCCAACAAAATCAAGTTGCAGGAAAAAATCAATTAGATTGAATTGGATTTCCCCCATGATTTCTGAATAAAAACTATTGAGCTGTCGTGAGGAAATCAAAATAAAGCTACTTTTAACGCAGTTACAATTTATTCATATTAAAATATTCAGCAGATACAACTAACGCAACGGGTAACACCAAAAACTTAAGCGAAAGTTAAAAGTTAATTTTTATTTTAAGAATGTCAAAAATATGTAAAACTTTTTCTAAAGTTAGTAATAAACAAGAAAAACAAGCGTCTGCACTGATATTAAGCTCTTTCGTCAACAAACTTCTGGCTGTAGCCTATTTCCGGTATACATCAATTTGATGTTCTGACCATGATGTTCATAGCAGAAGACGTTCTTACCTATGTTCTTACCATCCTCTAACTCCATATGTACAGCAATTTGATGCACGTCTACTTTCCGGTAAAAAGCGCTTTGCGCAGCAGGATAAAAATCAACTTTTGTTATGGTGAATT
This sequence comes from Amaurobius ferox, assembly GCA_951213105.1. Taxonomy (NCBI): domain Eukaryota; kingdom Metazoa; phylum Arthropoda; class Arachnida; order Araneae; family Amaurobiidae; genus Amaurobius; species Amaurobius ferox. The sequence goes on from OX578147.1 coordinate 66,714,119, forward strand.
TGTAACGATGTACATGATGCCGGATGAAATAAGAAATTGCTTATTTTCAATTCAAATCTGTTTAATTTGCGATTCTAAAAGAGATTTTGCTTTGTTTTTTGTATAAAAAAGCGGTGCTCAAAAATATGCATTACTTAATTTATAAAGCGTATTTGCTTATTTTATAGTGTGAGAAACGCGTATATAAGCGCTATCTCGATCTATGTCTCCTGTATAAACCCATACTTTTCTTCCTTATATATTTTTTCAGCAGTTTTGAGCCGTATATTACCATATTCATTTTTCAAAATCGCTTTATTATTTATGTGTGATAGGAGTAAGTACTGATCCCCTTTGATCTCTGTAAACATATTTTTTCTTTGTTTACCGTCTTGCATCGGAACTGGTTAAGGTATACAACATGAGACAATTACCATTCTAGACTTACTAATAGGTGTGGCGTATAAAAATGATTTAGCTATATTCAATTTATATACTACAATTTCCGAAATGATAAGCCACTTTAATTAATCTTTGGGTTTCTTATATAGTAGTTATTAGTACATGTATCCATTGAAAACCCACCATAGTAATTTGTCATATTGCACGGTGTTTCTTCGGAAAGGTAAATTGATTAATATTATAAAATTAATTCCACTTATTTAAAAAACAGACTTCAAATTGCTCAAACAAAACTTTATTAATTATAGTTAATATTAAATGTGTGCATATCTTAACTTCAATTCAATAATTATCTTAATAACTTAATACCTTGTACAAAATTATAGTTCCTTTGACTTAACTGATTCGGCAGTGATACAGTTCCTCTTTTTAACAGACTTCTCGTAGGGCTACGCAATTTCCTCATATTAGGATATGGAAATATTATCTTTATGCTTTATGGAGTACCGTAGGTTATCTTTGGACATCAGTCACAAAAAGCACATTTTTTATGTTTATATCACAGCAAAATATTGAATGTCATGAGCACATTTTTTGCGTGCTAATTCCACAGCAAGAAATATCAAGTCTGATTAACCTTCCTTGATGCATAAGGGTAACTTTGATTTCCCCCTTGGCTCTCATTGGTTTCACCGTATCTGTTTGCCAATTTGATCCAGTCATTTTTATTTAGTTCACACATTTTCGGAAAGAACGATTTTCAATCTTTCCGATGTTGTCACGATGGAAAAACTTTGATAATATTTTCGATCGAAGGAACCGATTTTTGTGAAAATATTGAAACATAAAATAACTCAAAAACAAATTCTAAATAAAAAAAAATATGATGTGGCCAGCATATGACTTTCTCCATATAATGTAATGAATTTACTTCCCTTGCAGTGAGGAAATGATGTATAAGTTCTACGGTACAGTATGTTTAATGTTGAATTGTACATTTATCGCTTCTCCGGATGGCAACATGTAAAACTATCTCGCGATACTCAATTAACTCATATTACGCGAAACTTTAAATTAACAATTATCAATATTGATAGCATCCACGATAAGCAATATAGTCCATATATTAAAATATTTTGATAATTAATGCATCAATTTGGCGTTATTTTTGTTAATTTAGCGTTATTTTTGCAAATTAGACAATATTTTCTTCAATCATAGCCGAAATATCGCCATGTTTGCGATATTTCGCCAAATTAGTTACGAAGTTCGCCAGATTTAGCGTTACAGACAGAACGAGGAAATGAATTTATGTATAAATGACTATTGGCGAATTGTTGAGTGTTAAAGTACAAAACTGTCACTCAAAGTTAATAACCCCTTCTGTTGTAAATGGAACAAACTAGATTCACAAGAATGATGTTAACAAATATTTCGCATAATATTGCATATGAAATTTAGCATATTCACAATAGTTAATACTATTCATTTTTTTGTAATTCTTTTTAATAAAATTATTTGAAAAACTTGCAATATCCCGAAAATAGTTCATGCTAGCGTCAAAAGTTATTTGTTCTCTAATAAAAAATTACACGAGAAATGCCCATTTATGCAACTGAAGATTCTGATTGTTTCATTTATGTTTATTTTACTAGCCTGAACCTCTATATGTCTGGTGAATAGAACTTTATTGCTGAGGAAAAATGTTAATATGGGTTTCCTTTTTTTTACAGTTTTCCTCAGATGGATATTGCGACATTTATTTTGCAAATTCTCTTTATTATTTATATGAGATCGAACTAAGTGGTGATCCTATTTGATCATAAAAAATAAAACTACTGCTTGTGCGTAGATAACTTATAATAATTTCTTGATGATTGCATATAATTAGATAGTTATAATTATAGATAAGATAATTAGATAATTATAAGTATTTCGATGGTGTTTTGAGCTCTCTTCATGTGGTCAGTTTGCTCTTTACAACTGATTAGCGATTGTTAAGAGCACAGTGAATTTTTCGTTTATCTTGCTATATTGCCGTTTCTTATCATACCATTTAAATTTTCTGTTTGAGGCACTGTAATTGCTATTTATGATTGAATATCTCTTTACTATATATCGATCTAACGTTTACACTCCTGGACTTCCTTTCACGTGTTTTGTCTATCATTGGAGTCAACAGGCCACGTTAGCATTCATTGCTGAAGAAGAAAGATAAAATAATTTCCGAAACGTACGCACTATATTAAAGTCCGTCATTTCGTTATTTTCAGTTTGACTGACATATAGTCGTGTGCTTATTTGGGCGTTCAGATCCAAATGTTTATTTATCTTTCATGCGCTGCATTTTACGTTGTGATCCAGTTTATCAGTAGTAATATACATTATATTATTAGTATCAATTTATATTATAGAATTTTATTTTCTAATGAATATTAAATCACAATATATTTAAAATAATTGAAGTCATTTAAATCAACATTATGATTTAAAAAAACCCCACAATTTTACGAATTTATGCTCTGTTTTCCACCGGTTTCAATAAAAATAATTCCATTTTTAACGTTATTATTTGATATCTGGCAGTGATGACACTTTCTGACATTTCGCTTCTGGAATGTTTCCCCTGGGCACCATTTAACTTTGATGAATGGCAACATGTTTCGATTGATTGCAACTTTTCCTTCTTTTCCTCCTAATATTCCACATCAACCCTTTCTTAGGAGGAATTTATCAAATTGTTAGTAATAGACAATAATTTTAGTAAATAAAAAGGTTAACAAAATATTTGGTATATGGCATATAAACATATGGTAAAGCATAAGAATGATAGAAGTTGTTGTTGTTGAGACCCAGACCGTCCGACCTACCAGAAAGGTGTAAGGAGAATGATAGAAGTGACAAAGTTATGATTTATAGGATGTTTTATATTGTAGGATAATTAATGTAGGACAATAATGTAGAATATCAAGTAACTGCGTACAGTTGCTACTATATTCTAAAGTTATATCGCTATATTCTTCATTTAAAACATATATGAAATAGTAGGGGAATGAAAATATAACTTACCTAAAATATATTAGCTTTCACACAATATCATTTACCATAAACAATTTTCGTAATTTAATATTTAACAATTTTCATAAGAGGGGAACACGCAGTCAGGGAAATTATTAGTTTTTACTTCTTTCCTTTATTCTATGTATACTTTTTAAATAAACTTTTCAATGTATTTACATACATATATTTTTTTATCAATTTCATTATTAGTGATTTTGAGAATTTTGTTGGCAAAAATTATAACAGATTGATTACCTTAATTTGTTTCATGCATTTTCGTTTTAATTATTAATTTTTAATGTTTTGCTGTCATGTTGCATCAGTTGAATCTTCCCACTATTGCCAATATCCACTGTTGTTTTGCATAGAAAAGTTAACTGAGTGTAGCTCAACTCGATTTTTTCATGCCAAAATCCATTCTTATATACAGCCTTTGGTTTTTTTTCAAATTTTATAAGTAAAATTTTGAAAAATCAGTACAGCGTGCTACCATTCACTTTAAAAGGCTTGACAAAATATTTTGATTGATACCATACTTGACAATATATCCCCCGGGGGGTAACTCCCTCCAGGAGGACCCTTGGAAGCAGAAGAGTGACGTCACGAACACAGAAATTGTATCACGGCTATTTTGTATCACGGCTAATTGTATCACAGCTATAAAAATGACACTAAATCAATGAAAATGACGACTAATTGATGAAAATTCAATATCTTGGAAAGAATATAAATATCTACTATAAGAAAAACCTATTTTTTATTGTAAAATCAGTAAATGCATTGAATTATATAAGGAAAGTCATGTGTTGTCCACATCAGATTTTTTTTTTAAATATTATGAAGAGAAAAACGATTCTCTATGAAAAAGTGGTCATGAAATGTTACAAGCATTTTAGGACTTAAAGCACTTTAACCAGTTCAAAATTACTGTAGTACAAATATTGAATTATGTTAGATAAACTTTAAATTCAAAAATTTAAATGCATATTTATTTTTATTAAAAGTTTTTTACGGTCCTCAAATTACCGAGGACTTTAAGGAATAGTATCTTTGGTAATTTGATAATATGATAATGGGACTTTTTTTCTGTTTGAGTAATTGCGCTATGGAAAATATTGTTATGTATGACATATTTTTTCTAGAGGGCCAGTATAAATATTACATTTTGCATTTTTTACTAAAAGATGTCTGATCAAAATTTGTATACAATGATAGTCAATCTTAATTAAAGCATTTCTTAAGTTGGAGCTTTGGGTTTATGACCAATTGCTCAATTGTCTGCCTAGTGATGAAATATTTTCACTGTAAAACATTTGCAAGCCTGTTATTGAAAGTTACAGGGGAATCAGCTGTCAGTAATGGGGAGCAATAATTCCTGATAGTTATGATAACATATATATATATATAAAATTATAAAAATAAAGCTTTGGCAGACAATAAATTTCTGACTATTTCAAAAATGAAACTAGAGCTTTCATGAACGCCTGTAATTGTTGCTGTTCTTACTAGTTTGCCAAAATGATCAGCAAAGTAGCAGAAAAAAATGAGCCAAGGTTACAGAATGTTTTTTGCGGTGTAGAAACACCATAAATATTATTTTCTACGTAATATTAAGTCATATTATATTTAAAACAAAACATAAATATTTAATGAATTCCATCACCGCAAAAATAATTTAACGAATTTCCGTAATTTTCCACCGATATTCTTATCGATGAAAACAATTCCATTTTTAACGTTTCTCTTACTATTAAATATCTGGCAGTACCGACAGTATCTGAAATTTCGCTCCCAAAATGTATCCCGTGGGCACCATTTAAATTTGATGAATGGCAACATGTTCCGCTTGATCGCAGTTTTTACTTATTTTCCTCCAAATATCCACAACAACCCTTTCTCAGGAGAAATTTGTCAAATTGTTAGTAATAGACCTTCGCTTTACTACGTAAAAGTGTTAATAATATATTTGGTATGAAATATCAGAAAACGAAACAACATAAGGAAAAAATATTACTTTAACAAGTTTAATGTTTATAATGTATAGACCATGGGGTTGGAGAGAAGTAGATACTACTCCTATGGATGATACGTTTAAATATACCGCAACTCTGTGAGAATTATATCTAGGTGCCGCTAGTTTTAGTAAACCGTCCCTGGTGTCCATTTGACACAATAAAGAAACACAGTATTGAGTATATATATATATATTTTTGATTTTTTAAATATTAAGATTATAGAACAATGGCGGCACTACGATATGTTTATGAGGCACTTACACTGCTGTTTATGAGGAAGGTTCCAGTGCCCTAATGTCAGCGGTTGCAAAATGTAATGTTTCCAGTAAGATAACTCGCGACCCCATACGGCAGCCATCAGCAGAAAAGCCTTGCATGGTATCCACTTGCTTCCTTGTCCTCCGCTGTCTCCAAATCTCTCACCCATTGAGCATGTATGGGACGTGATTAGCCGTCATTCGACTGCTTGCGCCCGCTTCAAACAGAGAACGACCTGTGGAGGTTGGTTGAAAGCATATGGTCATCCATCTCTTTAGGAAACTATCTGCAAGCTCAATGCATTTGTCCCTCGAAGGGTAGCTGCTCGTATCGCCGCAAGTTGTGATCCTACTGCGTATTGATCCCCTGTCTATGCCATTACTGTATTGCATTATCCTTCTGGAATCAACATAACTTATTTATATATGCCATCTCTGTCTGTGTGTCCTTAACCAACACACTCTATTCGCTTTTTCATGGTATTGCATTTTCTGTGTCGGGTAGTGCATATACAAGGGAGACCGCATATTGAACTCCTTTTAACTATCCTTCAAAAATGCTTTTATGCAAAGTGAAGAAGATTTATCTCGGGCCATTTTGCAAAAAAAGTGCTGGTTCTGTTTACTGAGAATCCGTCAAATTTTAGTAAATAAAATATTCCACTGAAAGAAAAAATTCCATCAAAGAAGTAGAAATAAACATCTTGGCAGACAACCATCGATCATGAGAAATTCAGTAAAATATTTTAAAATGGTTTGATTGGATATCTGATGAAATATTGAATTCAGAATAGCAATTGACTAAAAAATCTGATGTGGGCAGCACATGACTTTCCCTGCAGACTCAAAATCTTTTCTTCTTTATTTCTTTAAGAACTCGTTAAATTGATTTTAATTGCACAAAATGACACTAAATTTGCATTTTTAATTCAATTTCTGCTTTTAATTGGTAGTTGGACATTTTTCCAAAGGCGGCATACAAAAATGCGAAACATCCCAAATATCTAGAGAACGGTTAATCCTAGAGTAATAGAGTTGTTCTTATTCTTTTCCGCTTCAAAAATTGCGTATAAAACAAGAATTCAACTGATACATTTAAACATACGTAGTCTTTTTTTAGATATTGGCAATTTTTGCGGGCCATTTCGTAAAAAGGCAGGTTGTTCTTTTCCGAAACGTACCTAAATCTAATCAGCACCAGATTATCCCACATGTGATTTATCCTCCAAATTTGTGGAATTTGGTCAATTTGTATTTCAGCTAGAGTGAACATATGATATTTCTGCGGGCCAATTCGCTAAAAAAGGGGGGTTCTTTTTTTTCGAGTTGTACTAAAAACTAATAAGCACCCAAGGGTCTTACCTACCAAATTTTATGAAATTCGGTCCATTAGTTTTTGAGTTAGAGTTGATACATACATTGAACAGACACACATACAGGCATACACACAGACAGACACACACACAGATAGACACACACACAGACAGACAGACACACACACTCAGACGTCACGCTAAAAATAGTTTTTCGTATTATAGAGGTCTCGAAACGTGTAGATCCTTAGAAAACTCGAGTTGCGATTTTCGACATGATTCCAATACTTCCCTATACATTACCATGTATTGCAGGGAAAGTAAAAATATAAAAAAAATATTAAAAAAAATAATTTTAAGTTTATTTTAGTATAATGCACTAAAAAGTAAAAACTAATTTTTAGCTATCACAACATGCTTGGATGTATTCGACAGTTTGTAGGGAAGGGGGGGCGCTCCTAAAATAATTGTATTTGGACATTGACAGAATTTTAAGAACAATAGAAGAGATAACATAGAAATGGTATACATAAGATTGACGGATTGGTAAATCAAACTTGTCAGGGAAAAACTTCAATGAATTGTATGTAGTCTTTCTTATATCTCATTTCTATGTTATTACCTCTACTGTTCCTTTAAATTCTGATAATGGTCACATCAATTATTTTATGGGCAGCTCACGATTCCATGAGCTGCCATGAACCTTGGTGGTGGTTAACCTTGGTCATGTTTTAACCTTGTGGTTAACCTTGGTCATGTTGTAACCACATGTGACCAAGAATGTTGTGATAGGTGAAAATAATGTTTTCCATTTTTCAACATTTAACAAAAACACCTCAACTTAAAACGATGTTTGTATAATATTCTTTTTGCCTCATAAATTGCAAAACTACATTGCAAGCATGAAAATTTATTCTCCTAATATGTATATTATTTCACATTTTCCGATTTTCCAAACAATTTTGATATCGTAGATTAGAATGTAGAAAGTTTTCAATTATTTAAAACGTCCTGGGATTCCTAGTGTTAGGCAACAAGAAACAGGCTGCAGGCAACAATCAACCGGCATATTTTGTCATTAATCAGAACTGAATTGCCCTCATGGGGAGCATTCTACGAACGCAAACTTAGGAAATTATATCTGTATTTAGATAATAATAAAATACCGAAATTGAACACTTTCTAAGCTCTAATAAAATAGAATCAAATCGGCGAGATTCAATTTATTAAAATAGATTATACTGTTTAGGCTAGAATTCTAAAGTTTCTTTTATTCATTTTCTAATGAAAAATGAAGAATAGAATGACTATTTATTTAATACTGTTGAAGATGCTGATTTTTAAAATTTCCATTTTAATTCATTCAAGGATCGTGAAATATGTCAAGAACAGTTCATGCTAGTGTCATACATTTTATCAATCATTATATATAATTTTAATTACATTTAATTATGTAATTACATATTAATTAATTTAATTATTTGATTGCATATAAAAGGATAATTTATTTAGCTTTATGAAGGTCCTCATTTTTTAATATATTTTGAAAAATGCACTCGAAAATTGAAAAGGGAGCGGGGTGTTCGAACATTCAATCATGTTTAATATCAATAGGGATTCAGTAGACACTGATTTTAATAATGGTGCCAATATAAATACGCACTAACATACATACTAACATATATACAAACACACTGATATACACATATACAGAGACATTGCTTGAGAAACATTCGATTCGAGATCAGGGTTGCTGAAAACGTGTTCTTCCGTCTATAACTCGAATTCGAAATTTTGACCCTGTTACAACACATTCCTTATACAGTATGATATGTATGTAGGGAAAGTGAAAACTAATGCTAGTTTTTGAATAACTGAGACAGAAACACTTCTGTCTCTTTTGAACTGAAGAACGAAATCTTCTCAGTGTGTTATTAGTGCAAATTTCCGAAACGATCTCCTCCATAGTGCGTTATTAGAGCAGCATTCTAAAACAATCCCTTCCTTTTTAGTAGCTCAGCATTCTAAATCGAAATCCTCCTTCTTATTGTGTTATTAGCTCAACATTCTGAAATGATTCCCTCTTTCTTAGTGCATTATTAGAGCAGCATTCCAAGACGATCCCCTCCTTCTTAGTGCGTTATTAGTGAAGCATTCCAAAACGATCCCCTCCTTCTTAGTTCGTTATTAGTGCACCATTCCAAAACGATCCCCTCCTTCTTAGTGCGTTATTAGTGCAGCATTCCAAAACGATCCCCTCCTTCTTAGTGCGGTATTAGTGCAGCATTCCAAAATGATCCCCTCCTTCTTAGTGCGTTATTAGTGCAGCATTCCAAAACGATCCCCTCCTTCTTAGTGCATTATTAGTGCAGCATTCCAAAACGATCCCCTCCCTCTTAGTGCGTTATTAGTGCAGCATTCCAAAACGATCCCCTCCTTCTTAGTGCGTTATTAGTGCAGCATTCCAAAACGATCCCCTCCTTCTTAGTGCGTTATTAGTGCAGCATTCCAAAACGATCCCCCCTTCTTAGTGCGTTATTAGTGCAGCATTCCAAAACGATGCCCTCCCTCTTAGTGCGTTATTAGTGCAGCATTCCTAAACGATCCCCTCCCTCTTAGTGCGTTATTAGTGCAGCATTCCAAAACGATCCCCTCCCTCTTAGTGCGTTATTAGTGCAGCATTCCAAAATGATCCCCTCCTTCTTAGTGCGTTATTAGTGCAGCATTCCAAAACGATCCCCTCCTTCTTAATGCATTATTAGTGCAGCATTTCAAAACGATCCACTCCTTCTTAGTGCGTTATTAGTGCAGAACTTTATGCTGTTATTTATTTATATGTCTTCCGCCAAGTCATATTTTGCATTTATTAGTTCATGTAACTTTAAGGGAACACTCTACTCTTAAAAGGTGAAAATGCTGACAAAATTAGCAGATGTTTATAATTTCTTGAAATAAAATTTATTGAAGTTATCAGAATGAATTTTTTTAAGTTTGGAAAAATAATATTCTTCTTTCAAATAAAAAAGCAAAATTGATTCAAAATTGAGAAATATTATATGAAAAATAATTATAATTTATATATGTTTTTTTGTCGAAAAAAATGATAATATGTTGTTGCGTCTTATATAATATGTTATATATGATAATATATTGTTGCTATCTTAAATTTTTATGGATATAATCATAATTAGTATAGGGTTTTATTAATGACAACATTCAATATATACTTGCGTGCTAAGATTATTTAGTTATTCTAAGTTTTACTAGGGCAGATTAATGCATTTTTTAAATTTTAAATCTTTTCTGAATTATTAGATATTTTATTTTATAAGTTACAACCATAAATCTAGTATAGTATTGGGCAATAATGTTATTACTAAACATACAAAATTTCATAAGAATTCATCAATTAGTTCTTGAATTATCCTGCGCGTAAGTTCAAAAATACGCGTATTAATGTATTGTATTTATGCTGGGTACTGCATTGTTAATGTATTGTATTTTCTTAATATCTCCAGAAATAATCAACATAAACAAATACCAATAATACCAAATTGTTCAGAAATGACTATATTTTAATGACCAGACAATAAATGAACAGGAAAGATCAATGATGCATAAAGCATTGATTATGTGAACACTTTCCAACTTCAATGCAATTTTATTTAAACATCTTTAAAATGCGATACATTCCTCGGTAATATTTTAAAAATTATCACAATACTACATTCCTTTATTATATTTGAGAACTTAAAACTTGATCGAAAAAAGGCACTTCATTCAAATGACGGCATTGAAATATAAATTGCTTGGTTTAAGCATCTCTAAAATGCGATACATTCTTCAATAATAATTTTAAAATTGTCATAATACTACAATAATTTATTATATTTGAAAACTTCATCGAAAATAAATGAAATGTATTCAAATGACTTCATCGAAATATAACAAGCCTGGCTCTCTATAAAAGCAGTACTTCATTGATAAACATTTTTCCATTCATATCATGCCTCACAATACTATAATAATTTATTTTATTTAAAAACATAAGGCCATGGATATACAAGTAATTAAACTCTATGCTTAAAACTTCATCGAAAAAATCGTCCTTCTCTCTGAAAAATCAATTGATATTTCATTCATATCAGCTATAATCCATGATCTAAATAATTTTGCGTTAAAAAAATGGAGAAATTCTTGTACAACTCATTCAACATCTTTTGGTATTTACAATTTCCATAAGTGAAAAAAAGGCTTCGTTGTAGAAATAATCAAAGTTGGATGATCCTTTAAACTCAAATATATTGTAATTGCGTTATTTCAGTATGTAGCTGCACATAATTTAAGCAAAAATAAAGCGGTTTTAAGACGGATACAACACTAAATATGAATTAGAAAGAACTTTAAAAATCACGATTGTGACTCAAGAGGGATGCCATATTTTATTTTGAAGAGGGTCACGTGATCTTTTCATATAGTTGTCACGCGATCGCTTCAAATAAAAGGTGTAATTATTATTTTTATTTTTATTTAAAAAACTACTGAAAATATTTTGCTGAATTTTTTTTTATATATTTTACGGGACAATTTGAATATTTTCTAAAATTTTTGAAGTAATTTGTGAATTTTAAATCTGCTTAAAAAATGTTTGAAAAAATAGGTCCCATAGGGTTCAATGTATTTCATATTTTCAACCCGTGTTCAATCCGAAACTAATTGGGTGATATTATTCATTTATACTCCCATAGGTCCCACAGACAGTCGGAACAACATATTAAAATTTAATTTTGATAAAGTAATTTTTACGGCAGTTATCGTGCTATCGGACAGACAGACAGACAGTATGAACAATTTCATAAACACTTTTCAACTTTGTTGTAAAGTGTTAAAAACAATTTTTCTATGATTTTTAAGAGTCGTGTCCTTTTAAACAATGCATTTTTAAACGACACACATACATTTTAATGATTAATATATTGTAAATCATTATTGCAATCATTATACTTTATTTTCTTAACCTATATTTCATTTCACATATTTAGATTTTCCATACTTATTTGATACCGTAGATCAGAGTTTAGAAACTTTTCAATTATTTAAGAAGATACCCTGGGATTTCGAGCGTTAGACAATAAGAACGTGCTACAAGCAACAATCAACCAGTATACTTTATCATTAATCAGAATTGAATTGTCCTCATGGGAAACATTCTGAGTACGCAAACTTTGGAAATTACATGTATATTTAGATAATAAGAAAGTGAAACTGAAATTGGATTAGTTTTTCATCTCCAGTTAAATATAATCAAATCGTTGAGACTGCGTTTATTAAAATAGGTTAAAAATAGAAATGGGATGAGTATTTTTACGTATTTGAAATAAACTGCATTAATGTAAAAATCGCGTAGAAACAAAATTGAATAGCATAAATCTTAATATAAGATGATGTGTGTTTATCTGTGTGTGTGTGTGTGTGTGTGTGTGTGTGTGTGTCTGTGCAGTCTGTAGCGAGAAATCTAAGCATCGTACGACCATGGAACTATGGTTGGATATGGGGAAAAGTACAGACTTTCTCTTCTTTTTCTCCGGATCTTAAGAAAATCGAAACATTATACATCACTTTCTTGAATGGTTGGTACCATGTTTTGAAAGCAAAAACACCTATTACTTTCCTTGTACACATAGTATAATGTATAAGGAAAGTATTGTGACGGGGTCGAAAATGGACAGCACGTTTCAAGCATCCCTCAACACGACTCAGACGTTTTTGAGGTGATGTGTGTGTGTGTGTCAGTTAGTCTGTGCAGACGATGTGGGCGAATAGAGCAATTCGAACGAAATTTGGTGCACAAATTGCAATCGGTACATACTGGAAGCCTATTGCTTTTAAACGCAATCGAATGTTCAGAAACCCCTAAAGTGTTCAAGTGAAATTTGAAAAAAATCATAAAATCAAAACATTTAATAAAGTTACGCAAATCATCATTCCGTACGTAATTTTTCTATTAGAAAACGATTGACACAAACTTTAGAACGCTAGCTTGAACCGTTTTTGAGATATTGCAAATTTTCCAAATCAATTTATCAAAAAATAACATAAAATAAAAAAATCTTAACTATTGTGAAATATGTTCCCTTTTCATATGTAATATAATGCGATAAATTTGTTGATATCATTCTCGTGGATTCTAGTGCGTTCCATTCATGAGAAAAGAAACTTTGGGTAATAATTTTTTATTTGGACGCCATTAGTCGTTTATCGATTATAAGAATAACCTATTTCTCTGTCCATATTTTATTGACACATTTGACGGAATGTCGCCACTTGGCGATATTAATTAAATGTTGCGAAATATGCGAAAATTTCGTTAAATTCATAAAAATGCCGCTAAATCAATAAAAACGAAGACTAATTGATGAACATTCAATATCTTTAGCGGATGTCGCAGGTGGCGACTTTTTGAATATTGCAAAATTAACGAAAGTTTCGCAAAATTGATAAAAATATCGCCAAATTGATAGAAATCACGCTAAATGGTAAGTAATGTTTTGCAAACTTTTAATTCCGTTATATGATGGGCACACCTTCTAGTAGACTGCTATTAGAAAGCTCTTTTCTCCATTTGTCTGCAGCACTTGGCGATGCATTTAGCGAACTTGTTGAATAGTCTAAATACATATCGCCACCTTATCAATATTTAGCCCCAAAGTGACGAACATATCATCAAAATTGTACAAATGACGTCAAGTTAATGAAAATAACGTCTAATTGATGATTTTATTACTTACATATTTTAATATATTGACTGTATTGCTTATTGAGGATGAAAAGAATATTGATAATTATTAATTTAGAGTTGCGCTAAATATAAATTAACAGGGTGCGAAAAGGTTTTGCATGTTTTCATCCTGAGAAGTCACAAATGTACAATTCAACGTTAAATACATTGTGACACGGAACTTATACATCCATTTCGACAATAAAATCTTGTAATTTCGTCCCCAGTAGCACAACGGGGGATCTTCGCCTGGACAGTTCGTAGATGCAGGTTCTATTTCCGGTTGGGGCAAGGTTCTTTACAATAATATACATTATTTCTTCATCTTGGAAGAAGTTAATTCAGTGCATTGTATAAGGAAAGTCATATGTTGTCCATATCTGATTTTTTTACAGCTAAATTGCTTATAAAATTTCAGACATGTAACATGCGTGCACCATTGAAATAGCACATGATGCACGATAACTGACTGGACTGGTTGAAGTCAAAAAATGGTTTGCGTCAGCCTGTATATATAGAAGCCTTACTTTCCATGTTTGCGGAGAGCGTGCGTGGAAATGGTTTGATTTTTTTAGAGCGTTGGACTGCGCATGCGCTTAAACTAATGATTTTGCATTTCATGGAGAGGAGGAATTAAAACTGATTTGGCGATTAAGAAAATGATTAGTATTATCTAAAAATATATTATTTAAGTATATAAATATGTTATTTAAGCACTGATTTTGAGCACGGGTAATACCGGATAATTCGTTTTTGTACTTAATATTTCTTCTGAAAACAATCACAAAGTAATACGGGTAATTTTAATGAAATGTTTTCTGAGAAAGAGAGCAATGAACTTAGGGCGTTAACTTGATTTGTTCTTCAATCCTCGTTCAGATTGAAAATCGGAAGTTTCCATTACCATAAAATATTCGTATTCAACCAATCAAAATTCAAAGTAATTACGCTAGAATATTCGCGAAATTTCTAGGAAGGCATTTACATTGTAACAAAAAATTGCTTTGGTTACGCATTGGAACACTGCAGATGCAATCCTTAATATCTATAGTGCCTTTTAACTATGAATTTACTGCAGTTCATTTATCTATGAAGCATTTTAATTGGATGGGGATTAATTTGCAGATGTTCAACAGGGAGTAAAAAGTGATGTGTCCATTTCCTGATACGGAAAAATTAATTTGGATATGAGAAAAGCAACAATCCAAATAAGAGTAATATTTTAAATAAATCTGGTTGAAAATTATTTGCCTTTTAATTCTTTGTCATTAAAATAAGCATACCGAATTTATTGAAAACAACTATATTCGTTTAAGCGAGAGATATCTTGCTCTCTTCAACAGAACAAAGTTTCTTATATATTAAGATAATGCTATGTAGTAACTTCTAAAAATAGCTTCTGTGGAGATAAAAATTGTAAGGCATTGAATATGTTATATAAATTTTGTATTTCATTAAATTGATCACGTTTTTTATATTTTATTACTAAGTGATATATGCATTGTGTTTAATAAAAAACGAACATAATCACCTTTTGTAAATGTCAAAAGCTGCTACCTAAACATTTCTGAAATGTAAAACATTATTTTTAGAATTTTAAATGAAAGTTAATTATTCTTCATAAAATATTTTTTCAAACATAATCAATATTATTATGCATTACAAAGCAAATAAAAAATAAATAAATAAAATAAATAAATAAAAAATTTTTACAGCATTTATTAACTTTGAGATTTGGGAGCGGAGGATGTGTAATAAAATAAAATAAAACAAGAAAGATTAATCATTTATAAAGCATTGATTATGAAACACTTGCCAACTGAAATGCAATTTTATTTAAACATCTCTAAAATGCGATACATTCAGCGGTGATATTTTTAAAATTATCAAAGTACTTAAATCGGAAACTTAAAACTTCATCAAAAAAGCAATGATATAAAATTGCTTGCCTCTCTATCTGAGTAAAACCAATGAATATTCCATTCATATCACTTATACTCCAGACTCCAGAACTAAATAATTTTGCGTTAAAAATTCAGCAGATTTAATACAACTCATCTTACAATCGCTGGTTTTGTTTACATTTTGCAAACGTTAGATTTAGGCTTCGTTGTAGAAATAATCAAAGTTTAGTGATCATTTAAAATAAAAAATATTATAATTACGTAAGCATAGAATTTAGAAACACAGATAACATGCAAAAATGAAGTGGTTTTAGAATTCAACACAAAATATAAGTACAAGAAAGATCAATCATGCATAAAGCATTGATTATAAAGCACTATCCAACTGTAATTTTTTTAAGCATCTCTAAAATACGATACATTCACCGGAGATATTATTTTAATTATCACAGAATTAAGATAATCTATTTTACTTGGAAAAGTAAAAGCATGGAGGTAAAAGTACGTTCTAACTCCATGCTTAAAACTTCATTAAAACTTTATTCAAATGACGTCATAGAAATATAAAACGTCTGGTTCTCTATGTAAAAGCAGTGAGCATTTCATTCATACACTTTGATTCCAGACTCCAGAGTTAAATAATTTTGCTTTAAAAAAATTAGCACTTCTTATACAACTCATCTTACAATCACTTGTTTACATTTTACATTCATTAAAGTTAGATTTCGTTGTAAAAATAATCAAAGTTTAATGATCATTTAAACTGAACTATATTGTAATTGTGTTGTTTCAGAATATAGATGAACAGAAATTAAGCAAAAATAAAGCACTCAATATACATTAAAAAGAACTTTAAAAGTCATGATTTTGACACAAGATGGATACCATATTTTATTTTGAAGTGGGTTCCGTGATCACTTCATATAATATAGGTGTAATTATTATTTAAATGTTTATTTAAAAAGCTACCGAATATATTTTGCTGAACATTTTTTATATTTTCTATGGCATAATTTGAATATTTCCCAAAACTTTCGAAGCAATTAGTGAATATTAAATTCGCTTAAAAAATGTTTGAAAAATTAGGTCCCATGGGATTCAATGTATTTCATTTTTTCAACCCGGGTTCAATCCAAATCTAATTGGGTGATATTATTCATTTATATCCCCATACGTCCCACAGACCGTCTGAAAACATACTAAAATTTCATTTTGGTAAAGTCATTTTTACGGCAGTTATCGTGTGAACGGACAGACAGACATACAGAATGAGCAAAGTCATAAACACTTTTCAACCACGTTGTAAAGTGTAAAAACAATCACAGCATTTATTAACTTTAAGATTTGGGAGCGGACGATGCGTTGATACTGGTAATTTCTCTGCTATCATTAGATATATTAATTCTTTCTTCATCTAAATCAATACACTATATTATATATTACAAACACAGTACCTTTCAGTTGGTGCAGATTCGTAACGTGCTGATTCGGTTTGGATAGGAATCTCACCAGGAACTTATTGCTTGATGTAGATTCAAGACGTGGGGCGCTGGTTCGGCTTGAACACTACTTTTATCAGGAAAATATTGACACGGTCTTTTTCATATATAACCACTTACAATACATCTCCTGTGGATACTAAGGATCATATATTTTGATTTCAAAAACTTTCTCATGTTAGTCACGACGAGGCTCCGCCGTCTTCTAGTCTGAAGTTGGACCATACTACTTTTTCTATAATGTGGTTGGCTAGAGTGTGCAAGACATGTCATCCCTTGACCCCCGAATAGTCTTCCTCTTGGTGGGGGGGAGGACGCCTCGGGGTATGGGCACTGACTCTGTAGCCCTTTTCTCTAGGAATATATACAAATAGAAGTATTCTCCCTAGATATTCTCTAGAGTAGATAGAGTCTTCCTATGTTTTCCAATACTAGAAATCTGGGCGTAACATCTCACTCTGAACTCTCACCTTGACTTCATGGTTTTGTCGAGTGTCAAAGTGTCAAAAATCTTCTCTGATTACCTACTTTTTTTACATTATGTTCGTCAACTAAAATCATGTATGCCTCCTTTTTTCATTGACATAAACCAATAGGTTGCCGTGGAGGTTTGAGCTGGTATCCCCTAATTGTCCGGCCCTCCTTCACGTGATAACTGATTTGCAACAAATTTCGTCATGCGGAGGAACTTTTTTGCAGCTGATATTATATTTGCAAACGTAATATTGCAGAGTTCACTTCGATAATAAGATCTTGCAATTTCGCCCCAATAGCTCGGCTGTCGGCTGTCCAGTTTAGAGATCCAGGTTCGATTCCCGAGTGGGGCTGCACGGTTCTTTACAATGGCGCCCGAACAAATCCCTGTAGGTTAGTGCAAATATGTCTGAGGTCTGAAAGTGACGACTAATACGAATTCAGTGGGCTCTGCAAGATTTCAACCTAAGGGTATAACGGCCACGCAGGATACTAACCTGGGTAAAAGTTGTAGTAGCAGGAGGCTAACCTGAGGTAAAAAAAATCTGATGTGGGCAACACATGACTTTCCTTATATAATGTAATAAATTTACTACTTTTACAGTAAAAAAATAGGTTTTTCTTATAGTAGATACTAATATTCTTTCCAAGATATTGAATTTTCGACAATTAGTCGTGATTATCATTGATTTAGCGTCATTTTTATCCATTTGGTGAGATTTTCATTAATTTGGCAACATTTCAAAAAAGTCGCCAAGTTGGCGACATTCCGCCCAATTCGTCGCCAAAATATCGCCAAGCGTTATGCACTAAGAAAAAAGTTATTCTTACAGCAGATAAATGACTATTGGCGCTCAAATACAAAAGTATTATTCAAAGTATATTTTTTCATGAATGGAATCCACGAGATCCAATAGATCCACGAGAATGATGTCACTCAATTTATCGCATGGTATTACATATGAAAAGTGAACATGCTTCTAAATAGGAATTTTTTTTTTTATGTGAGTTTTTCATAATTTTTTTGAAAAATGTACAATATCTCGAGAACGGTTCATGTTGGCGTTCTAAAATTTATGCCAATCGTTTTCTAATGAAAAATTACATAAGAAATGTCTATTTGCGTAACTTTATTATCGGTTTTGATTTTTTGACGATTTTTTCAAAATTTCATTCGGAAATTTAGGGGGGTTCTGAACATTCGATTGCGTATAAAAACAATAGGCTTCCAGTGTTTACGGATTGTGATTTTTGTACCAAATTTGGTTCGAATCGGTTCATTCGTTCGTCAGTTATCGTCTCCACAGACTCACTGACACACACACACACACACACACAGACATCACTCCAAAAATGTTCGATTCGTGATCAGGGATGCTTGAAACGTGCTCTCCCGTCGAAAACTCGAATTCGAATTTTCGACCCCGTCACAATACTTTCCTTATACGTTATGTATATAAGGAAAGTAATAACAGGAGGTGGTCAGTCAGATCGTCACTTGTCCGACAATCTGACATTAGAGGGTGATGAATTCAGAGTTCACTTTTAAAATAAGAGCTTGCAATTTCGTCCCAATATCTGAACGCTAGAGCGTCGACAGGCTAGTTCAAAGATCCAGGGTTCGATTACCGGTTGGCGCAACAAGGCTCTTTACAATACCTATACTGATTTCTAAAAGTTTAGTTCTCTTGCCAGCCATTCGTGACTTTATGATATTCCCTAGATACGTGAATTTATTAGTTCCTTCCAATAACACATTCATCATTTTACGGTTAAATTTTCACAATATTTGTTGTTATTAGTATTTTTTAAACTGTCATTTTTTTTTCAATAAAAAATCATGTGAAAGACGATTCGTTTTGAAACTATTTAACATAATTATTAATTATAAGTGTTTTTACATCTTCAGAAATGTTTGTTAAATTGGGGGTTATCTCTTTTCCCGGTTTTTCTGAAAATCTGCAAGTCTCTTGTTGTCACCGATTGAAATAATCGTAGCGATTTCCATTGGACCAGCTGGATTCTTTTGAGAGATGTCTTCTTCCTAAACTCATAAACAGACATTACTTCCCAGACTAACAGAGGTATGATGGCAAGACGTCCGTTTTGATAGAGGTCTTGCCCCCCAGACCTACAGACATTACTTCCCAGACTAACAGTGGTATGATGGCAAGACGTCCGTTTTGATAGAGGTCTTGCCCCCCGGACCTACAGACATTACATTAAAAATTGGTGTATTTTATATGTAGTCAAGGTTACACAACACATGTAATTACCTACATAAAAATTCGAGTAAATTTTTTTTAATTCCAACACAATATTTTATCTATACATTATGCATTTTGCCGGGTGGTAATACTAGGAAATACGCTTATATAATATTTAAAAAACTCTTATTCCGTGTTAGGAAACTTCAATTTTTTTACGAAACATTCTCTAAAAAATTGTTTTCAACCGTTTACAAAGCAAATTTCCATCTCAAAAATATTCTGCGCACTTTATTTTGAATATATTTTGCAAAAGAATTCCTTCGAAATAGAATATAACGGAAATGGAGAAGCTATGAATTTGCAAACCTTGCGTGTCTCCAAACTGTAAACATACAATTTATACCTAACGCAATGTTACTGCGTTCAATACATCTCAGCGATTTCAGTTTTGCATTATAAAATAGCAAGTAACATTTAGTATAATATGTTTTGGCGTGTAACATATGAAAACATTTAGGGATAGTGAATTTTGGGGCAAACGTCTTGTATTTCCTGATATAATACCTCTTTTTCAAATTGTACGGATGAAATATCAATGTGCACATTGCTATGGAAACGTATGAAAAGTAATATATTCTTTAGTATGGAATGGAATGACAAATGTTATACTTTTTTCTTAATATGTTTTTACAGGGAATTTCAGTAATGTCATATTTTTAACATTTTTTTCTTATCTTTCCTATTCAGGGCATTTTTGTAATTTTGTCCACGATTGTCTATCTATAGTAAAGTTACTATGGCTGGTCCGATAACAGTAATTGCAGCACCCATGTTAGATAATTTATGAAGTTCTCGGACTCAGCAGCAAAGCGAGATAGAAGAGAAAATACAATTGTAAAATTGTAGAGTATTGTCCAATTAGTAGGAATCTACACCAGGAACGCACGAAACGCGTATATGGAAAGCTATAAATATCCATCAAATATCCTGTCATCATTGACTGTAACACGGTGATATCTGCAATGTTCGTTAACGAACGATCTAATATTACTTTCCCTGCAATACATGGTAATGTATAGGGAAAGTATTGGAATCATGCCGAAAATCGCAACTCGAGTTTTCGACGGATCTACACGTTTCGAGGCCTATGGATTACGAAAAAACTATTTTAGCGTGACGTCTGTGTGTGTATCTGTGTGTCTGTCTGTGCAGATTTTGTATCCACTCTAACTAAAAAACTAATGGAAAAACTAACCGAATTTCATAAAATTTGGTAGATAAGTCACTTGTGGGTCACTCTGGTGTTGATTAGATTTTTGTACGATTTGCGATAAAAGAACCCGAACTTTTTTTGTAAAATGACCCACAAAAGCCTGCTTCCACTCTAAATGAAAATCTAATGAACCAAATTTTACATAATTCGGTAGATAATGCGGTTCCTTTTTTGCAAAATAGTCCACAAAAATCGCCAAAATCTAAAGTAAAAAGCTACTTATGCTAAACTATATCCATTAAATGCTTGTTTAATACGTAATTTTTAACAAAGAAAAGAATAAGACTAACCCCTTTACACTAGAACTAGCCGTTCTCGAGATATTTTAGTTTTTCCGTATTTTTCTAAGCCACCTTTGAAAATATGTCCAGTTATCAAATGATAGCGAAAATTGAATTAAAAGTGAATTATATTTAATTAAAATAAAGAGAACGTGAATATAAGTCTGCAGGGAAAATCATGTGCTGCCCACATCAGATTTTTATTACTGTAATTCAAATGTGCATTTTCTCTGATGAAAGGAATTTTAATTAGGCTCTAAACTATGATTATATAGGTGTTATTTATTGTAGGATCCGTGAACATGACAGTAATTCACTAATAGCACTACTGTGTACAATAAACGCCTTACGTGACCGTTTTATATTGTAGATTCGATTTAAACAATACTCTACAACTTTATAATTGTTTTTCTTTTCTATATTTCTGTGTTGCCGAATTTGTTATCCTAACTGTTAAAATTTACAGCTAGGAGCGCTGCAAGAATTTTTATTCGATTGAGTATCATCCTTTTACAAGATATTGACCTAATGTGTACAATCATCAAACTTTCTTTGGAAAGTTATTAGGGGTGCCTAAGGAATTTTTTTAGGAACCTTATAGTATAATAATAGATTTTAAGGAATATTGCAAAGAGTTGTCATTGCTTTTAAATTTAACTGTTTCGGTTTTGTTGTGAAATATATTCTGTTTATGTACCTGAAAAATAAACGTTCCTCAAAATTTAGCATTAAATACCTGCACATATTCAGGACTTTATAGGAAACTGGTTTCGATGACAACATTTAGAAATACGAGCAATTAGAAAAATAAATGAATTACTGACCAGATCGCAAATTTTTCGTCTTAAATCTGATAGTTAGTTTGCATTTTGTTGAAATAAAATTCTTATCTTTTATTCCAAATATTATTGCACCGAAACAGTAGCAAATAGAATTAAACTGTAGGAAGTTTCCAAATAAGTTGAATTCCGTTAATTGTTATGGATTTAGTTAAGCACGTGAAAATTTCTGCTTCGGTAAAATATGTTTCAAACTTACGTTCGAAATAAATGTTAAAAGACTTATACTAGTAAACAAAATATAAACAACAAATTTATAAAGGTTCGTATAGTGGCAAATGATATGTACACTTCAGTTTTGACGAAAATATTAAGGATTTTTATTAACACCTTCCAATATAGTTGAAAAGTGTTTATGACGTGGATCATTCTGTCTGTATGTCTATTTGTTCGCATGATAACTGCGGTAAAAATGACTTTATAGAAAATAAATTATAGCATGTCGTTGAGATGGTTTTTGGTATGTCTGGAAAGTAAACTAAATAATAACATCCAATTAGTTTCGGATTTAATCCGGATCGAAAAAATGAAATGCATTTAATCCTATGGGACTTGAATCCTATCAAACATTTTTAAGCGAAGTTAAAATTCGCAAATTGCTTTGAAAACTTTAGGAAATATTTAAATTATCACATAAAATGTATAATAAAAAATTTCAGCAAAATATGTTAGGTAGATTTTTAAATAAAATTTGAAATAATAATTACACCTATGATATATGAAGAGAATCGCTATCATCCATTGCTATCAGCCGCATTGCTATCAGCCGCATTGCTACCAGCCATTTGAATGCATTTGCCATCCTCTATGCATTTTATATTAAAGGGTATCATCCGGAGACGACAGGTAGCATCCGAAGACGACAGGTAGGCATTTGCCATCCTCTGTGCATTCTACATCAAATGGTATTATTCGGTGAAGTCGGGAAGGAAGCGGGATGAGGTATAGAAGTCCATTAAGGCTCCTACCATTAACCCCTCAACAGAGGTATTGCCGTCTGGGTTAGTATTGCCGTCGGGCTGGAGAATGTCCGATAGGAGGTATATTTTCTTCAGCGACTATTCTTCTTTACGCTTCTCTCTCAGTACTGATGAGAGCCACATGTGTGTGTGGAGGAGGACTGGTCAGCGTTCTATTCCCACATTTGTTGTCGAGCGGCACATGGCCATCACATGTGGTGTGACAACCTGTGGAGAAATCTCGGGGGAGAGCGAATCTTCCAGTAGTGCTGCAAGCCAATCTGACATCTTCCTGGCCGATATTTTGCAGCCGATCGTTCTGCCTATGCTGTCAAGTTGCTCAGATTCCATTTGCCAACAATATAATGATCGACCACATACTACATTACTTTATCAACAATGTCATCGAGTATTTATACACTCTTTGGTCTATATACCATCCAGGTCCACAGACCTGGCAGATTTATAAGTAGATTCCTTTTTCACTGTGCAAATTCTATGATTAAAAGCACAATTTGCAGTAATTAATGAATTCTATTATTAACAGTACGATTTTTCGTATATCACAAATGCATTTTCGAAATATGTACACTAAAACGGGTGTAATACACAAAAAGCAATGTTGTTTACCAAAAATAGATGCCACATGCGGTCATCGACCAGACTCAGGTCTTAGGAGTAAGCCAGACGCCCACGCAGGGCTGTTGTTGTTGTTGAGACCCAGACCGTCCGACCTACCAGAAAGGTGTAAGGTAACTGTATGGACGCCCGGGAAGTGCCACCCAATTTAGACCGGAACCCAGTGGGGGTGGCATCCACAGGGACCGTACCCTCCTTCCCCTACCACCAACCTCTCGGAAGGACTTACGGACCAACATGTTTAACGTGATCGTACTCCGCATGAACACGGCGGCATTTGTGGCAGCGTGCAAATCTAGCGCGCAAACCACGGGTATACCGCACCCGAGATGGCCAACAGCACGCGGCGTTCCGAGGTGGTCACCCACCAAGTACTAACCGCGCCCGATGCTGCTTCACTTCGGTGATCTAACGAGAACCGGTGTTTTCAGCACGGTACGGCCGTTGGCCCCCACGCAGGGATGTAGCGTTTCTCAACTACCTTAACTGCCTATCAATTTAACATCATTAGAAACAGTAAGGCAGTTTATTTAATATATAATTTATTTAGATATACAAACAGCAAGCGGTCTGAATACTTGACAATTCGACATTTAATTAGATTCCTAAAGAAGCAAGCACCCTAACAATTAGAAATCTAAATTAGATTGACAATACCAGCAAGGCTGAATCACTAGCGCATTTTTCCACTTTAGCTACCTGAGAATTTAGGAAGATTGCAAAGCAGAAAGGCGATCCTTATGCTTCCTCCTTGCAATGATAATTGATACATGCCTAGTGAATCCCAAATGTTCTCCGCAGTATCCAACATCCATTATGAAGATTTCCACGGATTGGGATTGCACCTTTTCTTGAACAAAAAAGCTTAATCTAAGAACAACCTATTTAGTAGAAGTAGGTTTCATCCATTAAATGGCTACATAAAATTAGTTTCTGCGGCTTTTACATCCACAGTCTGACTTTGCTACGAGCTCAACTTCCTGCTATCGATAGCTGAACTTCCTTTCTTTGACTTTTACATCTGTACCATACTTCTTTCGCATCTGTTAACGAAGGATGTCACCTCGGTAAATACGAGCAATGTTTTTCCAGAGAAAATATACAGCAGCAACGTTATTCCATTTTTTTAAGAATGTATTTCTGCAGCCTTAATATAAAAGATCTTATGTGGGCATCCTATGACTTTTCCTACATACAGCTCTGATTTAATTTTATTCATCGCAAACTAATTGTGTGCAAGATTTTACCACAGTTTCGGCGGCCCCTAATGAAACATATCTGTCCGATTAGTGAAAAGATCTATATCTCGTAGTAAGCACATCTGTTACTCCAAAGCGACAGGAATTATCAAAGAAAGTAAATCTTATTTTTCAAAATATTGAATTTTTATGAATTCTGCCACCATTTTTGCCAATTTGGTAACCTTTTCTTGAATTTGGCAACGTTTTCAAAAAGTCCGCAAATTGAAGATATCTAGTCAAAATCAATATTAAGTACTTGAAGACACACACACACACAAATGAAATAAAATATCCTGTTTCTTATTTTAATTTTATGAAATTTTTTTGATAAATTTATTCGAAAACGTGCTATGTCCCAAGAACGGTTCATGCTAGCGGTCTGAAGTTTATATAATTTATTTTCACATGAAAAATCAAGCATGAAAGGATTATATATTTATACTTATTAAAAATACGAATTTTTTCATAATTTTTACAAAAATTCACTCAAAAATTGAGGTAGGGGAGGGTGTTAAATATTCAATTGTGTTTTAAAATCTATGGGTTTGTAGTATTCACTGATTGTAATAATGGTACATATTTTTTTTTCGAATCGCTCAATTCGTTCATGAGATACAGGTTTCACAGACACACACTGATCCACACATACAGCAGTGATCCACAGACACTAACATCCAGAAGCGTAGCTAGTGGTGGGTGCTGGATGAGAATCTGACCTTAAACGGCATTCAATGACGGTACCAAAATTGGGTAGGATATTGAAGAAAATAGTTTTCTATAAGAAGGAAAAGCATATTTCAACAAGATTTATTTTGTTAAGTTTTAAATTTTTATTAGTTTTATTTTTGTAAAAATATCTATAAAGAAATCCATTTGTTAAAATCATAGAATGAAATAATAAATGATTCCATTAGTAATTTGTTTTAATGCATGGTTTTAACCAATAGTGTATACTTTAAATTTTTTATACTTTTCTTGGTTCTTCTTCTTTTCTGCAACCCAGACCGCCCTACCTACTCGAAGGTGTAAGGTATCTGTTGGATGGCCGGGAAGTGTCACCTAACTTAGACCGGAACAAAGTAGGGGCAGCATCCGCAGGGACTGTACCCTCTTTTCCCTACCACGAACTCCTCGGAAGGACTTACAGACTTTTATAGTTTTCGTGTCCGTACTCCAAGTTAACACGGGGACAATTTAGGCATAGGCCGGAATCGAACTTAAGTCGTCCGAGTGCAATTACCAAGCACTAACCACTGGACTGTCCTTGCCATATTTAAATGTTGTCGGATGGGCAGTACAAATTTATAAAAAGAGAAGTTAGTTTACCAGTGACGACAGTATAATTTTTGGGACCCTGCCAAGTCCTACTTTACAACACATTGAGCTATTTATATGGCACGGTCACCATGCTACACACAGTTTTACCGCTACCTTCTGTTTGTGGCCCTGGGGGTTATAGATGGACAAATGACGTTATCAGTAGAGCCTGTGTTTGTTTATAGAACACTAAAAATGCATATGATTTGTGCTTCAATTTATTATTTGCTTCAATTTTCTTTTGTAGGAGCTAAATTGTCTCAACTAATTGGAGAAATAGTATATATTTGAATAAAAAAGCTATTTTTATTAATTCTTTCTGGAATTTTTTCCAAATGCATGTGTAGGGGGGAGGGTGCCAATTTTACATCTAGTCTCCGACGGCATTCATGCTATCTGTGCTTCTATAACATACATACACATACTAACATACATGCACACACACATGCGCACACACATCACCTAAAAACGTTCGATTCGTGTTCAGGTAAGTTTGAAACTTGCTCTTTAGTCCAAAAGCGGAATTCGAAATTTTGATCTCGTTACAATGCATTTCCTATATATTTTTTCTGTACATATATGTATGTAGGGAAAGTAATAATTTGCCACTTTTCCATTTATTTTATATTTTATTTAATAAGCACTTTTTTAAACACGTAATGCAGAGTTTCGTATTCATTTAAGCACCAAGCACCTTATTAACCAAACAATCACCCTTAACACTGAATATATTTCGAACACAACTACAAAATTTGTCATTAAATAAATTGTTTCTCTCCTCGTAGAGCATCGAACAAACTTTAAGTGGATCTCTAGAATCCGCTAACTAGTTTCGGTAACGATGAAGTAAGAAGACAGAGAAATATTTCGAAGCCGTGTGTGTATGACGTTGAAAGTAAGTAAGGTAGTATTGGAATTTTTTAGTGATTCCGATGCAAAGTTTACGGTCGCTTAAGGCAATTGCAGGCATAGTTTGTTTAATATTCTTATTGAAAGTTATTCAGCGGTTCGGTAATTAGGAAAAAGGGGGGTGTATTTTTATAAATAAAGGTGTAAAAGAACATATTTTAAAGATGTTTCGGAAGTAATTGCTCATGTTCTAATAAAATAGGAAAGAAGTAATGTATATTTATGGTATGGTAAAGAATAGTTAATTATATGTATGATATGGTAAGTTCATGATATTCTTTAAATGGTATTTATAATTCACAATTGTACTTATTGATTAATATTAATAGCAAGTGCTTAATGAACAAGAGGGTTCTGATCCTTACACGCTGCCACTTACTAACATGAATACCAATTAAAATAAATGGTTTATTGAATTACTAGCTATATGTTCATTTTTGGCACTGAATATTTAATGCAATGTATTACATAATTGTATTTCATAATTTACTGTGAACTTTTTATATTTGGAGTCTTTCTTTTTGAAATTTTATAAAATGTCTTACAAAAGGAAAACCAGTGATTGATGATACAATAAACATATATTATCATTATAATAAAATCTATAAATATTAAAAGTATAAATTATCAAACTATAAAAATTCACTAATGCATATAATATTCTAAAAGTAAATTAAATTTAAAGTTCCTTTGCAATACGCAAGTGTTTCCCAACTTTTTATCTTTGAAGGAAGACATGAAATACTTGATAATACCTAGCAATCCCTTGGTTGACAGATATTAGGTTTAACATGGGCTTAATTACAAAATAAGAGTGTAAGGCGGAAGCGTTAATAATTAATTATAGCTCATACTTTTGACAAAATATTGCAAGAGTATTTTTTACCTACTTCTCTTTATTAATTATTATTAATAAAAGAAATGCGAATATATTCAATTTACCCTTAGCTAACTTGTTACAAATAAGTACTGTGTTTTATATCTTGAAGTGATTTTGTTTCGCATGTTTTGTTTTGGTATTTATATAATTATCACATTAAAGCATTCATAATTTAACTTCCTTATTCGATTACAAAAAAGTGACAAGTTGTACGTAATGTGTGATAGGGTGATCAGTATTCAGTAGGACCACATCTTGCGGCGATACAAGCAGCAACATTTTGAGGAGCAGATGCAATTACGTGCGGATAGTTTTCGGTGAGATGGTTGACTATATGCCTTCAACCATCCTTCACAGGTCGTCCTCTGATTGAGGCGGGGGTAGCACAGAGCTCGATGGGAGAGAGATCTGCAGATAGCGAAGGCCAAGGCAGCAACTGGATACTTTGCATGGCATGTCTGCTGATGGTGGTCGTGTGCGGTCGCGCGTTATTTTGCGCGAAAACAGCATGTTGCAACAGTTGAAGGTAGAGCAGTGAAACCATCCGCAGTACCTCATCCATATATCATCCTGTCGCCATTGTATCTCTAATAGGAACCATAGGTGACCGGCTATCGAAGCACATGGCACCCCAAACCATGATGCCACATTGTCGAGCAGCATGGCAAATTTTCGTTTTAAATCAAACAGTTAGTTTGCGCTTTGTTGAAATAAAATTGTTCTCTTTTATTCCAAAAATTATTGCAACGAAGCAGTAGCAAATAGGATTAAACTGTAGGAAGTTTCCAAACAAGTTAAATTCCGTCAAATGTTATGGAGCTAGTTAAGCTCGTGAAAATTTCTGGTTTGGTAAAATATTTTTTAAAATTACGTTCGAAATAAATATTAAAAAGCTGATATTAGTAAACAAGATATAAACAATAAATTTATAAAGGGGCGTTCATATAGTGGCAAATGATATATACACTTCAGTTTTGACGAAAATATTAAGGATTTTTATTAACACTTTCCAATATAGTTGAAAAGTGTGTATGACTTTATGCATTCTCTTTGTCTGTCTACTCGTTTGCACGATAACTGCCCTGAAAATGACTTTTTCGAAACTAAATTATATTATGTCGTTGAGACGGTCTGTGGAATGTCAGGAAGTAAAATTGAATAATATCATCCAATTAGTTTCGGATTTAATCCGGGTTGAAAAACTGAAACTCATTGAATCCTGTGGGAAAAATTTTTAAGCGAAGTTAAAATTCGCAAATTGCTTTGAAAATTTTAGGAAATATTTAAATTATCACATAAAATGTTTAATTAAAATTTTCAGCAAAATGTGTTAGGTAGATTTTTATATAGAAATTGAAATATTAATTACACCCATGATATATGAAGAGAATCCCTATCATCCATCGCTATCAACCACATTACTATCAGCCATTTGAAAGCATTTGCCATCCTCTGTGCATTCTACATCAAATGGTATTATTCGGTGACGTCGGGCAGGAGGCGGGATTAGGTTTAGATGTCCATGAAGGCGCCAACCACTAACCCCTCAACATAGGTAGCGCCGTCTTGATTGGTGGCGGTCTCTGTCAGCCTGGAGAATGTTCGATTGGAGGAATCTTTAATTCAGCTACTATTATTCTTTAGCTCTTCTATCTCAGTACTGATGAGAGCCACGTGCGTGTGTGGACGAGGACTGGGCAGCGTTCCAATCCTTCATTTGTTGTCTAGTGGCACATGGCCATCACATATGGTGTCGCAGTCTGTGGAGCAATCTCGTGGGAGAGCCAATCTTCTCCAGTAGTGCTGCAAGCCAATCTGACATCTTCGTGGACGATATATTGCAGTCGATTGTTCTGCTTATGCTGTTAAGCTGCTCAGATTCTATTTACCAACAAGACAATGCTCGACCACATACTACATTATTTTGTCATTAATGTGTTTAAGTAATTAATATGCTCTTTGTTCTATATCCATTCAGGTTTCCAGACCTATCTCCAATAGCACATGTTTGTGTGGAGACAATTGCAGCTTAATTACTGAATTATCTGACTAGTTGCAATATTTGTGATAGAATCCTCCAGAAAGGGACATAAGCAACTTAATTGACTCTATGCCGCAAAGAGTATCAGCTTGTACAGCTGCCAGGGGAGGATTTACCACTTACTAAAATGTCATCTTCTTATTGCCACTCTGATAAGTTAAAATTTACATAAATATAACACTAATACCCATAGTGCCCCCCAGTTGACCCTGAATTGGTATGGTGGGATCTGAATAGATCAAAGTACATTGAGTATATACTAAGAGAACCAGTCGAATTGTGGTCACTAACACATTTATTACACACATAAATTATCAAACATTGATAATAATACAAACACTATACATTTAAATGTACCAAGCTTGACGTCGGGGTGTATGGGATAGTTATGGTAGTTGCTATTTTAAATTATCATTAATTAAAATTCAATTTGTCCAGTAAAGGAATCTTCCAAAACTTAAATTTGCACTGACACTTAAATTTAGAGTAATATATATATATAATACCCATTACCGCATAATTGACTTAAAAAGAACACAATACCTCCACTACAGATGAAATGCGTTATGTGGGATAAAGCACTATTGCGTTACCAGCCTATTTCAGATAGTCGAGCTCTGCGATAGCAGATTGTGATTCAACTTCTAGTGATCTTTGCCTATCGCCACATCTGCGTGTCTCTCAAACTGTAGACATCGGTGTCCGGAAAATGCATTCTATTCTAAGAGATAAAAATGCTTTCGAATTTTGTAGATAGCAGATTTATAAGTAGATTCCTTTTTCACTCTGCAAATTCTATGATTAAAAGCACGATTTGCAATAAGTAATTAATTCTACTATTAGCAGTACGATTTTTAGTATGCTACAAATATATTTTCGAAATATGTACACTAAAAAAGTGTGTAATACACAAAAAGCAACGTTGTTTACCGAAAAGAGATACCACCAGCGGTCCTCGACCAGACTCAGGTCTTAGGAGTAAGCCACACGCCCAAGCAGGGCTTTTGCGTTTCTCCCCTACCTTAACTGCCTATCCATTTAACAAGATCAGAGACAATAGGGAAGCTTATCTAATCTATAATTTATTTAGATATACAAACAGCAAGAGGTTTGAATACTTGACAATTCGACATTTAATTAGATTCCCAAAGAAGAAAGTCCCTTAACAATTAGAAATCTAAATTAGATTTATAATACCAGCAAGGCTGAATCACTAGCGCATTCCTCCATCTTAGATACTTTAGAATTTAGGAAGATTGCAAAACAGAAAAAATGTTGATCCTTAGGTTTTCTCCGTGCGATGAGAATTTCTCCATTCCAAGTGAATCCCAAATGTTCTCCTCAGTATCCAACATCCATTATGAAGACTTTCTCGGATTGGACCTTTTTTGAACAAAATTGCTTAATCTAAGAATAACCTATTTAGTAGAAGGAAGTTGCATAACCGTAAATATCTAGATAAAGATAGTTTCAGCTGCGGCTTTCACTTTCACAGCTTGTATTTGCCATGAGCTCAAATTTCCGCTACCGATAGCTGAACTTCCTCTGTTGGACTTTTACATCTGCACCATACTTCTTTTGCATCTGCTAACGAAGGAAGTCACCTTGGTAAATACGAACAATATTTTTCTGGAGGAAATATACAGCAGCAATGTTATTCCATTTATTTTAAGAATTTATTTCTGCAGCCTTAATATATAAAAGATCTTATGTGGACACCCTATGACTTTTTCTACATACTGCTCTGATTTAATTTTATTCATGGCAAACTAATGTTGTACAAGATTTTACTACACTTACCGCGGCCCCTAATGAAACGTATTTGTCCGACAAATAGTGAAAAGCTCTACATTTCGTAATAAGCACATATGTTACTCCAAAGCGACAGAAATTATCAAAGAAAGTAAACCTTATTTTACAAGATATTGAATCTTTATGAACTTTGGCGTCATTCTCGACAATTTGGTAACCTTTTCGAGAATTTGGCAACGTTTTCAAAAAGTCGCCAAGATGGAGATATCTTGCCAAATTCAATATCAAGTATTTGAAGACACACACACAAATAAAATAAAAATTCCTGCTTCTTATTTTAATTTTATGTAACTTTTTTGATAAATTTATTCGAAAACGTCCTATGTCTCCAGAACGGTTCATGCTAGCTGTCTGAAGTTTATATCATTTATTTTCTCATGAAAAATCAAGCATGAAAGGATTAATTCTTATTAAAAATACAAATTTTTTCAGAATTTTTTCAAAAATTCACTCAAAAATTGAGGTAGGGGAGGGGGTTAAATATTCAATTGTGTTTTAATATCTATAGGTTTGCAGTATTCACTGGTTGTAATAATGGTAATTTTTTTTTTCGAATCGCTCAATTCGTTCGTGAGATATAGGCTTCACACCCACACACTGATCCACACATACACCAGTGATCCACAGACACTAACATCCAGAAGCGTAGCTGGTGGGTGCTGGATGGGAACATCTGACCTTGAGCAGCATTCAATGACGGTGCCAAAATTGGGTAGAATATTGAAGAAAATAGTTTTCTATAAGAAGGAAACTCATATTTCAACAAGATTTATTTTGTCAAGTTTTAAATTTTTATTAGTTTTCTTTTTGCAAAAATATCTATAAAAGAAGCCATTTGTTAAAATCATAGAATGAAATAATAAATGTTTCCATTAGTAATTTATTTTAATGCTTGTTTTTAACCAATAGTGTATTCTTTAGCTTTTTTATACTGTTCTCGGTTCTTCTTCTTCTTTTCTGCAACCCAGATAGCCCGACCTACTCGAACGTGTAAGATATCTGTTTTGGATGGCCGGGAAGTGTCAGCCAATTTAGACCTGAATATAGTAGGGGGCATCCGCAGGGATCGTACTCCCTTTCCCCTACCGTCAACTCCTCGGAAGGACTTACAGACCGTCATAATTTTCGTGCCCGTACTACAAGTTGACACGAGGACAGTTTAGGCATAGGCGGGCACCATGCTACACACAGTTTTACCGCTACCTTTTTTTGTGTCCCTGGGGGTTATAGATGGAAAAATGACTTTATCAGTAGAGCCTGTGTTTGATTATAGAACACTAAAAATGCATATGATTTGTGCTTCAATTTATTATTTGCTTCAATTTTCTTTTGTAGGAGCTAAATTGTCTCAACTAATTGGAGAAATAGTATATATTTGAATAAAAAAGCTATTTTTATTAATTCTTTCTGGAATTTTTTCCAAATGCATGTGTAGGGGGGAGGGTGCCAATTTTACATCTAGTCTCCGACGGCATTCATGCTATCTGTGCTTCTATAACATACATACACATACTAACATACATGCACACACACATGCGCACACATACATCGCATAAAAACTTTCGATTCGTGTTCAGGTAAGTTTGAAACTTGCTCTTTAGTCCAAAAGCCGAATTCGAAATTTTGATCTCGTTACAATGCATTTCCTATATATTCTCTCTGTACATATATGTATGTAGGGAAAGTAATAATTTGCCACTTTTCCATTTATTTTATATTTTATTTAATAAGCACTTTTTTAAACACGTAATGCAGAGTTTCGTATTCATTTAAGCACCAAGCACCTTATTAACCAAACAATCACCCTTAACACTGAATATATTTCGAACACAACTACAAAATTTGTCATTAAATAAATTGTTTCTCTCCTCGTAGAGCATCGAACAAACTTTAAGTGGATCTCTAGAATCCGCTAACTAGTTTCGGTAACGATGAAATAAGAAGACAGAGAAATATTTCAATGCCGTATGACGTTGAAAGTAAGGTCGTATCGGAATTTTTTAGTGATTCCGATGCAAAGTTTACGGTCGCTTAAGGCAATTGCGGGCATAGTTTGTTTAATATTCTTATTGAAAGTTATTCAGCGCTTCGGTAATTAGGAAAAAGGAGGGTGTATTTTTATAAATAAAGGTGTAAA
This sequence comes from Amaurobius ferox, assembly GCA_951213105.1. Lineage (NCBI taxonomy): Eukaryota > Metazoa > Arthropoda > Arachnida > Araneae > Amaurobiidae > Amaurobius > Amaurobius ferox. Next base: position 66,748,338 of record OX578147.1, read on the forward strand.
AGAACATATTTTAAAGATGTTTCGGAAGTAATTGCTCATGTCCTAATAAAATAGGAAAGAAGTAATGTATATTTATGATATGGTAACTAATATTTAATTATATGTATGGTATGGTACGTTCATGATATTCTTTAAATGGTATTTATAATTCACAATTGTACTTACTGATAAATATTAATAGCAAGTACTTAATGAGCAAGGGGGTTCTGATCCGTACACGCTGCCACTTACTAACATGAATACCAATAAAAAAAAATGGTTTATTGAATTACTAGCTATATGTTCAGTTTTCGCACTGAATATTTAATGCAAAGAAATTTATTTCATAATTTACTGTGAACTTTTATATTTGGAGTCTTTCTTTTAAAAATTTTATAACATGTCATACAAAAAAAAAGGGGGAGGGAAAGGGGGAAAATCAGTGAGTTCTTCCGTGCTGACACTATGAACATATATCATCATTATAATAAAATCTATAACTATTAAAACTATTAATTATCAAACTATAAAAATTCACCAATGCATATAATATTCTAAAAGTGAAATAAATTTTAAGTTCCTTTGCAATAAGATAGTGTTTCCCAACTTTTAATCTTTGAATTAAAGGAAGATTTGAAATACTTGATAGAACCTCGGAAACCCTTGTTTGACAGATATTAGTTTTCACCTAGGCAGCACCAGGATACTTTGCAAGGCTTGTTTGCTGATGGTGGCCAGGTGCAGTCGCGAGTTATTTTGCTGGAAAACAGCATGTTGCAACAGTTGAAGGTAGAGCAGTGAAACCATCCGCAGTACCTCATCTATATATCATCGTGTCGTTATTGTACCTCTGATACGAACCAAAGGTGACCGGCTATCGAAACATATGGCACCCCAAATCATGATACCACATTGTCGAGCAGTATGGCGTTCAACAGTCGCAGCAGAGTTGGATCTGTTTCCACCTCGCCTCCAGACTCTCACACGCCAACTGTCATTGAACAAACAGAACTCGTCGCTGAACACTACCCTGTTACATTCAGTTGTCCAATAAGCACGCATACGAGCATATTGCATACAGCAATCCCTGTACAAACTGTCAACCACTGCTACTGTATGCGTGCATTTTGCTGATCTTATTAGCGTGATAGCGAGTTTCAGGCATTCTCCAGACCAATAACCGTCGGAAATTACACTGTACGCAAACCATGACTCATCCGTGAAAAGCATAGTACCCCATAGTTGTGGAGTCCAGTTGAGGTGATCTCGAGCCCACTTTAAGCGGCTCTTTTGTGGGACGCAAACCAATGGTCATGTTACATATAACTAACCTGCATGTAGCCGTCTGTACATAGTTTGTCGGCATACCGCTCTTCTTGCTTACCCTGCAAGGTCGGAAGCAAGTTGACGTGCAGTGATTGACCTGTGGCGTCAATCACTGCATATCAGGTGGGTACATCGTCTGTGGGATGCAAACCAATGGTCATGTTGCATACAACTGACCTGCATGTAGCCGTCTGTACACAGTTTGTCGACATACCGCTCTTCTTGCTTAACCTGCAAGGTCGGAAGCAAGCTGATGTGCAGTGATTGACCTGTGGCGTCGTAGTTGCAGACACAGAATAAGGCTCTTTTGAGCGATTGTTACCCTTCCCAGTCCACTTACTGGTCTTCGCGACACTGTTTCTTCACTTTGATACCGATTTCCAAGGCTGCAAACGACGGAACGATTGACGTCGTTTAGTGGTCGGGCTACTTCTGATTATCGCTGTCCCCCTTCGAGACGCACTATTACCTCAAATCGAATGCTGTTTTTCAGATGGTGTCGTTTACTCAGTTTTCAGAATGTGGCTATCTCGATTTTCCTTCTGTAATCTGTAACGCGGAGATACAGGCTCTGCTCAAAACAGGTCGTTTCTAACACTTTACAACAAAGTTGAAAAGTGTTTATAACTTTGTTCATTTTGTCTGTTTGTATGTCCGTTAGCACGATAACTGTCGTAAAAATGACTTTATAAAAATGAAATTTTAGTATGTTGTTTAGACGATCTATAGGACTTATGAGAATATAAATGAATAATATCACCCAATTAGTTTGGGATTGAACCCAGGTTGAAAAAATGAAATATATTGAAACGTATGGGACCTAATTTTTCAAACATTTTTTGAGCGGATTTAAAATTCACAAATTGCTTCGAAAGTTTTATGAAATATTCAAATTATCCCATAGAATATATAAAAAAAAAATTCAGCAAAATATATTCAGTAGTGTTTTAAATAAAAATTAAAATAATAATTACACCTTTTATATGAAGAGATCACGTGACCATTATATGAAGAAATCACGTGACCCGCTTCAAAATAAAATATGGCATCCATCTTGTATCAAAATTGTGATTTTTAAAGTTATATTTAATTCAGATTTAGTGTTGTATCCGTCCTAAAATCGCTTTATTTTTGCTTAAATTCTGTGTATTTACATACTAAAACAACGCCATTACAAAATATTTGAATTTAATTGATCATCCAACTTTGATTATTTCTACAACGAAGCCTAATTTTCACTCATGGAAAATGAAAACAGCAAAATTTGTAGAATGAGTTGTATAAAAATTGCTGCATTTTTTTAACGCAAAATTATTTAGCTCATGGAGTCTGCAATATAGCTGATATGAATGAAATATTCATTGATTTTATAGAGAGAATAACGATTTTTTCGATGAAGTTTTAAGCATAGAGGTTAATTACTTGTACCTCCATGACTTGTACCTTGTAGTTTTTAAATAAAATAAATTATTATAGTATTTTGATGAATGAAATGAATGGAAAAATGTTTTTGAATGAAATTCTGCTTTTTTAGAGAGAACCAGGCGTGTTATATTTCGAATAAATTTAAACATTTGAATAAATTTCATTTGTTTTCGATGAAGTTCTCAAATATAATAAATTATTGTAGTATTATAACTTTAAAAATATTACCGATGGATGTATCGCATTTTAGAGATGTTTAAACCAGGCAATTTATATTCCAATGCCTTCATTTGAATAAAGTTAAGTTTTTTCGATGAAGTTTTATGTTTTCAAATACAATAAATTAATGTAGTATTGTGATAATTTTTAAAATATTACCGAGGAATGTATCGCATTTTAGAGATGTTTAATTAAAATTGCATTTCAGTTGGAAAGTGTCGAAAGCCCAGGCCGACCGACTCGTCCGAAGACTGAGAGCAGCAAAATGGGCAACATTTGGAAAGTGTTTCATAATCAATGCTTTATGCATGATTGATCTTTCTTGTTAAACCTAATACGTTTCCTTGTTAAAAAATATGTTGTTATGCAAAATATTTTCTGTGAGGAAGTTTATTCGTGCGTGCGCCTGTCAAGCATGCAAATTTTGTGGTTACACGTTGTTTCTTTCGTCGAATATGCTAATTTTTTCTTTTGTTACTTAACTTTTTGAGATTGTATATATGAGTCAACGAGTGCCTCTAGCTACTCCTTTCAATTTCTTACCTTTCAGATGAAGCTTATAGGATTATTTAACGGAATAAGCTTTACAGTTTTAAAACGATGGCTTAATATGCACAAAATAATTTCTCTATTTAAAAATATCTTTATTCATCTTTGGTCTTAAAATTCATATCGCAAATAAAATTAAATGTTTCGATTTCAATATCTACCAGAAAAGAAAAATGAGGAAATGAATTAAAAATATATATTTCAATGACAACTTGTTTACAATTGCACAATAAAATTTAAAAAAGCAGGACTACTTTATGTGCTAGTTCTGTAATTTGCATTGCATTGAGACTGATATCCGCTCTTCACTGAAGCAAAGAGTTTCACTATTAAGTTGAACGTCATTTACTTTTATCCGCTTATATAGCCAACTTTGCCATTTTATGGAACATTTGAGCATCTATGTTTCATCCACAAATCTAGACATTGGTAGGAAACCAGTTGTTTTCTAGTTATAATACTGAGTTCGAAAAACTTTTACCGTTCTGCTTATTAACATAAAAAGAATAATTAAAAAATTAATAATTTAATTTGTTGGTACCTTAATTATTTTTTTAAATCTTGTATAAAAAATCCCGGAATATTCAAGAAATTTAACAATAAAAACTAACACTATGTTAGAATTATTGTTTAAGGTAAGTTATGGTTTTGTAATAAAAGGATTGATTAAATATTTAAGATTTATGAAATATTTCTATGGGTTTTTTAATTGAACCCGAAATGTCATTTATGTATCCAGACAGAGAGCGTGACGGTTCTATTTGGCTCCTCCTGACTCAGAATACTACCCAATACCCATATTCTTTTTTTATGATATTTCATAATAGTTGGGATATTTAGTGTACAACGGTAGCAGGCATGTGTGGTTTTCCAATAGCATATACAATGTGAGTTAATTTTGATTTATTTGGTTATCAATAGAGTCCATTCACGTTTGAAAATATCATTAATGTAATGAAAAATCGGTTACTGGGGTCGAAACTCGACGATTTCACCCTGCTCGGCCCATGATTTCGCCGACTATTGCGCTCCCGGGCGTGGCCTCGATGGTTGCGGATGACACCCTCTTGTCCCCTACCTTATAGCCGGCTTAAACCCCCAGGTCGCAGCGGAAGTTGGAGTTTAATCTATCCTTCTGTTGGAGAGTGGACAGATTAAAAATATTGCAAAATGAAATAAAAAATTTACCGGAGAGCGGCTCAACTTGAGTTTGTTAGAATCCTATCTAAATAACTTGATGTGATTTTCGTTTTCTTTTTATTTGCTGCGCATATTTTACAAGAAAAATTGAAAATTCCTTAAAATTCTGTTGTAATTATCGTAATTATCGCATTTTACCCTTCATTTTAAAGGGCTTGAAAAAATGTATCTATTCATAAGAGGTTTGATGATATGATAAAGTATTCCTCCTGGGGTTAGTTGACCCCCCCCCCCCCCTAATTACGCTACGAACACCAAAATTGTATCACGGCTAATTTTTACTACAATTATTGAAACTGTTAAGTTTTGGGAACATTGAGCCATAAATAATCCTTTTTATCCATGAATATGTCAAATTTTATACAGTACTACTAAAATTTCGAATAAATTACGATGATTTTTAGTCATAGCACAGTCGAGTACGGCTAAAAGCATCTATGTACAAAACTTGCAGTCTCAAAACAGAAAATCCTGCTCCAACACAATCCACTGAGAACACTGGTCGTTTTAAATGCTGCACAATGCGTCAATCTTATGCGCGGTGCATGAGTCCTATAACATCATTGGCACTGAGAGCTTCATTATTTGTAAAATTTTTAAACGGCAATTTCATGCCGATTTCCGCGGTTGTACCCCGATTTTTTTATAGGCGCGTATATTTTTTACATATCAGAAGAACTGTTGCAGCAATATATTAAGAGTGCAATAGTAAATATATTTGTACAATCACAAAACCATGTGATAGGTGGCGTTCTAAGCTTAAAATGCAGTTTTCAAATTCGTAACACGCTGGACAAGTTTCTCAGTAATCTTAAAACTAGCCAGTACAAAATTGGCGTAGACTATATTGTCATCAATAAAATTTGGTATGTGCAATTGCCACAATTTTGCAAAAATTTATAGTGCAAACCGAATGTAGTTAAATGCATGTTGCAAACCGAACACAATACAGTTACCATTATTGGTGGAAATCAGTATTAATTTGATGTCGATTTTGCAGTAAAAGTGACACCACTTTTCGTCACACAGAAAGCTGAAAGTATATCAATGAATTTATTCTCAGTGTAATATTACTAGTAGTAAGGTAAAATAAAGCTTTCGAACTCTAGTCCTTACCGTCTGCTGGAGCCTTTATAATTGTAGTTCAGCACAGAGGAAATCCCTTAAACCTAAGTATGTATCACGCTTTTCCCCTGGAGCTTGTAGAACTATTTCACGGAACCAATTTTAAAGGTTGAAACGCCTTTACAAAACGGATAAATTATTATGCAACTAAGAGCATTGAATTATGCTATAATATGCACAAATTAAATTCGTTATTTAAAAGTACTTTAATATACGTATTTTTGTTTTAACATTTATTTTGCAACTAATATTTAATTTTTTTTATTTCAATATCTACCAGAAAAAAAAAATAGGAAGAAGTAATTTATAAAAAAAATGTTAATGTGGGCACATTACACATTCTGCCACTTAAAGTTTACATTGATAGCGCAGGTTCGCTTTATGTGCTAGTCCCGTGATTTGCATTGTGTTGATATAGAAGTACGCAGATCATTTCCGCTCTTGGAACAAAACTCTTCGCTGAAACAAAGCATCTTACTTTTGAGTTGGGCGTTATTTGCATTTATCCGTCTGTGTAGCCGACTTACCCAATTTATGGCTAAATCTAGTCATTTTTGGGAACATATAGCCATAGAAATCCCAGTCATTGATAGCAGCAAAACAGTCGCTTTCGAACTATAACATTGAGTTTGAAGAACTCTTATCATTCTGTTTATTAACTTAAAAGGAAATTTTAGAAAATTCTTTGGTTTTAAATTAGTTGGTACGTTAATTGTTTTTTTCAAATGTTATGAAATGTTCTGGAATATAAGTAGTAAAATTAACATTAAAAACTAAATATATGTTATAATTATTACTTACAGTAAGTTTACGATATTTATGATAAATTACTTGATTAATTAATTGAGATTAATTAAATATTTCTATTAGTTTTTTAATAGAACCCGAAAGGGCATTTAATCAGAGAGTGCGTCAATTCTGTTTGGATTCTTATCACTCAAAATGTTACTGAATATCCATACTCTTTTCAAGTAGCGCGCATGAAGTATGGTATTTCTGAATAGTTGGGATATTTAGTGTAAAACGATAGCAGAAATCCATGGGTTTTCCGATAACATATAAAATGTTCGTTAATCAAAACGATGAAATAAAAATAATTTATTTTTATTGGGCTGGTTTCGTAATTATATCAAGGGAGTAAATAAGCCATACGACCATTGCTTTAGAATCCATATTTACATAGTGCTGGTGTGCGGTACATAATGAATAGTTTTAACACTTTTCTAATGTTTATGGATGTGGCGTTTTTTGCAATGACTTAAGTATGGCGACTTGCGAAATATACCAAGGAAAATGTAGATTCGTGAAATACGTTTGTTTGCGCTTTTTTGAAGTCCTGATCGTTTGCAAAACATAGCTATCATTTTTTTTGAGAAGTTCAAAATAATACGAAATTAAATAGAAAATTAATTGGAGTGTATCTAAACTCAACATTCTCAAACAAGAATTCTGTTTTAGGAATCTTATGATTTTTTTTTTAATTTTACAAGGAAAAATTTGAAACCCCTGTATCTTTCTTTCAAATGATCACAACCAACTGTGGCATGTTACCCTTCATTTTAAAGGAATAGAAAAAATCATTCGATTGATATCAAGTTTAATAATGTACCCCAATCCTGGGGTAACTTGCCTCTTCCCATACGAAGGGACTAATAATGTCACGAACACAAAAATTGTATCACGGCTATTTTATTACATTTGTTGAAACTCTTAAGTTTGGTGATCATAGAGACATAAATAACCCCTTTTATGTCTGATTATGTCAAATTTTATCCTATATTGTCATGCTAAGGAAATATAAACTTTCGAATGAATTTCGTAGTTTTCTCTCGAATTTGAAAACATTCTACCTAGTTCTAGATTTTTCGTTAACAAAACTGAATACGTAGGCCAGTATTTAAGTTTTTAGACAATAATTCACAAAATACACCTTGCAGTAAAAAATATGCACCCATAAGTAATTGAGCTACAGCCGCAAAACTCGGCATGTATGTATCGTTGGAGGAGATATGCAAATTGACGGATTTTGGGAGCAAAAAATCCGTTTATTAAGAAGTTGTGATAATCGGAGTAACTAATAAATCCTCCACTGTCAGTTATACAAGCCAATATTCGGTGTTGCATAGAGTTATTAATTTTGTTTATGTCCCTCTGAGGAAGATTCTGCCACAAATGCTGCATTGGCCAGCTAATGCAGTGTGTGAAAGTTGCAATTGAAATCGTAACATGTCCCAAATATGTTCCATTGGTGTTAGGTCTGGGAACCTGTATGGCCATGGGAGGATTTTAAAACGTCGAAGACATTGTTGATAAAGTTGTGCAGCTGTCTTATTATTAAATTGGATCTGGGCGGTTTGACAGCATAGGCAGAATTATCGGTTGCAGAATATTGTCGACGTACGAACGAGGCGTCAGATTGGCTTTCAGCACAAGTAGAGGAAAGCGGCTGTCTATGAGATGATGCGGGATCGGAACGCTGGCTAGTCCTCTGCCACACACGTATGCGGCTGTCATCCCGCACTGAGAGAGGAGTGGGTATCATTGCTAAAGACATCATGCCTTCAATACCGTTACTGTCTAGATTAATCGAGTCCGGCACCAATCCAAACTCTTATTATGTTGCGGTATCAGTACAGTATCCGTATAGTATCCGTATAACATGCCTTCATGCAGGATTAATGAAGGATGGCAAATTGTTTCTAATGTATTATAGCGGCGCCATTGGTGTGGATGTGGCTCCTCTGGAGCAGTTGTTTGTCTAGGGCGTCCTGATATTCTGTTACGGATATAAGTTCTTTTTCTCATCTCCTTTTGCCAACATTGAGCAACTACCATGTCGATCCAACAAAGATGACAACTGAGCCATCTGTTGAACCAACTAGCTTCCCTTAGGTCTCTGATGCGACCCCTCAATAAATCCGAAAATTGTTTGTAGTGCCGTAAAGAACGTATCAAAAGCATCAGTGGATTTCATGGTAATTAGGTTTCGTCATTCGTGATGCCACAGTCCAAAGTAAACTTTGACTGTGACGTCACGGATTTGAAAACACAAAAACTAAATTACCAAAACACAAAACTTTTCGCATTTTTACAGTTAAAATTGTCCGTTCATTTTGAAGTGGCAATATATCCGGGCGTAAACAACAGCCGCAAAGATTTTACAGTGTGCTGTGCACTCAGATTTCCGCGATATTTAGTGACGTCCGTGGATGTAAGATGACAGTCGCAGTTAACAAGTTCGGTCCCTCTTAAGAGACCGAGAACAAAATCCGAGCGTACTTAATTTCCATGTTGTCATATGCGCAGAGACAAGTACAAATAATGAAGTCAGTCATGCCTTGTATAAATACCGCTTTTAGTACAGTACGTCCTACTTCTACACGATAATTTCCTTCAATTATTCCCTTCTTTTGTAATGAAATAAAAACAGGCGAATGAGTTTAGGACTGTAAGAAACTGTCACAAAATGCTTTAGTTGTAGAAGTGCAAATTCATATTTGGTAATTTTCGGAAAGAAAAATAAAAGATTCAGAAAGTTTTCATGTGCCAAAAAGATGTAAGTGGTCCGTCACAAAATAAAGCCTTGCATATAAATAATGTTTAAAGTACTTTGTAGATTGTATGGTAGATTTTCAAATGTTGTAATTAGAGATTAGTAAATGTTTATATATATATTTCCTAGACTGTTTAGTAGATTTACTAGGAAAATTTTGGTAACACTCAACAGGTATTGTATAAATATTCATTTTATGCATAATACATTTTATGCATTTTATGCAAAATTTTAGGATTCTATTCCTATTGCTTTAAATTGGAGTACAAATAAGGTAAAAAACTGTACTTCTGAGAAAATCAGTTTAAAGAGCAAACATTTCAATAAATGCTTAAATAAATTTAATAATTATTTTATTAAAATATTCAGAATGTTTCATTTATTTTTTAAATCTTTAAAGGTGATCTTCCCCATTAAGAACATTCTGTAGTCTATAAATTTGCCTGTATTAGTCATCCAGCATTCTAATGGCTGAATTTAAACCATTTTTAATTAAATGAATGTCATTAAACATGAACTTTGTAATCAAGTTAAATTAGGTTTGGTTAGTCCATCCGTGAATATTTCAATACCTCGAACACGATTGGAGATTTCGAACATGACCTCACTAGAAGAAATTCGATTACTTCCAATTATGCTCCATGATTAACAGAAGGTTCTGGACTAAAAAGTCGCTACATTTCAGAAGAAAGTATTCAAAAGTATATAGAAAAAACCTCCTGAATACATTTTCACTATTTTTGGAGGGATATCCGTCTGTTTACGGTCTATTTATTGTGTACTTGATAGCGACAACAAATAGAGGATTTTCACAAAACTTTATATCCGGCTTTGTGATCAGGGAAACCTAGTACTAGAGAGGTTTTTTAAAATTAGAACGTAAACTTTGAATTTTATTTGAAATTTTATATTTTTTAGCATGGCTGCATAGGACAAAGTTTGACATAATCATGCATAAAAGGGTTTATTTATGGCTCAATGATCTCGATACTTTATAATTTAAATCGCTTTATAGTTTCAATGGTCCAATATAATGTTTTTGTTCATGGCATCATTAGCCCCCTCGGGGGGTAAGTTATCCCGTCCCCCCGGAGGCACATAGTCAAGTACGGTATCAATCAAATTTTTTTTCCCGACCCATTAAAATGAAAGCTAACACGCTATAATTATACCCCCACTGGGTTCCGGTCTAAATTGGGTGGCATTTCTCGGCCGTCCAAACAGTTACCCTACACCTTTCTGGTAGGTCGGACGGTCTGGGTCTGAACAACAGCAACGCTATAATTTTAATCTTTTGGATCTATGATACCGTTTTTTAAAATTTTTCTTGTAAAATCTGAAAAAAAAGTACTAAAATGGATTCTGATATGAAAACGTCAAATTGAACAATACTCCAGCTAATTTTCATAACGAATCGTCATCACATATGGTTAAATTTCCGACAAAGGAGGAGCAACATAGATCCTGGACATGTTTGAATATCTTATTTCTTGAATAAAAGTTTGCAGTAGGGGAGAGGCAATTACAATTATTCAGTTATTGCAGTTAAAGGTAATTAAAATAAAAATGGACCGAAAAATAATTAACATGTAAAATAAAATATTTTACTTCTAGATTAATGTGGTTTTATTATATATTTTACTTTTTAATTTCAATTTATTCATTTATTTACTGACAATTAACAAATAATATTTAATATATATAAATACTATTCATTACCATCTTGAAATAACTACACCGAGTGGTCAAATATACGATATTTCGTTAAAGAGCCAATTTTAGAAAAGTGTTACTAGCATATCTCTCTAAATAAGATAATATAAACAGACTTTTTATGCTACGTTCCAGAAACTTCCTCATTTGCTTTAAGGGCATTTTTTAAACACATCATACAATGTTTTCTATTAAATTAAAAACCGAGTACCTTATTAACCTAATCATCGTCTTTAACGCAGAATAATTTTTGACCATAACTACCAAATTTGTGATTAAATAAATAGTTTCGTTTCTATGGAAGAGTATCGAAGAAACTTTAAGTGGATCTCGAAAATTCACTAACTAATTCGGGAAGAGGTAAAATAAGAAGGCAGAGGAATGTTTCGTCGTTTTGTGACGTGGGAAGTAAGGACATATTGGAATTTTTTGGTGATTTAGATGCAGAGTTTATGGTCGCTTAAGGCAGTTGCAAAATAGTTTTTTAATATTCTTTACTATATAGTAATAAGGAAAATGAGGTGTATCTTTTATAAATAAAGGTGTCAAATGAAAATAAAATACTTTTAGAATGTTTTGAAAGTATTTGTTCATGTTCTTACAAAATGTGAAAGATGTAAAATATGTTTATTATTGTTAGTTCATGAAATTATTTTCACTGGTAATTACGATTCACAGTTGAGAACTTGTTGATAAATATAAAAACAAGTATTTAAGGGAAAGTATATTTCAGTGGCTACGAACCCGCTCAAAGGAGGCTTTCTTAAAAGTATGGCAGTGCTCTCCTTGCAGATACCTGTGAATCGGTTTCGTAATTTACCGTTTAACATATTTTAGAAAATTATTACTCATGTTCTAACAAAATAGGAAAGAAGTACATAACCAATTACAAGTTGACAATTTATCCTTAATATCATATAAAATTCGTAATTGCGCCCTTGCTGATATATTTTGAAAACAATCATTTATGAAATTTATACCTCAATGTTCACAGACTCTGACTAAATGGGAATGTTACCGAAGTTATGTGCTTCCGTTGCGAATACCAGCTTTCGTGGTCCATTTTTAATTCTCTTCAGCGCAGAAAAGCGGATTAAATGTTGTTGTTATTACTAATCCCACTTGTGTGGCAAAATCCGAACAAGCTCACGAGAAAAAATTCCATGATTTAAGGGAAAATACTGCACTTTCTATTGGTCTGAAGATTCCAAGCACATTATAGTAGAAGTCTGATTTTATCTAGTACCACCCAATTTACACCGGAGCGCAGTGGCTGTGGCTTCTACCACAGACCAGAACCACAGATTTAACGTACCCGTATTCCATGTAGATTTAACCATTGGGCCATCTCGGCGGATTAACGCAATAGGAGAAAGAACGAACACTACCTATATGTTGTGCAGTTGTGTGATTCCTGCTTTCGTCGTTTGACACAAAGGTATGCGAAATTGTGAATGTAAACAATAACTAAATAATGATGAATATGCAACCTGAGGAGATTTTAGTGGTTCGGGGAATTTTTTTTCTTTATATTGTAGAAAATGCAATGATACTTTTGATGAAAAAAAGAAATATGTAAATGCTAAATAGATGGTTTAATAGTATTGAATGCTGTATGGCGAACTTGCAAATATCGCTGTGTTATGCGAGAAAATTATGTCAATTCATGCAATTTTACACATGTTTCTGCACATTGGGAATATAATAAGAGCATTCTGCTAGATTTGAAATTTTGATAGTCGAACTAACAAATGTTTACGTTATGAAATTCTCTGAACACACATTGACTAATTTTTAAAATAATATACGAGTATGTCATTAGATTTATGGATCAATATGTTAGTTTGTCAGTAATAATTAATAAATAATTGAAATATAATTTATATTTTTAAGATCGGGCAACATTTCTGAAAGTAAAGAAAATATTTCTTTTTCTTTCGCAAAGTCATTTCAGAATCTGCAGAATGTTTCAGTGACATAGAAAGCTGAATTTTTGTTAACTTGTAGTATCTAGCAAGAGACAGAACCTAACTTCAGACATATTTTCCATTACCTCCTTCGGGGCAGTAAAAATATGAGGAAAGCTTTCCTTTGATAATGCTTACTCATTGCCCAATTATAGTATTAACTGCGGGGCAGAATCAAACTGAACCAATTTGGGTTCGGTTCAAACTGAACCAACCGGACGTGAAAAGCTTTAAAGCTCTCCTGTGTACCCATAATCCAGAAAGCTGAAAATTTGCAGTTATAGTATGGACCACGGGGAAGAATCGAATTGATTAAATTTTTAATTAAGACAGCATTTTCATCTTGATTATTCGTTATTGTTATACATTATTAAACGAAATAAAACTTATTAAAAAAAAGCGTAACTTAATTTTTTAAGTGTGTTAGTTTCCATGTCTTTGATATGCTTAAATATTAGTTCATATAAAATTTCAAGTTTATGTACTTCCATTTCAATGTATTCGTATCTACGTATTTGAATTATATTTCTATGGCACCGCTATTATTTTCTTCTATAAACCATTCTCAAATACATCGCAATCTGCACATCGAAGAACTCCAAAAATAAAGTTAATATCGCCGTTAAAATATTTCTCCGTTCGTTAAAGGAACTGCCGAACGTATTTTAAGTGGATTTATCGAATTCTTTAACTACACAAGCCGTAGCGATAATGCTGGCAACATTTAGAAACTCTCATTAGAGCTGGTATTAGAATTTATGTGATTTATTCGAAACTTTTGTACTGGGAATTTCTTACGGCTATATTAGGGTTAGTTTTATTTTTATTTACAGGCGGGTGGAATGTTGATGGTTTCGGAAAATGTAACAACTAAACATTTTTTACCAATTATGATTGCGTTACATTCATGAAAATGGCGTATTCCATAAAAACCGTTGGGTCGTATTTTCTTGTGCATCTATATTTTATGATAATGTGTAAGCGGTGTACGACAATGTATACAGCTTAAATTGCTGTTAGCAATAAAACTAAAATAACTTTGTTTACAATAAATAAAATATTACGAAATATTTTTTTAAGTTTCAATGTTTTAGTAAAATGCAATAAAAAGTAAAAAATCCTTATTATCTATCATAACTTTCTTGGTCATATGCGACTAAAATTACATTTAATTCATTTAATTTTACCTTTGACAATTTTGATTTAATATTCTGTCATTCTTATAAATGACATTTTTATGTTGTCACTTATATTGCTCCTTAAAATTCTGTTTATATTCAAATGCAATTCTTTTACTGGCGCCTGGCGGTTTTATTTGTAGTCGCATAATGCTGTGATGGATAATACATATTTTTTTACTTTTTAGCGAATTTCTTTAAAACAGTGTAACTTAAAAATACGTTTTACAATATTTCATTTTATACTTTATTTTAGCCTTTTGAGATATTGTAATTAATTTTTCATCATACAATCAACCCTTTTAAAAATGCTTTACTGAACCCATTATGATCGACAGTTGTCTGTCTGGATTTCAACTTCTTTTGGTGGCATTTCTAACACACTTTTCTCCGACCTACAAATTCTACAACCCCAACAATTCTCCTTTCCTTTACCTAATTCCACTGTTATAATATTGTTCAATGGTGTTCAATATGCGGCTATATATATATATATATATATATATATATATATATATATATATATATATATATATATATATATATATATATATATATATATATATATATATTTATATATATATATATATATTAGAAAGAAGTAATAATAAAAATAATTGATTCAAGTAATCCTGAAATATTAACATCACCATAGAAACAAAAGCACGGCCATAATGCCGATAATAGGAAAGATCAGCACCGCCCCAAATTCGAAGATTGAAAAGAATTAAATTCATCTGCAGGTCTGAGTATTTAATTCTAATTAACCCAAACAAATACCTGTTTCAGATTTGACAATAGTGCATTACTATAAATATCCAAACTCAGACTACAGGCACCAAAAGATGAAAAAGTGAAGATAAGAAACATTAGGAAAATTTGTATTACTATGTAGCAGGAACCTTCTTCTTTCACCATGTGTATGCGATCAACCTCAGCAGTATCAACAATTCTAGAAGCACCGGAATGAACATGACGAAATACTACCTATGAGGTAGTAAGAACGTTCCCCAGACCCGCCCAGTGAGTCAGGGCAGGAGACAGGACAATTACACGTATAAGCAAAATAGAATATGAACATGAAGTAAAGATGAAATTTCTTATTAAGTGATTCATAGAAGAAATGGATAAACGAGAATGCAACTATACACCATTATACGGGCGCTCAAATCGTAGTTTCAAACTGTCTAAAGTTAAAATGTTTTAGTGAAAATAAAATTCTAAACATTAATATTAATGTATCTTATTTTCCGATGTTTTGATTTTTCTAATTTTTTTAGCTTATTTTATTATTTTTCATTTTTACTTACTTATATAATTAATAAATAATTATAATTATTTTTTGTTAGCCACTATAATTGGGAAAGTAGTCTTGGATGCTATCGAGTGGAAGTTGATGTTGATACACTGAGTTGATAATTTTAATAACGAATTTGGGAGGATATGCATTATTAGTCGCTGTACTCAATAATTCCATAAAATGTGCTAATTTATAATTTTCATCACACATTTTATTGATTCTAAGAACCTGGTTTATTATAATATTTCTAAAAACTGAAAGATGCAAACAAGAGTCAAAATGTTGAAATTTGGATGTATTAAATTTAAAATCTTGTCTTTTTTCATACAAGTTTATAGCTATATTACAATTTTGTAAACAAAAATTTAATTCTGAAAAGTTTGCAACATTAGAGTCATTATTACGTGCATTTAATTGTGAATTATTAGGATAAAAGTTAAATACTATAGACGAGTATAGGGTTATTATTAAGGGATACACATAATATGTCATCTAAATATCTAAACATGTGCATATTATGCAAGTTTGGATTAATGTTTTTTTCATAGAAGAATAAATACAGATTAGCCAACAACCATGAGGCACACACCCCTTATGGGATACCAAACTGTTGCTTAAAAAAAGGACCACCATGTTGAATAAAAATTGTGATATATATACATAGTGAAAATACATTGAAAATATATACATGGTGAAATTAAGTAATTTTTTAAAGAGAAAATTTGAATATTTTAGGTTGATATCATATTTTTCAAAAATTCCTAAAATAATTCTATACAGATTATCTATACAAATATTATTAAACAAATCTCAAAAGTATAAATACTATGAATATTAGTAAGAGTTTTTAATTTCTTAACTAATTCATAACTCTTTTTCACAATATGACAATTATTTAATATCTTATCTTACAAGGATACTTCATTTAATATTTTTAATATTAATTTACCAGCATTAGTCATGCAATAATTATGCCCACTAGCAATAGTTCGAAAAGCAACAGGGGATTTATGTAACTTGGGTACTAAATCAAGATATGGAATGTTTTTACAACTACTTTTTAGATGGATTTGCGTATATTTGGCTGAAATTCTATTAGATAAAATTTTAAAGTTAGTGTTATGTAAATTATAGATTTGATTATTAAGCAAGAGTGACTGGAGGGTACTTATATAGTAATATTTACATATGATTGAGCAGTTACTACTAGCCGTATCGACATAAGTAATGACAAAATCATTTTGAATTTCTTTATACTTCTTAATTGAATTAAATTTATATGATTTATTAATTTTATGATTATATATATAGTGATTTAAGTATCGTTCTATTAAGACACTCCAGGGTTTGAAGGCTTCTACAGGAATTTGATATGTATAGCTGATTTTTATAGATAAATTTATTTAAGTAAAGAAATAAATTTTTACAAATTAATTTATGTTTAAATTTAGTAGGTATACGGTACTTAGTACCAAGTAACATTAGTGATCTCAGTGCATCGTAATTAATAATATTTAGATTTCCCGTTATAACATGTCCATAGTGTTTATCTGCGAAGTCTTTGTATTTATCTAAATAATAGTGGCAGTATGATTATTTATCCAATTCATAATTTTGATTAATATCTATTGATTTGGCTATTTGATTATAAATGAAAATATAACGTCCTAGATGTTCATCATATTTATATGCAATTTTAGGATTGACATGTTTGAAAGGAAAGTAATTGGAAACCGATTTAAAAAAAATTATTTATCTTCAAATAATTTAAGATATATATATATATATATATATATATATATATATATATATATATATATATATATATATATCATACTCGTCAAAAGGGAAGTTGCAAGAGCATGAAGGAATGGACATAGCCATATGCAAATCACAGTACCGGTAGTACCAGTAGGTACTTTCCGTAGTGTATGGGTACCGACAAGCCGTTCGGCGAATCTGCTGCACTGTGCGCTCTGTCGTGCGCCTAATCGATCCACTCCCTCTTCGGCTTGTTCTCTGATGTCCCTGCTCCCATTACTGGATGGTACTCACGTCGTGCCCAACTCGCAGGGTAATTGCACGCATTGTCAAACCCATGTCACGCAGTTACGGGATATGGTCTTATTCCCCAGCCGTTAACTGCTGGTATACAGCTCGCTGGCGACTTCGGTACATCACTTCTTTAGTTTTTTGAAAGTTGGGCTGCTGCAAATCGTCGCTGATGATATTTACGGAACGAGCGGTCCGCTGGTCTCTATCACCCGAAATAAGATGTCACGTGACCCAATATGTGCGAAAACTTATTCATTTGTATATAATGTTCTATTCTACCGGTACTGTGACTTGCATATGGCTACGTTCAGTCCTTCATGCTGTTGCAATTTACCTTTTGACGAGTATATATATATATATATATATATATATATATATATATATATATATATATATATATATATATATATATATATACAGGGTATCCTCAGAATATTGACCTCGGTTTTTATTCCTTAAATGTTGATCTTAGACATATATAATAAATCACAAAGTTGCGTAAGAAAAGGTACAGAATTTTATGAAATCGATTAAAATTTTCAAGGGAATTAAATTTTAAGAAATACAAAATTTAAATTTTTATACGGCCCCCGTACAAAAACATTTCCAATGAGTAAAATTTGCCCCATACATTACTAAGGTAATGTACAAAATTTCAGCATTTGATCATAAAAAGTCCCAGAGATATGAAAAGACAAAAATGCTGACTTAAACTATTTTTTGATGCATCGACTTGGAAATGTTCTTAGAGACAGAAAACATCGACAGAGGGGAAAAATTATGTCGGCAGATCGCGTTTCACGGGTCATACACAAATTACGAAAGAAAACAATGATTACATAAATAAATAATAATTTTGCTATTTATTGGTACAAAAGTATCTACACTGTGTAGAAATAATAACTTTATACAAAGATTACAAAGCTTGTTTAAAATGTTTTCCATCCATGCCAAAGATCCATTAAAGATAAGAGACAGATATTATTTCCCTATAGTGCATTTCTGCGTTGAGTCATTTGCAGTCTTGCTGTAAACATTTACATTTTAATTTGTGATCCACCCCCACCAAATTTGTTTAAACATATCTCTGGGACTTTTCATGATAAAATGCTAAAATTTTGTACATCACCTTATTAATATATGGGGCACATTTTCTCATTAAAAATGTTTTTGTACGGGGGCCGTATAAAAATTTAAATTTTGTATTTCTTCAAATTTAATCCCCTGAAAATTTTTATCGATTTCATAAAATTCTGTACCTTTTTCTACGCAACTTTTTAATTTATTATATATGTGTAAGATCGATATTTAAGGAATAAAAGCCGAGATCAATGTTTTTGGGATACCCTGTATATATATATATATATATATATATATATATATATATATATATATATATATATAACCTCAAACACTAATGTATAATTTCTTATTTTGTAACGACTTTCAACAATAAAACCTCTTTGAATGAATGGAATAAACAACTCAACATCGTATCTAAATTTTTTTTCTTCCGCTATAACATGAAAATTATTTATGAAATCCTGTTTTACAAACTTATCTAAAGCATAAAATGTCTTTCTGCACGTTATCAGAATAAACAAGTTTACATGGCCTCAGATGCAAATAATAAATACAATTGACATAAAAAGATAATAAAAGATCTTCACACATTTTCGATTCTAAGTGTGATGCAAATTTTATGACTTGTAAATCAATTGCATGAAAGGACTTACTTATCTTAATGTTCTTGAACGCGAATTTTGTAGAGCTGTAAAATGGAGGGCGTGATATGGAAAATAAATGATATAAAAATATTTTACAGCGCATGTTGATGTTCCTGTTAATAAGTTATGAAAAAGTCCCTTACTCTTTGAAGAAGAATAAAGATAGGAAATGGAGAAAAAGTTTTTTCATAAGTTACACAGTTTTTCTGTTATGTCGAGGGAAATATTTTGTTTGTTTGTGCGTGTGTATGTATGCGCATGTAGCCATGAGTCTGTGAAAGCTGTATCTCACGAACAAATAGAGCGTTTCGAAAAAAATATGTAAGAATAGTATTACAATCAGTGGATGCTGGAATCCTATTTAAACGCGATCAAAGGATTGGAAAATCACAAATTTTCGAATGAATTTTTAAAAAAATATTATTAAAATAACAGGAATTTCAATAGTGATAAATAAATAATCATTTCATACGTGGTTTTTATAAGAAAAATCTGATGTGGGCAGCACATGACTTTCCCTGCAGATTTTATATCCTCGTTCTGTTTATTTTAATTAAATTTATTTCACTTTTAATTCAATTTTATTTCTCATTCGGTAACCGGACTTAATTTCATAGGTGGCGTAGAGAAATTACGAAAAACTAAAATATCTCGAGAACGGCTAGTCCTAGTGTAATGGGGTTGGTGTTATTCTTTTCTTCGTTAAAAATTACGTATTAAACAAGCATTTAATGGATATATTTGAGCATGCGTAGTTCTTTAGTTTAGATTTTGATGATTTTTGCGGGCCATTTTGTAAGAAAAGGCAGGTTATTTTTTTTCCGAATCGTACCAAAATCTAATCAGCACCAGGATGACTTACAAGTGACTCAACTACCGAATTTTGTGAAATTCGGTCCAGTAGTTTTTTAGCTAGAGTGGATACAAGCTTTTGCGGGCCATTTCGCACTAAAAGGCGGGTTCTTTTATCTCGAATTGTACTCAAAACTAATCAGCACCTGCCCCGCCCACAAGTGACTTACCTACCAAATTTTGTGAAATTCGGTTCATTAGTTTTTCAGTTAGAGTGGATACAAAATCTGCACAGACAGACACACAGACACACAGACAGACACACAGACAGACACACACACAGACGTCACGCTAAAAATGGTTTTTTCGTATTCTAGAGGTCTTGAAACGTGTAGATCCGTCGAAAACTCGAGTTGTGATTTTCGGCATGATTCCAATACTTTCCCTATACATTACCATGTAATGCAGGGAAAGTAAAAATCTGATGTGGGCAGCACATGACTTTCCCTGCAGACCTATATTACCGTTCTCTTTATTTTAACTAAATTTATTTCACTGGTAATTCAATTTTCGTTCTCATGCGGTGACCGGGCTTATTTTCAAAGGTGGCGTAAGGAAAGTACGAAAAACTAAAATATCTCGAGAACGGCTAGTCCTAGTGTAATGGGGTTGGTCTTATTCTTTTCGTCGTTAAAAATTACGTATTAAATCAGCATTTAATGGATGTATTTGAGTATACCCAGTTCTTTAGTTTAGATTTGGACGATTTTTGCGGGCCATTTTGCAAAAAAAGGCAGGTCATTTTTTTCCGAATCGTACCAAAATCTAATCAGCACCAGGGTGACCTATACGTGACTCATCTGCCGAATTTTGTGAAATTCGGTCCATTAGTTTTTCAGCTACAGTGGATACAAGCTTTTGCGGGCCATTTCACAAAAAAGGCGGGTTGTTTTATTCCGAATCGTATCCAAAACTAATCAGCACCAGCCCCGGCCATAAGTGACTTACCTGCAAATTTTTGTGAAATTCGGTCCATTAGTTTTTTAGTTAGAGTGGATACAAAATCTGCACAGACAGACACACAGACACACAGACAGACACACAGACAGACACACAGACAGACACACAGACAGACACACACACAGACGTCACGCTAAAAATAGTTTTTTCGTATTCTAGAGGTCTCGAAACGTGTAGATCCGTCGAAAACTCGAGTTGTGATTTTCGGCATGATTCCAATACTTTCCCTATACATTACCATGTATTGCAGGGAAAGTAAAAATAGTGATAAAAAATTGAGAACTCTAGCATGAACTGTTTTTGAAACTTTTCAACATATTTGAAAAGTGTTTATGACTTTGTTCATTCTGTGTGCCTGTCTGTCCTTTCGCACGATAACTGACGAAAAAATAACTTTTGAAATCTTAGTATGGTGTTGAGACAGTCTGTGGTGCATACGGGAAAGAATGGTCCATTAGTTGTTGAAAAAATGGTTCACCCGGGTTGAAAAAATGCAATACATGGAATCCTATGGGACTTAATTTTTCAAAAAATTTGTAGGCAAAGTTAAAATGCGAAAATTGTTTCCAAAATTCAAGGAAATATACAAATTATCGCATAAAATGTGCAACGATTATCAACAAAATATGTTGGGTCAAAATATGTCCACATGAAACCTGGCTGTGGTTCACGGACATTTAAGAAAAAAAAATTGCTAGTCTTGGCAAATCTTGAAACCAAAAGTCTCCGTTCACTTATGGTGTCTTCATGACCAAGCATTTCGGCATCATTGTCATTGCAGCACCATCATCATAACGCGGCAAAGGGTGAAGGTGGGAGGTCTATATCCAGTCAATCTCAAGTTGCCTGTGTAAGTGGACCACGGGCTTTCAATTCAAGAAAAGTACTGTACAGTCTCGCTCGGTAGATCATATCTTGAATAGAGAGGTCGGCTTCCACCTCTGGTGTTAAAGACATGAAATGTTTTAGTCAATGGCTCAAAAATTTCAGCATTCGAGTTTCTTTTAATTA
This sequence comes from Amaurobius ferox, assembly GCA_951213105.1. NCBI lineage: Eukaryota > Metazoa > Arthropoda > Arachnida > Araneae > Amaurobiidae > Amaurobius > Amaurobius ferox. The sequence goes on from OX578147.1 coordinate 66,770,477, forward strand.
TTATAATTCTTCTCAAATATTCCCTACAGCAGCGGAGGAAATCATATTTATTTCAGTCATACGATGAAATTCATTCATTGCAGTTGCTGCTAGATGACAAATAAGAAGAAAGATCAATCACGCATAAAGCATTGAGTACGAAACACTTTCCAAATGAAATGCAATTTGATTTATACATCCCTGAAATGGTATGCCTTCAGCGATGACATTTTTACTTTTCCTGCAATACATGGTAATGTATAGGGAAAGTATTGGAATCATGCTGAAAATCGCAACTCGAGTTTTCGACGGATCAACACGTTTCGAGACCTCTAGAATACGAAAAAACTAGTTTTAGCGTGACGTCTGTGTGTGTGTCTGTGTGTCTGTGTGTCTGTCTGTCTGTGTGTCTGCCCGTCTGTCTGTGCAGATATTGTATCCACTCTAACTAAAAAACTAATGGACCGAATTTCACAAAATTTGTTAGGTAAGTTACTTGTGAGCTTGTCTGGTGCTGATTAGTTTTGGGTACGATTCGGAATAAAAGAACTCGCCTTTTTTTGCGAAATGGCCCGCAAAAGCTTGTATCCACTCGCACTGAAAAACTGATGGACCGAATTTCACAAAATTCGGTAGATGAGTCACTTGTGGGTTACCTTGGTGCTGATTAGATTTTGATACGATTCGGAAAAAAATGACCTGCCGTTTTTTGTAAAATGGCCCGCAAAAATCGTCCAAATCTAAACTAAAGAACTGGGTATACTCAAATATATCCATTAAATGCTGATTTAATACGTAAATTTTTAACGACGAAAAGAATAAGACCAACCCATTACACTAGGACTAGCCGTTCTCGAGATATTTTAGTTTTTCGTACTTTCCCTACGCCACCTTTGAAAATAAGCCCGGTTACCGAATGAGAACGAAAATTGAATTAAAAGTGAAATAGTTAAAATAAAGAGAACGTATAATATAAGTCTGCAGGGAAAGTCATGTGCTGCCCACATCAGATTTTTTTAATTATCACAATGCTACAGTAATTTATTATACTTGAAAACTTACTTTAATCGGAAAATATAATGCTAGTTACAAAAAATGAACTAATTTCAAATGACGTCATCGAAAAGTAGATCATCTGCTCCTCTATGTAAAATCAATGAATAATTAATTATCACTTTTATTCCAGACTTTAGAGCTAACAAAATTTCCATGAAAATAATTTAACAAATCTTATAATACTCACCTCACAATTGCTTGATTTGTTTACATTATGCATGCTATAGTTTAGAGTTGAAATTAGGCTTTGTTATTTTAATACAGATTAGTGACCATTTCAAATCAAAAATATTTTAATTGCACAAATTTTCACAAATTTAGATAATTTTCGCAAATTTAGATACACAGATAATGCAAATAAATGTGGTTTTATGAAAGATGCAATACTAAAAAATCTGATGTGGGCAGCACATGACTTTCCTTATATAATCTTTTCTTATATGAGTTCCTGAAGCTTAGGAACACATATTATCACATAAAATGTGTAAAAAAAATGTCAACAAGATGTGTAGGGTAAAGTTTAAATAAAAAAAAATTGAAAGACTAATTACACTCTTATTATGTGGGGCGCGGTAGCCCAGTGGTTAGCGCGCGGGTATTGCACTTTGTAGGGTTCGATTCCCTCCTCTGCCAAAACTCCGCCGTGTTCACGAGGAGTACGATTATGTTAAACATGTGGGTCCGTAAGTCCTTCCGAGAGGTTGGTGGTAGGGGATGGAGAGTACAGTTCCTATGGATGCCTCCCCCACTGGGTTCCGGTCTAAATTGGGTGGCCCTTTCTGGCCGTCCAAACAGTTACCTTACACCTTTCTGGTAGGTCGGACGGTCTGGGTCTCAACAACAACAACCCTTATTATGTGACTCACTCTTATTACGCGATTCATTCAAAATAAAATATGTCTTACATTTCTTTTACGCTGTGTGTTTTGTCCGTAGATGTTTAAAGATCGTTTAAATGTATATTTAATTGGTATCCGCCATAAAACCACTTTATGTTGTGTATTATATGTTTATCTAAATTCTGTGCTAACGGAATTACAATATTTTTTATCTTAAACTATCCTTAAACTTTCTGTTTTCCTACAAGGAGCCTAATTTTAAAGCTAAACTATTAGATAGAATGTAAACACACCCAGCTATTGTAAGCTGAGTTGTATAATAATTGCTGAGTTTTTTTACACAAAATTATTTATCTATGGAGTCTGGAATATAAGTGATATGAATGAAATATTCATTGATTTTGCATATAGAGGCAGACGATTTATAAAATGAAATGATTTGTCATAGTTACAACCATAGAGTAAAATTGTTTACAATTTCTTAGAACTGATTTATTATGGGATAAGTAAGTGATATAGTTTCTATAATAATCAAGTATTATAATTGTGAATTAACTGCAAAAGAATCATAAATACTTCGTAAATTATACTTTCTATGACGTCATTTGAAAAAAGTACTTTTTGAGTAACTAGCAATGTCATTTTCAATGAAGTTTTAAGATGGATTTTGTTGATGGCAATATTTGAAGCAGTTTAAATGTAAATAAAATTGCAGTTCGAAAATGTTTCACAATCAATGCTTTACGCGTGACCGATCTTCCTTGTTTAAATCTTCTGCGATTTTTGAATGAATTTTTGATAAAAATCAGGTCCCTTAATACTGTTCTTTAATACTGTACAAATACATAATTGTTTATGTGTATGTATTGTGACTTTAAAGTATGGGTTTCGTAATTTTACGAATTTTAAAGACTTAGCTCAATATTTTTAACACCTCACTACATAGTTGAAAAGTGTTTATGACTTTGTTCATTCTATCTGTCTGTCTGTCCGTTAGCACGATAGCTGCCATGAAAATGATTTTATCAAAATGAAATTTTAGTATGTTGTTCAGACGGTCTGTGGGATCTGTGGGAATATAAATGAATAATATCACCCAATTAGTTTTGGATTGAACCCGAGATTAAAAAATGAAATGCATTGAACCCTATGGGACCTACTTAATTTTTCAAACATTTTTTAAGCGGATTTAAAATTCACAAATTGCTTCGAAAGTTTTAGAAAATAATCAATTTATCCCATAAAATATATAAAAACAAATTCAGCAAAATATATTTCCCAGTTTTTTAAATAAAAATTAAAATAATTATTATACCTTTTGTGTGAAGAGATAACGTGACCATGATATGAAGAGATCACGTGACCCACTTAAATAAAAGATGTCATCCATTTTGTGTCAAAATCTTGATTTTTAAAGTTCTTTTTAATTCATATCATGTGTTGTGCCCGTTCTAAAACCGCTTTATCTTTCCTTAAATTATGTGCATCTACATACTGAAACAACGCAATTACAATGCATTTCAATTTAAATGATCATCCAAATTTGATTATCTCTACAACGAAGCCTAATTTTCACTTATGGAGAATGTAAATACCAAAAGATGTAGAATGAGTTGCATAAGAATTGCTGCATTTCTTTAACGCAGAATTATTTTGCTCATGGAGTCTGCAGTATAGCTGACATGAATGAAATAGACGATTTTGTCAATGAAGTTTTAAGCACAGAGTTTAATTACTTGTACCTCCATGGTCTTAAGTTTTTATATAAAATTAATTATTATAGTATTGTGATGAATGAAATGAATGGAAAAATGTTTTTGAATGAAATGTGTGCTGCTTTTGTAGAGAGAGCCAGGCGTGTTATATTTCGATGACATCATTTGAAGAAATTTCATTTGTTTTCGATGAAGTTTCCAAATATAATAAATTATTGCGGTATTATGATAATTTAAAAAATATTTCCGAGGAATGTATCGCATTTTAGAGATGTTTAAACCAGGCAATTTATATTTCATTGCCGTCATTTGAATGGAGTTCATTTTTTTCGATGAATGTTTAAATTTACAGATATAATAAATTAACGCAGTATTGTGATAATTTTTAAAAATATTACCGAGGAATGTATCGCATTTTAGATATGTTTAAATAAAATTGCGTTGGAAAGTATTTCATAATGAATGCTTTTTGCATGATTGATCTTTCTTGTTTTAATTTATACTGTAACATCACTATGAGTATCATACTAAAAATGGGAAAAAATGCGGGGGAAAACTTTTCGAGATGCCCTCCATTAATATAGAATTTTCACTGGTATACGGTGGCATATTAACAAGAACCGCAGTCACCTGCGCTCCCATATAGGGCCAAAAGTTTGTTTATTTTATTTTATTGTCTTCTTCTTTCGATGTCAAATATTTTCTTTGTGCTTATGTATAACGTATCGAAGAGGCTTATTTAGAGCGTATCACGTGTTTTATGCAATGAGCATGGCTGCGCATTGAAAAAACGGAGGGCAAGAAATATATTTGTTCAATGGCGGTGATTTGGCAATTGAGTGGGGGTTTTCAGTATTTTTATTATTTCCTTAGCGGCTGTTTATATAGAACTGTGCCATCGTAGGGTAATTCGTTCAGGCATTTGTTAAAATTAACTTTTTTCTATAGAGTGCATTTATTTTGAGAAATATATTTAATTTAGTAACGAATAAATTTACCCTAAATTCCATTTCAAATAGTACTGAAATATTGGCGTAAGTTAAGCAAACCAACATTATTGACTAATATGAAATATTTACTTCAGAAAACACAGAACTATTTTTATACAGTCTTCTCTTTCAAGCTCGTTTATAAGGAAAACATGTTTGACTACTAATATATGTTCTCAGAACAAACAAGTTCTTATGCTTCAAGAGTAAATAATAATAAACAGAATGAAAAGGGAAATAAATTGTAGTTACAGAGATTTTCTATTCAAACATCGAACAAAGTTTTATAGCTTGCATAACAAACTCGGTTGCATAACAAAGACATATTTTCCTTAATGTCTATTCTTATGATTTTTATATGCTGTAAAACTGACACAGTAAAACTAGGATGTAAAATGCAAACATATTGTAGTTTAGTATGTCGATATACTTTTTTGGAATAAAAGTTATATTAAATGAATCAAAAGAGGACTTTTCAAATTCAGCTATTTTTCATATCAATTGTTATAGTAGCTATTGTGCTGATGTAAAATTTATATTTGTAGAGTTTAATATATTTTAATAACACAAATAGTGTTGTTAAAGCTAGGTCTACAGATGTTAACAGAATTCTATGACAAGTCAAAACGACGAAAATGAGTTTGAATCCATAAAAGTCAAACGGCGCGACACAGGCTATAAGACAGACTTGGGGGAGCCAAGATAGACACTTGTTTATTCAAAAATTTATGACAGATGTTTTAAACTGTTACTGAAAATTAAAAAAAGCAGTGAATGTCGTCGAGTATGTCCACCTTCCATATGCAATATCATGTGGCAGATTGACTTATTTCTTGTGAATCTAGAACGTTTCATTCACAAGAGGAGATTGGTTTTGCAAAAGGCTTGTATTTTTAAGCCAAACATTTCACCAATTGTAATTCATTTCACGGAAATTAATTATATTCTAAATGCATTTTGATTTGGATGTTGCGCGCGAGTATGAATAGGATATTTTGTGTTGACTAAAAATGTCGCCAAAAGAGCCAAATTTCAATTTACAGCATGCTAATGCAATGCTAATAAATTTGCGTTATGGCTTTATTTTTGACTTAAAACGACGTCTTTTCCCTGCTCTACTAGGTAAGGAGGGAAAATTTAGGAATAGCATATCATGTCAAAATTCAACTCACTATCGCCATTAATGGTTGCAAATATAAAGGGAGAGATATATGATGCATATAGCGTTAGATAGACAAAAGCACAATATGTTATTAGAGAAGGGAAGATCTGTAGGCCGGTTGATTTTGAGAGAGATAGCAATGTTCAATTACCAGATTTGGCTGGTTGTGTTATGTGTTATTGGGTTTGAAGTGATTGTGATAGCGTTGAGCTCAGCACCTCAGTTTGCAGCTAGAAAGCCGTGCTATCGGACGTGAGTTATTATAGATGATTTCAACATAGACGTATGCACTAACGAGAACACCGCCTTCTTTAATTTCATACATGATATATTTGGTTTGAGATTTGCCTCGACAACGGCTCCTACGACACTTACACTTACAATTCCCAGACCGTTCGACTATCTCAAAAGCTTACAGTAGCAGCTGGACTACCAACAGCTTGTAATGCAGCTGCCACATATTGTACTTTTCATACCATCGCCCTACGCTTGCCGGGTATGAGAAAACTAGTACCGTGATTTGTCTGAAATAAAAGAAAGATTACATACATAATCATGTTTCATTTCTTGCATCACCTATACGTATTATAGGTAAACATATGTAGCACAGTAATGATGTGGTACTGTTATCTTCCTTGTATTTAAGCTTGTGAAGACAGAGAAACTTTTACTCCTTATAAGCTAATTTGCGATATTTGTTAATGAGTTTTGCTCTGTCTAATAATGTGTATTGTTTAGAATAAAAAATGGTCGTTTCACTTGAAAGTTGGTTCAGTGTCCGATACTATTTGTGTGCAAAGTTTCAGTCTTTTCGGTCAATAAGAAGCTTTTAGATGATCTGTACTCAGATTGCATATTCTTTATCAATCTTTCTCCAATATATCGGTCTTCATGAAGAAAATAAAAAATATGACTCCGTTACGTTCTTTCCCTTGGTCAATAATATAATGATCTATGGAATCAGATATAGAGTAAAAGGACGTCAATATGGCAGAAAGTGGCTACACGAAAGGTGTAATTACTGAACGTTAGAAGTATAATGTATATACTGTATTCATCAACTATATACTATATTCTATATTACTGACCTACACAACCATTAAAATTCATGATTTTGTTTCACAACAGCTGTAAATCAGTCATACAATTTTAAAAAATATATATTAACACGGTCTAAATTAATGTGATCCAGTATTTACAGAATGCAATAACAGTAGTTGTGCAATATGGATTTTATCAGAAATGCTTCATTAGTTTGTGAGATAACGCAAAGACACATGGACACAGATACATACAAATAAAATCTGATGTGGGCAGCACATGATTTCCTTAAATAATGCAATGAATTTACTACTTTTACAGAAAAAAATAGGTTATTCGTCGCCAAAATCTCGCTACACGTTATGGACGGAGAAATAAGTTATTCTTATAGCAGATAAATGACGTTCAAATACAAATGTATTACTCAAAGCATCTTTTCTTATGAATGGAACGAGATAGATCCACGAGAATGATGTCACCCAATTTATCGCATGATATTACATATGAAAAGTGAACATGTTTCTCAATAGTTAATATATTTTTTTTAATTTATGGGATATTTTTATAAAGTTATTTGAAAAATGTGCAATATCTCGAGAACGGTTCATGCTAGCGTTCTAAAGTTTATGTCAATCATTTTCTAAAGAAAAATTACTTAAGAAATGTCTATTTGCGTAACTGTATTAAAGGTTTTGATTCGTTGATGAGTTTTTTCAAAATTTCACTCTAAAATTTAGGGGTGTTTTGAACATTCGATTGCTTTTAAAAACAATAGGCTTCCAGTATTCACGGATTGTGATTTTTGTACCAAATTCCATTCGAATCGCTCCATTTGTTCGTGATCTATCGTCTCCACAGACTCACTGACACACACACACGCACACACATACTTTCACACACACACACATACTTTCAAACACACACACACACACACAAACACACAGACATCACCTCAAAAATGTTTGATTAGTGATCAGGGATGCTTGAAACGTGCTCTCCCGTCGAAAACTCGAATTCGAATTTTCGACCCCGTCACAATACTTTCCTTATACATTATGTATACAAAGAAAGTAACAAGCACACACACCCAGAGAGAGAGAGCCTCAAAAATGGTATATTCGAGTTTAAGGATGATTCACACATGCAAATCCACGAAAACTGGGATTAAAATTTTCGACTCAGACAATACGTTTCCTTGCACTCCGCTATGTATGCATTCATGATGAAAATAATGCAAGTCAGAGTCAACATTATTGTTTAACTGCATCCACGTTTTTCTCTTCTATACTTCTTTGCTTCTGTCTAAAACACGAAATTTCAACCGTTCATTAGGGAATAGACAGGGGAACTTGGTGCATTGCCGGACAATGGCAGTTCAGTGGTCATCTGTGACAACCCGCCATTAATCAACTTTGATGTGGCTTCGTTTTTGTGTATTTCCCTGACAATAAAACATTTATTCTTCATTCTTTCCTTGTCAGAAAATTTTATACCTATTTTAATGTTGAAAAGTGCTAGAAGATTCTTTCGTGGAGGGAGAAATACAAGTGTATGTATGCAGTTATGTAACTTGTCAGATGCTTCTTGATTCTGACTTAAATCCATTCGATAATTAAGATATTTGTCTGTTTCTCCTATCTATTGGAACAATTCATTACGGCAATTGAAAGAAATCTGATGTGGGCAGCACATGACTTTCGTTATATAATGCAACGAATTTACTACTTTTACAGTAAAAAGAAATAGATTCTTTTTATAGAAGTTATTTATATCCTTTCCAAGATAGTGAATTTTCGTCAATGAGTCGTCATTTTCTATGTCGTCATCGTCAATGAGTCGTCATTGATTTAGCGTCATTTTTATCCATTTGGCGAGATTTTCGCTAGTGTATCAACATTTAAAAACGTCTCCAAGTTGGCGATATTCCACCAAATTCGTCGCCAAAATCTCGCCAAGCGTCATGGACGAAGAAATAAGTTATTCTTACAGCAGATAAATGACTATTGACGTTCAAATACAAAAGTATTACTCAAATTACCCTTTTTCATGAATGAAACGAGCTAGATCCAGGAGAATGATTTCACCAAATTTATCGCATGGTATTACATATGAAAAGTGAACATGTTTCTCAATAGGAAGTTTTTATTTTTATTTTATATGACTTTTTGATGATTATTTTTGAAAAATGTGCAATATCTCGAGAACGGTTCATGTTAGCGTTCAAAAATTTATGTCAATCGTTTTCTAATGAAAAATTACATAAGAAATGTCTATTTGAATAACTTTATTAGCGGTTTTGATTTTTTGACGATTTTTTCAAAATTTCACTGAAAAATTTAGGGAGATTCTGAACATTCGATTGCGTATAAAAACAATAGGCTTCCAGAGTTTACGGATTGTGATTGTTGTACTAAATTTCGTTCGAATTGGTCCATTCGTTAGTCAGTTATCGTCTCCACAGACTCACTGACACACACACACACACACACACACACACACACACACACACACACACACATACGTTCACACACACACACACACACACACACACATACTTTCACACACACACACACACACACATACATTCACACACACATACACACACACAGACATCATCTCAAAAATGTTTGATTCGTGATCAGGGATGCTTGAAACGTACGCTCCCGTCGAAAACTCGAATTCGAATTTTCGACCCCGTCATACTTTCGTTATACATTATGTATATAAGGAAAGTAACGAGTGTTAACTATTTATTGTTAGCTGAATGTTTAAGAATAAAGTATTAAATCAATAGCACGTTTATTATTTTATTTCAAAACGTGTGTTTATTAATAAAATATTGAATCAATAAAAAATTTATAGTTTTCACTTATTTTTGTGTGGAAAAGTGTTAGAAGATTCTTTTGTGGAAGGCAAAATACAAGTGTATTTATGCAGTTATGTAACTCGTCAGGTACTTTTAGATCCTGACTTAAATTCATTCGATAATTAACACATTTTGATATGCATTATTGCTGTTTTGCTTTGTAAATTAAATCATTTATTTGAATCAATATAGGTCATTTGTGGAATAAATTTTATTCAATTCTGATGATTCTTCTGATTCTTCATTTATGGGGTTGCAATTTTTACAAACAGGAGATTATATATATATATATATATATATATATATATATATATATATATAATATAAAACCTGAAAAATTGCTTCAATTTTTGTCGAATTGATTAAAAAGCTAAAAGCAAAAAATAATTTATAGTACAATTTGTAAAGCGCTATGCTGCAATATGTTGGGTCAAATTGTTGTATTGCAATATGTTGGGTCAAAAATTTTTTTGGGAATTTATATATATAAAGCTGTCTTAGCTGTTCTCGAGATCTTAGAAATATTATTATTTTTTCGCACTGAAGCGCCATTTTTTGTCCAAATTGAGCAAATTGATTAAAAATTACTATGTGTTAATAATCAATAAATCTCAGAAAATGATAAACAATTACCTTTAATTGCAGTTATATGTAATCTCAATGATAATGATGTTACATGTAATCCACTTATTATGCAGCTACGTGCAATTGCAATCATAATGTATTTACAAGAAATTCCAATTACGTTAATTACTATTAATTTTTGCTACACTTACATTTCAATTCCACGCATTAGGGAATTTGTCAATGAAATGCATTGTAATGGATTAATTTCCAACTCTTTTTAGAGTGATCAAGATATCTTCTCATGAGATCAAGAGAGAAGAAAAAATTTAATACTCTGTTTCAGGTTAGCGATCCTTAAGATGTGTGATGTGATCCCTTATGATGTGATCTAGTGGAAAACTAGATCCCGTCATAAGGAGACCACCCTCTGTTTTTAATTTTCCTTCAATGTATAATAATGAGTTGTGTCAAAAATTGTAACTCGAGTTTTTGGTGGATCTATACGTTTCGAACACATGTAAACCGGGGAAAACGATTTTTATCGCGTCGTCTGTGTTTGTGTGTGTGTACGCGCGCGTGTGCATGCGTGTGTCAGTGTGTCTGTCTGTCTGAGCAATGAATATATCTACTCCAGATCAAAAACTAATGAAGTAAATTTCATAAAAGTTAGTAAATAAGTCAGTGGAGGTGACGATATTGCTGATTAGATTTTGATTGCTAGTAGAAATCGTCAAGTTCTGAAGTAAAAGTCTACATATGTATTAATTAAAATAATGTATTACAAATGTATTAATTGAATGCTTGTTTGAAACGTAAGTTTTTACTGCAAAAGGAAAAAGACCAACTCCACAATTTCGGGACTAATCGTTCTAGCGATATGTTAGTTAATTCGTACTTTTGCAACGTCGCTTTTAAAAATACGTCGGATTCAAATTCAGTGTAATTTCAAATAATTATCCGTGTTAGTTTGTGCAATTACACTTACTTTAATGAATTACGAAAGAAATAAAGATAAAATGAATCTTGGTCTGTAGATAAGTCTTCTGCTGATAACATCAATATTTTGTCTTCACAAAAAGGTTAGTTCCTTGGGCAAGTCGTTGTTTGATGAGATTTTTTGTGCCTCATCAGCAAACATAGTTATTTACGAATTTTCCAGGCAGAAAATTTCGCAGATCCGTTTCCTATAATATAACAAACAGTAGATTTATGTCTCTAAGGACAGTAACCTTTTTGATGTGAATAATGTCTATGGTTGGGATATATCTGGATATATTGGAGCGTTGCAAAATATATTGGAGCGTTGCAAAATTATAAAAATTTTGGACGCTTATATATCTCCGAATATAATGGTTAAAAATGTAAACACATTTTTTTTTTGTTTGGAATACGATTTTATTTGGGAATATATAAAAATAATTTCAATATTTTAATATTTTGAACTTTTTTTCGAAACACTAGACAACTTTTGGCCTAGAGTTTGATTTTACTTTTTTCTCTCGAAATATTTTATAAAATTTTAAAGAGAGTCATAAAACAGTAAGTAACAAAAATGTTTAGGAGAAAATCCAGCTTCTAGATCAATAATTTATATGTACACAGCTGTTATAGTTTTCAAGGATTTGTCAGGAAGATTGAAAATTTTCTGTTTTTAATGGCTCCGATATGTGAAACAATATTTCATCTTCGAGCGTTGTCTGACTGAATTCGTGATCACTGAATCCGTCCCAATGATCTGTTGCTAGATCAATAATTTATTTTTGCAAATATTTTATAGTTTTCAAGGATTTTTCAAGTGGTCAAGAAGATGGAAAAATGTCCGTTTTTTAACGGTTCCGATATGTAAAACAACATTTCATCTTCGATGACTTTCTGACAGAATCCATGACCACTGAATCCGTCCGACTGATCTGTCCCTTGTCATCACCGAGTCCGTCTTATTTGTTTTAGAGTCTGTTTCAGACCACCGGCATCTTTGCACAAACATGCAGAATTGATTTGTTTGAGCCCCGTTGTAAAGTCTTTTGATTTTCCAACTGGGACTCGAACCATGAATACGTGTGCTGGCCAGCCGATGCACCCCCAGTTGAGCTACTGGGATGAAATTACAAGCTCTTATTGTTGAACTGGACTCTGCATATGTTTCAAAATAAGGCACGTCAAATGTGGCAACCTTTCTCCCCAATAATAATGCCGGGACTCGTATAGCGAATAAGTTTTTAAACAAATCAATTCCATTAAGTGAAATTTAGGTAAAATATAACAAGGTAAAAAATAACGATGCTAAACTCAGGCAGTTACTTCACCCATTTTATTGAAACACATAGTATTAATAAAATAGAAAATAAATATATTTTTTAGTACCTCCACCTCTGGAGTTTTACATTGTAAATATACTTAATAATGAGCTTAGAACACAAGACGTTACCCTCCTCATAAAATTTAGAAATAATTAGAAATTTTATTAATTAGTTGTTTACTTCAGTAGTTATCAATAATATATAATCAAATTATAATTTAACGCTTGCGTTTTTAGCATGGCAATAATATAGAGTCCTCCTTATGATAAAAATGAATTTTACATGTTGAACTTAAATGTTGAACGTCGATGACTAACGATATAGACATTCGACAACATCAGTGGCCCTCTACGAGTTTAGAGATCAATGTCGCGGTAGAGATTTAATTTCGAGTGGCCCAATCCCGCATATTTTTTTACCAATCTCCTTACATAAAATAAAAATTCGAATTCTATTTACAATATAGTCGAAGATAATTTTTAACGGTCCAGTTTACTTTTTGGTACGGAGTGGGACTGGGATTGGCATCAATTGAAGGTTAGCTAGATCAGTATCTGCTAAACTCCTCTCACCGAACATCACCAGCTTACACGTACAAAAACCTTTGGTATTGCAGGTTAAACTAACATTCAAAGCTCATAACGTACATTTTAGATTCAAAGACTATTAAGAAAATTCAGAAAATGTATGTTTTTTTATCTCAGCGATTGTCAGCGTCTTCGCTTATGTCAACTGCAAACAACCACAAAAGCAAGAAATCTGGGGCTGGCAGATTTTTACATCAGCTCCAACAATGGTATTAAATTGCAAATTTTATGTTATTAAATAGCACATATTAACAAAAATCCGCTAAATAACACCTATACGTTAAATCAAATCATCCAAAAATGTGAACTGCAATTTAAATTTTAAATAGCAGTTCAATGCATACTTTTTGGTAATAATACCAAAAAGTATGCATTGAATTATTAAGTTGTTGCCAAATTTAAAAGATCAATTTTTAGAATATATTCAAAAATTGGATCTAAACAATATATAGAATATTTATTATAGGGAAAGACCAGTGGAGGCTCACACTCCTGGTTTTATACTCCAAATGAGTTCCTCTCTCTACTAGCGGTTACAAAATATCTTTTGTATATATATAATTAGTTAAAGGACTTTGTCTGAAGGTTTTTCTAAATAGATTTTTTTTATTTTTCTCAGTTATATACACATGTCAAATATTTTAGTCTCAAATGTACATTGGGGAAAAAGACAGGAGGATTTGGATATACGATGACAATTCTTGACACACTGTCATAAAACTTCAGAAGGACTCAAGTTTTGTACTTTCTTGCCAAACAACTTGTATTCTTGGTTTATTTCCAAGCAGTCACTTGAGCAGTTTCTTTCTTGAATAATAAGAAAAAAGTGAGACAACGCAATATCTGTTTGAGAAGAATATATGTTGTTTGGTATTGACGGGTTAACACAATCTGGACTTATTATCTGAGATGAAATAAATATCAGCCTATTTATATTAAAATGTTACAGTGCATATGGAAAATTTACAGAAAAGCAATTGCTTTAAAATGTTTAGGAATATAAAATGGCTCTAAATACTTCAAGTATCAAGTACAAGATTTAAATAGAAATATCTTCGGATATTAAATATATTGATATAGAGCTCAATTTCATTTGTATGTACAGCCATATTTTATGCTATCTGTGTACCAGCTATCCGTGTGGAATATATATTCTGCAAAAATTAATTTAAAATTTATAGTAAACATTTTATATTTAGAGTCTTTATTTCTGACATTCTAAAATATTTCTTACAAAAAGGAAAAAAAAAGTTTTCTCATGCTGAGACAATAAATAGCTTGAAAGAAGCATTTATTTATATAGACAATACCAATTGTACAATTTTAATAGCATTTTAGCATATAATACATTTAGCGAAGCTGTCGTAAAAAAACAACTCACTATTTTTACATGGAATATTCTAAACGAAGTTATTGGTAATAACAAATAATGTAATATTACTACTGGATAGATAGAAAATAAATAATTAAATTTTATTGTTGCTAAAAAATACATGTAAATATAGAAAATAAATAATTAAATTTTATTGTTGCTAAAAATACATGTAAATATATAGTAGAAATATATGACAAACATTAAAACACTCAAATAATAGAAATAAAATTATCTTCCGTTTAGTATTGTCTGCAGATTGATTTTTTATTTCTTTAATTTAACAAGATTTTTAATTTTAGAGATAAAAGTGCAGACAACGATTGAGTCCCGTTACGACATTTCAAGTGCATCTATTTTATAGAGGCTCAAAAAATGAATAGACCACGTGAGTTTAAAGACTCATTTAACAAATGGGCCCCGTTTGTTTATCTAACAATTGGATCACGCTCCAAATGAGGAATACATAAGAAGGAAGGAAGGATATAGACAAACAAAACGACAGATGAATTTTTTTCTTGTTTTTTTAAAAAAAAAGATGATTGCCGAAATTTTATGTGGAACTTTGCAAAGTCTACTCATCAAAATTTAATAAAATTCGGTATAGCCGTTATATCGGGATGATGAGACAAACAGATAGGTGTTCAATTTTATTACTATAGATTGCTTAACTTTTAGATTGCTGTCTACTTTTATCATAATAATTCTAAATGTACTTAATAGATATTTCCACAATTGTAAATGTGTTTGCTAAATTTTGCTATAATGATGGTATTCGAGTTATGAGAAAAATCGTTTTGAAAGTGGTTTTCTTATCTCCATTACGGATTCTTATCTATCTGGCTTTTAAGGACTGATTAATTCACGATTTATTTCATACGCAATTTTATCAACAGGGTAAAAGTGCGCAAGTGTACATTTTCATGAGTTTTTTCCTAAACTAAAAAATACATTTTATATTGAAAAGTGTACTTTTTAAGTTAATCCCAGTTCTATCTAAGTCAATGAATTACATACAGGACCGCGCTACTATTGCATGTATCTGCATTAATGAACCAATTTAGAGAATTCCATGCCTAAGTAGCATAGAATATCCGATACTTTCAGTGGTATTTGCAGTCATATAGTTGTATAATAAAATATAGTTTCATATTTCAGATATGGCTCGGCGACAAGGCGACGCCTAACTTTATTATGGGAGGATAATATAGACAATTTATTTAGAAGTAATAAATGAAACATGCCAGCGTGAGAGATACAACGATGGACGCAAGCGAGCCTATGAGCATCACAACGTAACGAATGCAAGCCAATGTAAACCACGCCCAAATGACTGGAACGAATTGGCAAACAGATGCAGTAGAGCCAATGAGAGCCATGGGAGAAATCAAAGTTACCCTTGTGCATCAAGGAAGAAGACTATCGATAAATTTGTTGTGAAACAAACACGTAAAAATGTGCTCTAACTCTCGCTAAATTTGCTGTGGTATAAGCATGTAACAATGTGCTCTAGCACATTAGACATAGTTCATGTGATATAAGTACGTAGAATGTGCTAATAATCTGTCGCTAAAATATCGTGGTTAATGATGCCCGAAAATATCTATGTGTTTGAATATGCGTGTAAAAGGTGCTTTTAATAAAGGATGTCCAAAGATGACCTATGGTACACCAAAAAGCAAAAAGGGAAACTTTTCATATTAAATATGAGGAATTGTGCAACCCGACGAGAAGTTGGTAGGAGAATGCAAAATGTATCACTACCAAATCAGTTAAGTCAAAGAAACTATAATTTGTACAAAATAGTAAATTGCAAATATAACGATTGATTTAAAATTAAGCTATTCTAAAATTTAATATTAAATATAATAATTAACTAAAATTTGTTTGAGCACTTTAATGTCTGTTTGTGGGATAAGTTAAATTAATTATATGCTATTAATCAAATTACTTTTCGGAAGAAACACTGGACAACATACCAAATTAACTATGGTAGGTTATCACTTCAGCAATGTACAGAAATTTACGATTAGCGGCCAATTCTAATCTTATAATTAAGTCCAGTAATTAATTTTATTTATTTACGCCAGAGGTATAACAAAAATTCTCTATCTAACGTAATTTTGTTAATTTCTGGGGAAACCGACAAACTGAGTTCTAAGAAGTAACTAACTATGGCGTATCTGTTTATCAAATTTCACAAAGATTGACATCAGAATAAATGTGGCTGCAGAGGCTAAGTTCATAGATAGCATCCGCTTATAAGAGCGTCCGTAATAAGGTCGCTTTCATGTTGTCCTTAAACTCAATTTAATGAATTATTAAAGAAATAGAGAACACGTGAATATGAGTCTGCAGGGAATGACATGTGCTGGCTACATCTGATTTTGTCTTTTACAATAGAATGAGACAGTGCAGATAAAAATATTTCATTTCTAACACACGATGTCTCTTTAAATTTCTACTTTCTAAACAAACATTTACAAAAGATTTCAGCGGAAATGTAGATGAGCACGTACCTTCTTTTATTTGAAATGGATACTAAGGAGTCATGACAGCCGTGAAGATAAGCAGACGTTTTAAAAGATATGGTGTTCATGTTTTTGTACGCTTTTTGCATCTAAAATGTATTTCCGTGGATGGCAAACGAAAAAGAAATTTTTGAGATTTAAAGCGAGCTGAGCATCGGAATATAAAGAAACAATTGCGATGAAACACGAAAATAAAATATAATAATGTAAACAAAATTGCTGAACTTATATAAATGATTAAAATAATTAGTATAATAATCAAGTTAGAAAAGAATCCTCTTCTATACTCGTCAAAAGTGAAATTGCAACACCATGAAGAAATACACGTAGCCATATGCAAATCACAGTACCGGTAGAAGAGAGAGTCAGTCATATGCAAATGATTAAAAGATAAGGACATTATTAAATGATTAAACACAATGATTAAAGGACAAACAAAGATATGCAAAATAAACCTGTTTATTCAGTAAAGAATGTGGCCCATACGGGAAGCTATACAGACTGCTAAACTGTGATGCATACTAACGATGAGGTTTTTAATTGCTGCATGTGGTAATCCTTGCCTAGTCGCAACCACTGCGGCAGCCAGTTCATCTACGGTTTGTATCGGTGCACCTGACGTCCGATGAGGGCTCACGTGTTCAATAGGCGAGAGATCCGGCGAGGCTGCCGGCCAGGAAAGATATGAAATCCTTTTCAGAATGCTGAGAGTTCCCCGTGCGGTGTGCAGTGTGGTATTGTATTGCTGGAACACCGTGCCAAGTACGGCCTGAACCAGTGACATTACAACTTGTGTGACGTACACAGACATTACAACTTGTGTGACGTACAAAGACATTACAACTTGTGTGATGTACCGGTCCGCTGGCAGATTATCTGAAATGTGCACCAGAGTTGTCCGTTTGACGAACCTTATGGTTGCCTGTGGTAATCCTTGCCTAGCCGCGTCCGGTGCGGCAACTAGTTCGTCTATGGTATGTATCGGTGGCCCCCGGTGCACCTGACGTCCGATGAGGGCTCACACGTGTTCAACAGGAGAGAGACCCGGCGAGGCTGCCGGCTAGGAAATGATGTGAATTCCGTTCAGGATGCTCAGCGTTCGCTGTGCGGTATGCTGTGTGGCAATGTCTTGCTGGAACACCGTGATGGGGACAGCCTGCATCAGCGGTCAAACACAGAGGCGGATATAAAGGAAATGGCGCAGTAGGCAAGGATCTTAGCGACGCCTAATACCGTGGCGTAGGCAAGGGGTACAGACGGCCTGGAAGTCCCCCGGTTTGTTTTTATTATTTTAAGTGGTTTTTTATAAATGCTTCCAAACGTCATTGACTTAGATTATTACGAAGTCTATTTAAAATATATTTCAATTTCGAAAATGATCTTTAGTAAAACACCTGAGTGTGAGTGGACGACATAGTTAAAACGAATCCAAGAACTATTATACCATTCTACGTTATAAATGTTAATTCGAAAATTATCGCAAACGTTCTTATTTCTTTTGTTTTCTGAAAACTGAAAAATCGTCGGCTGGGCCGGTGCTGCGTCTCTTCGTGGGGCAGTAGGTAAATGTCCTTGTGCCGCGTATTAAATCCGCCTCTGGCCGAATTACAGGCATTACAACTTGTGTGACGTACCTGTCCGCTGTCAGATTATCTGCAATGTGCACCAGATTTGTCCGCTGATCGAACCATGATGTCCGGTGTGGGGCCGGTTTGACGCTCTGTGATATGGGCTGGCAACTGGCGTTGTCCGGAAAGCCGTCACACTCGTCCACGGCTGCCATTCCACCACAGGCAGAAGCGAGATTCATCCTTAAACAATACCCGATGCCATTCATTAGTCCAGTTGCGATGACGAAGACATCACGCCAGACGTGCATCCCTGTGTAGAGCGCTTAATGGCACCCCACTAGCTGGTCACCGTGAGCGCATATGTACTTTATGCAACACGTTGCGAATGATTTGGGTGCACGCAGGTGCAACCGTTGACGGTTGCAGGCTGTTTCGGATGTCATTTGCCGTTGCGAATGCGCATCGACGCGCCTTTAGTCGAATCTGACGGTCTGCGCGCTCTGTCGTGTACCTGTTCGATCCACTTCCTTTTCGACGTGTTCTCTGATGTTCCTGCGTCCATCGTGTCACCCATCGCTAGATGGTACTCACGTCGTGCCCAATACTCGTCGTAATTGCACGCATCGGAAACCCACGTCACGCAGCTCCATGATACGGTCTCGTTCCCCAGCAGTTAACTGTCGGTATATAGTTGTCTGACGTCTTCGGGGCATCGCTTCTTCCCTTTTTAGAAAGTTCGGCTGCTGCAAATCGTAGCTGATAGAATTTATGGGACGAGCCGTAGGCTCGTAGGTCTTTATCATCCGAAACTGGGTGTCACGTGACCCGGTACGAGCGAAAAGTTAGTCATTTGTATATGACTCTATCTTCTACAGGTACGGTGATTTGCATATGGCTACTTTCATTCCTTCATGATGTTGCAATTTCTCTTTGACGAGTGTAGTGTAATATGATTTATGTTTAATATCTGTTAGGAATACATTAACTATTTTTCATTTAATATGTCAATATTCAACAGATGCACAAAAAACCGTCAAAACATTGAATAATTTTTTTTTCTCTACTATAGTATGGGAGAAGAAAAATTACATTCACTAGAGCAGCAAATCAGGGATTATTGCGATTTCGAGCTCAAAATCACTTCAACT
Organism: Amaurobius ferox; assembly: GCA_951213105.1. NCBI lineage: Eukaryota > Metazoa > Arthropoda > Arachnida > Araneae > Amaurobiidae > Amaurobius > Amaurobius ferox. The sequence continues at coordinate 66,790,200 of OX578147.1, forward strand.
TGTTGAAAAAGGAAAATATTATATTAAATTCACGCAGGTAGGTGTTGCGTTTGTGCGATATTCTTTTTGCCTTTCATTTCCCAACTGGTGAACTCATCGAACGCTTGTTTATTCTAATTAAAATGCCTTGTCTTCTGTAAGCAAATCAGTAATATGGAATTTATTAAAAAGTCTTCACGTTATGTACACTATTTTTAACAAAATTATTTTACTCCCTTTTGTACACTTATTTCGTACAGTCATGCGAATTTTTCGGAAAAACCGGCAATGGAAATCCTTAGTGAAACCCGTACTTCCCTAGAAAAATAATGCTGAATGCATATCAGTCAGCAGTTTTTGTGTGTTAAATAATTTTTATATGTGTTTCTGTTGCAAGTAGGCAACTCTGTACGTGAATGCAAATTTGCAATAGCTAATATGTGTATCTTGCATTTTAATACCTTTCCACCATAGTTTGTTGTTGTTGTTGCTGTTGAGACCCAGACCGTCCGACCTACTAGAAAGGTGTAAGGTAACTGTTTGGATGGTCGGGAAGTGTCCCCCCAATTTAGACCGTAACCCAGTGGGGGAGGCATCCACAGGGACCGTACTCTCCTTCCCCTACCACCAACGTGATCGTATTCCGCATGAACACGGCGGTAGTTTGTGGCAGCGTGCAAATCCAGCGCGCAAACCACAGGGCAACCGCCCCCTGTGCCAACAGCACGCAGTGTTCCCAGGTGATCACCCACCCAAGTACTAACCGCGCCCGATGCTGCTTGACTTCGGTGATCTAACGAGAACCGGTGTTTTCAGCATGGCACGGCCGTTGGCCCCACCATAGTTTGTGAAAGTGAAATATAGAAACAATTGAAATAATCAATTTATTTTGAAAGAAACAATTCCAAATTTAGTAGGAAAAAAAAACGAATTGTTTTGAGTTCTTTTTTATTCAGGAATACTTAAGGATGTTTTCAACCAATAAGAGACTTGTATTTCGGAACGGATTTTTTTTTAGTTTCGCAGGAATTCGACGCATATAAATCATTACCTAATCCCTATATATAGTCAATCATTAAATTAGATGCTTCGCGGACATATTTGAACCACAAATAAATAGATCTGTACCTCGAAATCTCTGACGAAACACCCAAAATCCTTCTCGAATGCGATGGAAAATTCATATCAATTAACATCGGAGCTCTATCTGTTGTTGTTGTTGTTGTTACTGATGCCCTCCGGTTTCGGTGGAGCCGATTCAGGACCAGTGACGCAAGAAGCAGGAAAGAACGAAGAAAGACACAAGATGAGAGAACAAAGTTTATTACAAGAACTCATCACTGACAAAGGTCGGAGGGAATGCAGCTTCACATTTTGACGAGGATCCAAAGGCGGAAGACTGACTTTATTCTCAAGAAACATCCATGCCTTATTCGGGATTCGAACCCTAGCCTTCAAAACAGCAGCCCAAGACGCTATCCACTTCACCGCCTTGCCGGCGAAGCTCCATCTACAGCCAACTTTGGTAAATATATGTTTCAAATAAAGTAACTCAAAATGAATTAAGAACCAGAAAGTGGAAATCTTTAGTGAACCCTCTGCTTCCTTTGGAATTTGATGTTTAATCTATATCAGTCATCATCTAATCTCTATGTATAACATATCATGAGAAATACTTTTTTCAAATAATTGCTTTAATCTAAACAGTAGTATGAGAGAGTTATTGCCTCGAATAAGATTGACAATATTTTTTTTTGTTATACAAGTAATTTATTTGGGAAAATATCTGTGTGTCAATGTTTGCATATTTCGAATTTAACTGGATGGAATTATTTTCGTTCTGTACTGTTCATTTTATGCAAACCATAACTAGTACACTAAAACAGACACCGATTACACTAAAACAGACTGCTGCTTGTAGGATAGAAACTTACACAACCTCCTTGTAGAAAGCCGGTATATGTTAATTAGGTTACTACAATTGTCCTGTTTAAGTTGTGCAAGTTCTTGTTTTATTTTAACCGATACCTAAAGGTTAAAGGCGGTTCCAAAAATTCCGGGAACATATATGTTCATTATCAAGTTCGTATAATAAGGCCATTTTAATGCAATTCTTATGGATCTGAAAGTATTTAAACCCTTCTGTAGCAGGCATACTACGTATTGTGTGATGGTGGTTTTTTGTCATTAAACAAGCACACAATGCATGGTATGATAGCTTCACATGTCTTTGGTGTGAGCAAGCTTTTGTCGCTAAAATCATGTAGTCATCCTGGAATGAGGAAAAATAATTTTATTGACATATTGTCTTTATTCTCATTGCATGAACAATTTTGCAGTGTTTATGAATATGTGTTGTTCAACGCATTTTTATGACCACTTTCGATAAACAACTCAGAAAAGATTATGACCGTACTTAATATTTTTTATTTTCCAGGATGTTTTGTCAAATGACACAAAAAAGTCTTAGTATCTGAACTTCATGCGCTAGATTGTGTTGCCTATATGATGTCGCATTTCTTCTATGTATTCAGATTTTCTTTTTCTTTTCAGAAATAATCAACATATTGTTCATAATTTTGAAGAAAAAACCTAAATGTACAACTATAATAAATATATAATGAAGAAATAATTTCTGTAAAAGGCTTGGAAATCTGGTATAACACCGTATATACCTAAATACGGGTGGTAGTAAAGGGATACACCATTGGCGGGTCTTTCAGTTTGCGAAACGTCCACTTTTGGTCGAATGCCTGTGGTTATAACTTCAAGAAATCCTTCGTTATGAGTTTTATTGATATGCACATTATTGCATTACTTCAATATAAAAAACTTAATTTTTGAACTACAGGAACATTTCAGTTCATAAACATAACATTCTTTTGAGGTTTCTTACAATTTAACAGTAAGAAACCTCGCTATATTATTGCTGATTATGATATAAATGATAGTGTGAAATATGACTCCACGAGAAAATCGAGTGGAGTACTTTAGATATTTAAGCATACATTAATTCCAACATTCGGGAAGTGACAATATAACACGAAGCACTGAGAAGACAATATGACTTGATTGATGGAATATATATTGCCTTCTGTATTACAAGCAATCGGAGAATTGATTAAGGCATATCTTTACTGCAATATATGGATAAATTCCGCCATTCATGCCAGTATATTGGGGATTTCAAAGTAGCAAAGGATGTATCCAACAGTCAATCATCCTTTGTAATACTCCTTTGTTGCACCAATATGTCTGTGTTATTTGTATTTATCTGCCAAAATCAATTAGGTTCGGTCATATGTTACGGCATTTGGAATCTAAAGCCACGCATCTTCTAAGTATGTTTCAGAAAGATTTAACTTATTGGCTCTTTTTTATAAATTACTAAGGTGTTTGTTATTTCAAACGGGTAAGCTGATTTTCTGTAGTAAGAATTTCAACAACAGAATATCTAAAAGAAAGGAGGAGTTTGCTCTAAAATTTTGAATTAAAGTTAAATTATAAAATTTTTGATTTCCAAATTTGAGAAAAAAGAACGAAATTATACAAGATTATACTATGCAAATCATAGTGTGGCGTATAAAAATTGCTATATGGTTATGTTAATTTTATTAATACTTACTTTCAACGCTGATATTGCTAAGCATGGACATTAATCTTAAATTTTTGTACATTGTTGAAGTGATAACCTAGTTATCTTCTCTAGGTTGTCCAGTGTTTCTGAAAAGCAATTTGATTAATAAACCTAAAATGAATTTTAATTATCCAATAAACAGTCATTAATTTTGCTCAAGCAAAACTTCATTAATTATTATACTTCATATTAACTTTCAGCATAGCTTACTTCAAATCAATAATTATTCTTGCAATTTACTAATTTGTGCAACATTATAGTTTCTCTAACTTAACTGAGTCAGTAGTAATACAGTTTCAATTTTTATTGACTTCTCGTCAGATTACACAATTCCTCATATTATGATACAAAAGTTAACAGTTTGCGCTTTGGCGCACAGCAGATCATCTTTGGACATCCTTCACTAACAGAACTTGTTTTTAAGTGCATATTCAACCACACCTTCAATAGAGTCTGTTATATCAATAGAGTATATTATGATACAGAAGTTTTTTTATCTTTTTGCTGTTTGGAGCACAGTAAATCATCTTTGGATCTCCTTCGTGAAAAGCACTATTTGTTACATATGTATTCAACAACGCCATTGTAGCGAAGGGAGGTAGCACAGTATTATTGTTTCATAATTGTAAACAACTTTTTGGGTAATTATATAAACACATTTTACTTGCTCTGCCAGCGGCAGTCTTAATAGCGCAGTTTGATGTACGTAGTTCACCATGAAAACCATAGAAATTCTTGGACACATATTTTGATGTGCTTTGTCCACAGCCAAAATTTCGAGAGTCTTCTGAAACTTCACTCGATGCACAGGATTAACTTTGATTTCCCCCTTTGCTCTGATTGACTTTACCGTATCTGTGTTCCAATTTACTCCAGTCATATGCACGTGGTCTAGTATATTGGCTTTCATTAGTTATTTCATGATGCCCACGGGTTCACTTGAGCCCACAGTTGTATTTCGCATGATGTTATTCTTCATTTATTGCTCGTAAATAAATTGCCCGCCTAATATAAAATTAGGTGTCGTCGAGCCTGCGGCTGATTGCCGCCTTGCAGCAGTGCCATTTCTGAAATATGAAAATACTTTTTGTGCAACTGTATCACACATATGAAACTATACAAGACCGATATGAAAATTGATGGTGGAAAGTCCAGAATATTTTTGCAAAACCAAATAACAGCGAGATAATTATGAAGGAGCCTCCGTATGGTGGTAAGTAGTATGTATATATGTCATTCTCTATGAAACTATTAAACATTTTTAACTCTTGCGTGCACTTTTTTTGTACAGTTATATAAATTTTTGGAAAAACAAAAAGTGACATATCTAGGATTGGAAGTTGAAATTCTCGATGAACCTCCCTTATCCCCATCTCTCTCAAAATTCAATCCTCAACGTACTTCAATCTTCTAAGTTCTGTCTATAGTCGGTTCTGAAATGAAAATAAACGTTTCAAGGAAATGTTTGGACCAGAAGTAGGAAAGAACCAAAAGTTGAAATTCTTAGCTAATCCCTAAACTCTAGGGAATTATGATGAATTCATACCAGTCATCTTCTAAACTCTATCTATTGCTGATTCTGAGAAACACATGGTTAAAGGAAATATAAATTTCTTGAACCGAAAGGGGTAACAGAACCGGAGGTTGAAATCCTGAATAAATTTATTTCTCCCTTTGAAATTTGATGCTAAATTCATATCAGTCATCATCTGAGCTCTATCTATAACCAATCCTGAGAAATGGATGGGAAAAATTGAGCCGGAAATTAAAAGAAAATAGCAAGTTGAAATTCTTAGTGAACCTCCACTCTAATTCGAAATTTAATTTTGAATCTATATCAGTCATCATCTAAGTCCTACGTGTAGCAGGTACTGAGAAATGGATGTTATAAGGAAAATATTTTAATAATAGCATGACATAATTTTTGCGATCAAATATCGGTAAGTCAAATGTCATGAATATAGAGTTAGTGACGAATTTTATGCATGCAATTAATTATGTATGCATGCATGAGAATATTTGTCATAAATATCTCGAATGAGAGTTTCCACACGACGTCTTATACATATTTATTGTTTAGGTTTATTTCTGACATAATAAGCATCATAATAACAAATATATTTTTATTAGCCATTGTTTTAAATTTGTTCTTTCAAAATTTATACCAAAAATGAAAAATATTAAATTGGCAGTATGTAAACGCTTATGATTATAAATAATTTGATTAATCTTGGAGATATTACCTCGATTATATCATGATGTAGCTAATCCTCCCTTTACATTACCGACTATATAATCAAAATAGATTTATATCTTTTGGACATCATAAAGAATAATACAATTCTTTCTAAATGTATGTCTGTGTGTGCAATATAGATATCAATATAGATGTCAACTTTAGATGAATAATTATTTAAATTCAAAATAGATTTGTCTTTATGAGATCATAAAAATAAACCAACTTTTTTAAATGAATGTCTGTGTGTGCAATATAGATATCAACTCTAGATGAATAATTATTAATCAGATATTAAGAGTATTAGGCAGTAAAAGGACTAAATAGTTACCACGGTGCTGTTTAGAGTTTGGAACCATAAAAAAATGGCTGACCATTATCCTTAAATTATAGAAGTTAATCTTTCTTTCTGAAATAATGAAACAAAATAATATTACGTTCAACTGCTTTATTTGTAATTGATTTATATGTAATTTGTTATAACAAGACTACTACCATTCTCGCGCCAATCATTTTCTAAATAGTGTCAAGATTTGGCGAAAAAGTGTTATTTTAAACTATGCTAAATGGGCAAATCACGAATAAATGTAGGTAAAACTGTAAATTTGATGTAATTATAAATAATGAGAAGATGTAACTATAAATTGCTTTCTAACTACTTTATACGGCAGAAAACATATCTAATTTAGAAAAATATAAATAATGAACGATGGAAAATAAATTTGAGTCTGCAGATGAAAATTGTGGCGTGCAAAAAAAGACGTAACTTAAAGTTACATTTAAGAAACGTATTTAATTAATCTTAAAACATGACTGTCGTATATCTTAAATCGTAAACCCGTATAACATTAAACATTAAACACATTGCGCTGTGTGCCGCTTAAACCCACCTTATTAATCTTTAGTGCGAATCCAGGAATAGAATGTTTATTAACATAATACTACAATTAATTGCACCATTTTAACTTTAAAATAAAATCATTTATTAACGACATAACTTACTTATTAAATTAATTACAACAATTGTTCATATTAATTGCGGCGGAGAGAGCAAACGTGAGACCAATTAATTAAAAATGCATTGATGATCTTCAACAATAATTGAGGAACACATACTTTCAAGTCTGTGTTTGGATTTTGAACTCAACTCTTACATCAGAGTATTTTGTACAGGTATCAACTCAGGGTGTGGTACTGCTAATAGTACTGCAGTTGATATGGCATCTGCCGGCGACGTTCTGTATATCAAGACATTGGACAGTTCTGTGGAATTTCTGCGGAACACTCTGCAAAAATTGCGAAATATTTCTCTACTGCATCTCTCTATGAAAAATCGCTATTGCCGTCGAAGTCATCGTGAAATCTGTCATAGAAGTCGTTCTTCTGAATATTACCTAGAACCTTTTGTTGCCGCTTCTTTTGCCTGCGGTCTGTAACGCCCCTTGTCGCTCTGATTGGCCGACCTTAGGGCAATGCGATCAGACATCTTCCATAATTGGTCAACGTTTTTAACAATTCTCGTGGCTATATGTAACCTCTTAGGTTTATGGCCTAATTGACCTCTCGAGTCAAAGTGTTGTAAAAACTAGCGTCGTTATGTCTGCTTCCATTATCCAACATTACAGCATTAATAAATAAAGAACATAAAACTATCTCACAAATCTTTCTCAAATCTGATCTCACAAAAAGTATTCATCTGTGGGCAACTTCCGATTGTTAAAATTTCTTCGCATTATAAAACTCACAACCTGCTGTCCTGTAGGATGAAAATATCCTGCTAGACGAGGAAAATGTTTTTATTAAATTAAACATTTAATAAAAACTTTCTTAGGCTGACTATTGGACTGAATTAGAACATTTTGGCACTCCACGTTTTTTCTATACGCAATAGAGCTACTTTAAACGAGAGTTTTAGTTTTAATGGGTTTTACAAGTACTGCATAAGTCATGTATGCATACAATTACCCCTCCCCCCACAGCCGTGTTTTGACCCGGCACTTAAAGATCTGAAGGTCAAAGAGGGAACAATTTAGATGAAGTTAAGTATTGCCACTCTTGTCCTTGCTTGTGACAAGGAAATATCCTGAGAGTTTTCCGTGCTGGAAAAGTTCTGCACCCTTTTAAGAAAAGATTTGATGTAGCCAGTACATGACTTTCCCCACAGAATCAAATTCATTTACTTATTCTTTCTGTTATAATTAATTAAATTGGGTTTGATTGCACAAAATTATACAGATAATTAGCTGAAATTACTCTGAATTTGAAGTTTCAATTCAAGTTCCGTTTTTATTTTGAGACTGGATATATTTTCAAAGACGACGTGATGAAAATGCGAAAAACTGAAAAATGTTTCGAGAACTTATAGTCTTAGTGTTTATGGGTTAGTCTCATTTTCTTGTCGTCAAAAACTGCGTATTAAATTCACATTTAAAATTTGTAGCATAGATATATCAACGTCTGTATTACAGAGTATGTTATACATTCCAATTTCAAAAAGGATTTACTGCATAACCGGAGAAACGTACCTAGATACTCTTGATTTTTTAACATGAACTTTACCTACTGAATTATCCATGAGTAAATGTCGTCAACCTATAAAATATCCCTTTAATAATTCCTCAGATGCAAAGTGCACTATAATTGATTATAATATATTTGCTAGAATACTTAAAATGCTTATGTGTCATGCATTATTACATTGAGATTTTTATGGAATAAATTGTAGAAAATAATATTCATAAATGGAATGTAACATAAAATATATATAAATAATTTAAATTGAATAAAGAATAGTTAGTTAAAAGTAAAATGCCATAAATCTATGCACACATGTGCAGACAAATAGCTTTGAAAGAAAGTATTCATAAATGTACACATAAGGTTGGTATACAGGGTGAATTAGAGCCCTTGGGCCAAACTTTAAGGGGTGATAAATCACGTCTAAACAAGCAATTTTTGTCATGCAAAGCAGGGTCGTAACGCAAGAGCTGAATCGATAGACATCGCTGACATTGAACTCAGTGGCGACTGCGTCAGAACTAGCCAGGGTTTAAGCTGATCGCCTGATCTGCTTATCGTCTGACCTGTTGCTGCCGCCGTTGTCCAAGATATGCCAGGTGTTTTTGCTAACGTGCACCCCTCGCTACGTCGCAAGTGTGAAGCCTGCATTACTGCTGGTGGTCGCACTTTTGAGCTGTTTCTGTAACTTTGTCCATGCATGTTGCAATTTCTGTCAGTAAAACGTACTTCGTGCCTACTCTGTCAATTTTGTGTTTCTTCTTTTCACGACAGAGTCATCATTTCCTCATTTCATGAACTACCACTTAGCGGTTCACCTCTTGCATTAATACCCTGCTTTGTATGACAAAAATAGCGATCGACGCACGGTAACAAAATCACCCGGAATCTTGAACAACGCCGGCAGCAACAGCAATCCTAGCAACAAGGTCCTCGTCGGAGTCGATGGGGCTATCGTAGATGAGACTTTTCATATGGCCCCATAAGAAAAAGTCGAGATCAGGCGATCAGCTTAAACCCTGGCTAGTTCTGACGCAGTCGTCACTGCTTTCAATTGTCAGCGACGTGTAGTGCTTCGCCTCTTGCGTTACGACCCTGCTTTGTATGACAAAAATTGCTTTTTTAGATGTGATTTATCACCCCTTAAAGTTTGGCCCAAGAGTTCTGACTCACCCTGTAAAGTGACTACTTCCAGTCTGAAAAAATGTCATTGCAGCGTCCCTAGAAAATACATTTTAAAGTTAGGATAAACACATGGCAACGAAGCAAGATAGAAATAAAAGCCAATTACAGAATTGTGGAGCATTGAGTCCAGTGAGTAGCAATCGATAATAAAACTATTACAAAGGAATTTTATATCACACAATATGTCTTCTACAACAGTTACTGGCGAATACACGGAGTTAGAGTAAAGTCTTAGTATCTGAACTTCATGCGCTAGGTTGTGTTGCCTATATGATGTCGCATTTCTTCTATGTATTCAGATTTTTTTTTTCTTTTCAGAAATAATCAACATATTGTTCATAATTTTGAAGAAAAAGCCTAAATGTACAACTATAATAAATATATAATGAAAAAATAATTTCTGTAAAAGGCTTGGAAATCTGGTATAGCACCGTATATACCTTAATACGGGTGGTAGTAATGGGGTACACCATTGGCGGGTCCTTCAGTTTGCGAAACGTCCACTTTTGGTAGAATGCCTGTGGTTATAACTTCAAGAAATCTTTCGTTATGAGTTTTATCGATATGCATATTATTGTATTACTTCAATATAAAAAACTTAATTTTTGAACTACAGGAACATTTCAGTTCATAAACATAACATTCTTTTGAGGTTTCTTACCATTTAACAGTAAGAAACCTCGTTATATTATTGCTGATTATGATATAAATGATAGTGTGAAATATGACTCCACGAGAAAATCGAGTGGAGTACTTTATATATTTAAGCATACATTAATTCTAACATTCGGGAAGTGACAATATAACACGAAGCACTGAGAAGACAATATGACTTCATTGATGGAATAGATATTGCCTTCTGTATTACAAGCAATCGGAGAATTGATTAAGGCATATCTTTACTGAAATATATGGATAAATTCCGCCATTCATGTCAGTATATTGGGGATTTCAAAGTAGCAAACGATGCATCCAACAGTCAATCATCCTTTGTAATACTCCTTTGTTGCACCAATATGTCTGTGTTATTTGTATTTATCTTCTAAAATCAATTAGGTTCGGTCACATGTCACGGCATTTGGAATCTAAAGCCACGCATCTTCTAAGTATGTTTCAGAAAGATTTAACTTATTGGCTCTTTTTGATAAATTACTAAGGTGTTTGTTATTTCAAACGGGTAAGCTGATTTTCTGTAGTAAGAATTTCAACAGCTGAATATCTAAAAGAAAGGAGGTGTTTGTTCTAAAATTTTGAATTAAAGTTAAATTATAAAATTTTTGATTTCCAAATTTGAGAAAAAAGAACGAAATTATACAAGATTATACTATGCAAATCATAGTGTGGCGTATAAAAATTGCTATATGGTTATGTTAATTTTATTAATATTTACTTTCAACGCTGATATTGCTAAGCATGGACATTAATCTTAAATTTTTGTACATTGCCGAAGTGATAACCTAGTTATCTTCTCTATGTTGCCCAGTGTTTCTGAAAAGCAATTTGATTAATAAACCTAAAATGAATTTTAATTATCCAATAAACAGTCATTAATTTTGCTCAAGCAAAACTTTATTAATTATTATACTTCATATTAAATTTCAGCACAGCTTACTTCAAATCAATAATTATTCTTGCAATTTACTAATTTGTGCAACATTATAGTTTCTCTAACTTAACTGAGTCAGTAGTGATACAGTTTCAATTTGTATTGACTTCTCGTCAGATTACACAATTCCTCATATTATGATACAAAAGTTAACAGTTTGCGCTTTGGCGCACAGCAGATCATCTTTGGATATCCTTCACTAACAGAATTCGTTTTTACGTGCATATTCAACCACACCTTCAATAGAGTCTGTTATATCAATAGAGTATATTATGATACAGAAGTTTTTTTATCTTTTTGCTGTTTGGAGCACAGTAAATCATCTTTGGATCTCCTTCGTGAAAAGCCCTATTTGTTACATATGTATTCAACAACGCCATTGTAGCGAAGGGGGGAAGCACAGTATTATTGCTTCATAATTGAAAACAACTTTTTGGATAATTATATAAGCACATTTTACTTGCTCTGCCAGCGGCAGTCTTAATAGCGCAGTTTGATGTACGTAGTTCACTATGAAAACCATAGAAATTCTTGGGCACATATTTTGATGTGCTTTGCCCACAGCCAAAATTTCGAGAGTCTTCTGAAACTTCACTCGATGCACCGGATTAACTTTGACTTCCCCCTTTGCTCTGATTGACTTTACCGTCAATCTGTGTTCCATTACCGTATCTGTGTTCCAATTTGCTCCAGTCATATGCACGTGGTCTAGTATATTGGCTTTCATTAGTTATTTCATGATGCCCACGGGTTCACTTCAGCCCACAGTTGTATTTCGCATGTTGTTATTCTTCATTGATTGCCGCCTTGCAGCAGTGCCATTTCTGAAATATGAAAATACTTTTTGTGCAACTGTATCACACATATGAAACTATACAAGACCGATATGAAAATTGATGGTGGAAAGTCCAGAATATTTTTGCAAAACCAAATAACAGCGAGATAATTATGAAGGAGCCTCCGTATGGTGGTAAGTAGTATGTATATATGTCATTCTCTATGAAACTATTAAACATTTTTAACTCTTGCGTGCACTTTTTTTGTACAGTTATATAAATTTTTGGAAAAACAAAAAGTGACATATCTAGGATTGGAAGTTGAAATTCTCGATGAACCTCCCTTATCCCCATCTCTCTCAAAATTCAATCCTCAACGTACTTCAATCTTCTAAGTTCTGTCTATAGTCGGTTCTGAAATGAAAATAAACGTTTCAAGGAAATGTTTGGACCAGAAGTAGGAAAGAACCAAAAGTTGAAATTCTTAGCTAATCCCTAACCTCCAGGGAATTATGTTGAATTCATACCAGCCATCCTCTAAACTCTATCTATTGCTGATTCTGAGAAACACATGGTTAAAGGAAATATAAATTTCTTGAACCGAAAGGGGTAACAGAACCGGAGGTTGAAATCCTGAATAAACTTATTTCTCCCTTTGAAATTTGATGCTAAATTCATATCAGTCATCATCTGAGCTCTATCTATAACCAATCCTGAGAAATGGATGGGAGAAATTGAGCCGGAAATTAAAAGAAAATAGCAAGTTGAAATTCTTAGTGAACCTCCACACTCCTTCGAAATTTAATTTTGAATCTATATCAGTCATCATCTAAGTCCTACGTGTAGCAGGTACTGAGAAATGGATGTTATAAGGAAAATATTTTAATAATAGCATGGCATAATTTTTGCGATCAAATATCGGTAAGTCAAATGTCATGAATATAGAGTTAGTGACGAATTTTATGCATGTAATTAATTATGTATGCATGAATGAGAATATTTGTCATAAATATCTCGAATGAGAGTTTCCACACGACGTCTTATACATATTTATTGTTTAGGTTTATTTCTGACATAATAAGCATCATAATAACAAATATATTTTTATTAGCTATTGTTTTAAATTTGTTCTTTCAAAATTTATACCAAAAATGAAAAATATTAAATTGGCAGTATGTAAACGCTTATGATTATAAATAATTTGATTAATGTTGGAGATATTACCTTGATTATATCATGATGTAGCTAATCCTCCCTTTACATTACCGACTATATAATCAAAATAGATTTATATCTTTTGGACATCATAAAGAATAATACAATTCTTTCTAAATGTATGTCTGTGTGTGCAATATAGATATCAATATAGATGTCAACTTTAGATGAATAATTATTTAAATTCAAAATAGATTTGTCTTTATGAGATCATAAAAATAAACCAACTTTTTTAAATGAATGTCTGTGTGTGCAATATAGATATCAACTCTAGATGAATAATTATTAATCAGATATTAAGAGTATTAGGCAGTAAAAGGACTAAATAGTTACCACGGTGCTGTTTAGAGTTTGGAACCATAAAAAAAATGGCTGACCATTATCCTTAAATTATAGAAGTTAATCTTTCTTTCTGAAATAATGAAACAAGATAATATTACGTTCAACTGCTTTATTTGTAATTGATTTGCATGTAATTTGTTATAACAAGACTACTACCATTCTCGTGCCAATCATTTTCTAAATAGTGTCAAGATTTGGCGAATAAGTGTTATTTTAAACTATGCTAAATGGGCAAATCACGAATAAATGTAGGTAAAACTGTAAATTTGATGTAATTATAAATAATGAGAAGATGTAACTATAAATTGCTTTCTAACTACTTTATACGGCAGAAAATATATCTAATTTAGAAAAATATGAATAATGAACGATGGAAAATAAATTTGAGTCTGCAGATGAAAATTGTGGCGTGCAAAAAAAAACGTAATTTAAAGTTACATTTAAGAAACGTATTTAATTAATCTTAAAACATGACTGTCGTATATCTTAAATCGTAAACCCGTATAACATTAAACATTAAACACATTGCGCTGTGTGCCGCTTAAACCCACCTTATTAATCTTTAGTGCGAATCCAGGAATAGAATGTTTATTAACATAATACTACAATTAATTGCACCATTTTAACTTTAAAATAAAATCATTTATTAACGACATAACTTGCTTATTAAATTAATTACAACAATTGTTCATATTAATTGCGGCGGAGAGAGCAAACGTGAGACCAATTAATTAAAAATGCATTGATGATCTTCAACAATAATTGAGGAACACATACTTTCAAGTCTGTGTTTGGATTTTGAACTCAACTCTTACATCAGAGTATTTTGTACAGGTATCAACTCAGGGTGTGGTACTGCTAATAGTACTGCAGTTGATATGGCATCTGCCGGCGACGTTCTGTATATCAAGACCTTGGACAGTTCTGTGGAATTTCTGCGGAACACTCTGCAAAAATTGCGAAATATTTCTCTACTGCATCTCTCTATGAAAAATCGCTATTGCCGTCGAAGTCATCTTGAAATCTGTCATAGAAGTCGTTCTTCTGAATATTACCTAGAACCTTTTGCTGCCGCTTCTTTTGCCTGCGGTCTGTAACGCCCCTTGTCGCTCTGATTGGCCGACCTTAGGGCAATGCGATCAGACATCTTCCATAATTGGTCAACGTTTTTAACAATTCTCGTGGCTATATGTAACCTCTTAGGTTTATGGCCTAATTGACCTCTCGGGTCAAAGTGTTGTAAAAACTAGCGTCGTTATGTCTGCTTCCATTATCCAACATTACAGCATTAATAAATAAAGAACATAAAACTATCTCACAAATCTTTCTCAAATCTGATCTCACAAAAAGTTTTCATCTGTGGGCAACTTCCGATTGTTAAAATTTCTTCTCATTATAAAACTCACAACCTGCTGTCCTGTAGGATGAAAATATCCTGCTGGACGAGGAAAATGTTTTTATTAAATTAAACATTTAATAAAAACTTTCTTAGGCTGACTCTTGAAGCTTTTGGATTGGACTGAATTAGAACATTTTGGCACTCCACGTTTTTTCTATACGCAATAGAGCTACTTTAAACGAGAGTTTAAGTTTTAATGGGTTTTACAAGTACTGCATAAGTCATGTATGCATACAATTACCCCTCCCCCCACAGCCGTGTTTTGACCCGGCACTTAAAGATCTGAAGGTCAAAGAGGGAACAATTTAGATGAAGTTAAGTATTGCCACTCTTGTCCTTGCTTGTGACAAGGAAATATCCTGAGAGTTTTCCGTGCTGGAAAAGTTCTGCATCCTTTTAAGAAAAGATTTGATGTAGCCAGTACATGACTTTCCCCACAGAATCAAATTCATTTACTTATTCTTTCTGTTATAATTAATTAAATTGGGTTTGATTGCACAAAATTATACAGATAATTAGCTGAAATTACTCTGAATTTGAAGTTTCAATTCAAGTTCCGTTTTTATTTTGAGACTGGATATATTTTCAAAGACGACGTGATGAAAATGCGAAAAACTGAAAAATGTTTCGAGAACGTATAGTCTTAGTGTTTATGGGTTAGTCTCATTTTCTTGTCGTCAAAAACTGCGTATTAAATTCACATTTAAAATTTGTAGCATAGATATATCAACGTCTGTATTACAGAGTATGTTATACATTCCAATTTCAAAAAGGATTTACTGCATAACCGGAGAAACGTACCTAGATACTCTTGATTTTTTAACATGAACTTTACCTACTGAATTATCCATGAGTAAATGTCGTCAACCTATAAAATATCCCTTTAATAATTCCTCAGATGCAAAGTGCACTATAATTGATTATAATATATTTGCTAGAATACTTAAAATGCTTATGTGTCATGCATTATTACATTGAGATTTTTATTAAATAAATTGTAAAAAATAATATTCATAAATGGAATGTAACATAAAATATATATAAATAATTTAAATTGAATAAAGAATAGTTAGTTAAAAGTAAAATGCCATAAATCTATGCACACATGTGCAGACTAATGGCTTTGAAAGAAAGTATTCATGAATGTACACATAAGGTTGGTATACAGGGTGAATTAGAGCCCTTGGGCCAAACTTTAAGGGGTGATAAATCACGTCTAAACAAGCAATTTTTGTCATGCAAAGCAGGGTCGTAACGCAAGAGCTGAATCGATAGACATCGCTGACATTGAACTCAGTGGCGACTGCGTCAGAACTAGCCAGGGTTTAAGCTGATCGCCTGATCTGCTTATCGCCTGACCTGCTTATCGCCTGACCTGTTGCTGCCGCCGTTGTCCAAGATATGCCGGGTGTTTTTGCTAACGTGCACCCCTCGCTACGTCGCAAGTGTGAAGCCTGCATTACTGCTGGTGGTCGCACTTTTGAGCTGTTTCTGTAACTTTGTCCATGCATGTTGCAATTTCTGTCAATAAAACGTACTTCGTGCCTACTCTGTCATTTTTGTGTTTCTTCTTTTCACGACAGAGTCATCATTTCCTCATTTCATGAACTACCACTTAGCGGTTCACCTCTTGCATTAATACCCTGCTTTGTATGACAAAAATAGCGATCGGCGCACGGTAACAAAAACATCCGGAATCTTGAACAACGCCGGCAGCAACAGCAATCCTAGCAACAAGGTCCTCGTCGGAGTCGATGGGGCTATCGTAGATGAGACTTTTCATATGGCCCCATAAGAAAAAGTCGCGATCAGCTTAAACCCTGGCTAGTTCTGACGCAGTCGTCACTGCTTTCAATTATCAGCGACGTCTAGTGCTTCGTCTCTTGCGTTACGACCCAGCTTTGTATGACAAAAATTGCTTTTTTAGATGTGATTTATCACCCCTTAAAGTTTGGCCCAAGAGGTTAGCTGGGCTCGCTGTTATGTACTCACCCTGTAAAGTGACTACTTCCAGTCTGAAAGAATGTCATTGCAGCGTCCCTAGAAAATACATTTTAAAGTTAGGATAAACACATGGCAACGAAGCAAGATAGAAATAAAAGCCAATTATAGAATTGTGGAGCATTGAGTCCAGTGAGTAGCAATCGATAATAAAGCTATTACAAAGGAATTTTATATCACACAATATGTCTTCTACAACAGTTACTGGCGAATACACGGAGTTAGAGAGAAGGAGATAAAACACCTACGGATGAAACGTTTGAAAATGCCATAATGCTTTGAGAATTATATCTAATTTTCGCTAGTGTTGGTAAAGCAGCTGTTATTGCTACTTGGCACAACAGAAAGTCGTAGTATTTTTGATTATCTTTAAATTAAAAGTTGCCTTGTTATGAGTATAATTAACCAGTACTTTTTCATAGTTGTAGGATAGAATATAGATTATATGGAGATAAAAATAAATTGAACGATAAAATAAATTTGAATACGTAGGAATATTATTTACTGCTTCACTTCTACTTTGCATTGCGATAATAATGTATTTGTAAAAAATTGGTATTTTAGGCCTTTCGCCATAGAAAAACATATAATTCGGGGCTACTTTTCTTACCCCGGGGCCATCTGAATTATTGTCGCAAACGATATTGGTGTTTTCTTAATATGAAGTTTTAACTTCTTACTTTTACCTTCATGGGCGAATAGCTGTCCTACTCGAATGCTAAAATAAACAACAGTTCCATGCACAGGAATGTAATATAGAGCGTATTCAAAATGCTTTCTGTCAACGGCATGTTTGATTTTTCGAAATTAAATTATCCTATTCAGGAAAACAATTATCCCATTGAGGAATTTAAAAATAAACAATATTTGCATGCACAGGAATGTAATAGATAACGTGTTCCAATGCTTTCTATCAACGACAATGCACATTTAATGTTACAAAATAAAATTATCCTATTCAGGAATGTAATTTTCCTATTCAAGAATGCAAGTGTCCTTTTCAGGAATGCAATTATTCTATTCAAGAATCAATCATCCTATTCAGGAATCAATTATCATATTCAGGAATGCAATTACCTTATTCAGGAATGTAATTATCCTATTCAGTTATCCTATTCATGAATACAGTTATCCTATACTGTAATGCAATTAACCTATTCAGAAATACAATTATCCTATTCTGAAATACAATTATCCTATTCAGGAACGCAATTAACCGAATCAGGAATGTTAAAATGAACAATATTTGCATGTAATATAGAACGTGATCCAAATGTTTTCTGACAACGAGGATGCACATTTGACTTTGTGAAATAAAATTAGAGTACTTTGAAAAGTAGGATACTCAGACGACTACACGCCATCAGGAGTCGTGACGCAGTAAGTCAATCCTCATATCACATCATGCATGTGCTGTATTTTATCTCCCAGGATGGGCTCCGAAATATTTAACAAAGGGATATCAATCGGGTGCAAGACCCGAATTTGTCAAGGTGGGGGGCCCAGGGCAGACATTCCTCCGGGAGCCCCCTTCACATCTCGATATATATGACATGGACAAAAATATTTTTTAAAAATATAATTGCATTCTAGAAAAAGATATGCAAAATGTGGTTCTTACATATTTTAATGGAATTTAAATTATTAGTAACCTCCTTTTCATGGGGGGGAATTCCAACATGTTAAATTAGTGCTGTTAATCCCTATATATCCTCAAAATTGATCTACACGATGTGAAAACATATTCCGATGGCATATATGTTTTTAGAAAGCAGCCGTTAATTTTTTCATGTTGCACTTGTTTCATTTTTGGACACTCTGATGCGGGGGGTCCAGAGCAACTGCACTGTATGCCCCTGCGTTAGTCTGGCCCTCATAATGTGCTGTCTATATTTTTAAAATGGCGTACGAAGTTAAAATTTGTAATATTACTTAATAAATAAAAGATGTCTATATTTTCGCTTGTTCGTTGCGTAGCTGAAAATCTGGGCAACCTACAGCTATGGAATTGGTACAGTCATAGTTCAAGTCAAGCTCCAAGATACCTGAGAGCAATAATTTCAAAATTTGAGTAATGTTTAAGTTATTTTATGCTGAATGGCATTTGAGATATTTTCCAAAAAATCGGTTATTTTACGACATAAAATATTATCATAAAATTTTCGTCTTCAAATAATAGGAATGATAAAAAAAAATTATATTTCCAATGACGGTGAAACTGAATCCGTCGGGCAATTTCTTCATATTAAGAAATTGCATAATTTTCGAAATATGCGTAATTTATGCAATTTCATTTTCGGTCTTGCGCATAGGAAACTGAATATTTGCTCGATTCTAATTTTTGAAATGAATATGAAGTCATACTTTAGCATTCTAATAAACACTTCTTTAATTACTCTATTTCTGCATTTATAATGGAATTTTAAACACGGATTTATAAACGTTGCTATCCTAAATTTAAACATCTCGTCTTGACCATCCTGAGTAATGTTCTTCCCTGTTGATGTCACAACTGAAAGTGTCCGTTGCTATGTGCTTCATGTGACATATGCAAAGGGGGAAATTTTTCTCGAAGGTCGCAACGTTGCAACATGTTTGTGTGGTGATTAAAACATTAAATTGAATTACTTATCTTTATAAATGAATCTTGTGGATTAATTTATCAATCTTAATCAAAGTGGTCGCGAATCATAACATTTTTACATTGCTATCATGGCCGCAAATTCCGCCATTACTTCTTTGAACGAGTTCTTTAACATAATCATTAAACCAAGACACTACACATTAAAATCCACATTTTAACCTTTAAAATAAATTATCATTTATTCACATCTCTAATATTGTAATAATTAAAATTAAATCAATTTTAACAAACGCTTAAAGAAGAGAAAATCACCGTGTGAGACCAGGTTTTTTGTATCTTATTCCAAAGATCAAAAATTGACGTAATATATATGAAGACCGGCACATACCTCTGTATTTCGGGTCTATAGCTCAGCATGACTGTCATCTTTTCCGATTCTTTTTCTGACATTTGGACTCAGACGTCTTCTTTTTCTCTGTAACATTTTCACTACTCAGAAAGAATAACTACTACACTGATTGAAAACATACTCTCCCTCTTAACAACCTTGCTCTTAACTCTTTTGGATATTCATTCAATTATATCCGTTTACTTTTCTTCTTGAAGCCACATCATTTTACATGGGGTTCAGATACGCCCTCCTTGCTTTCATTGGATGCTCCTCAGTGTGATATCGTATTTTTGCATTATTTTCTCTTTCAGTTTACAATGAAGGTTTGGTTTAAGTCTTGGCCTTAGGATAATTTGCGCGAACCACACCTGCAATTTTGTGTGACGTGTATTTACTGGGGTCATGACTTTCGGGCCAAGACTGTCATAAAACGGTGACTAAAAGTCTGCGCTTTGTTTCGTTGTGAACATCAAAAACTGCATATGGTGCCTCCTGGTTTCACAGTCTTTTTATTTGTTCTAAAAGATCATGTTGTTAAAAAAATATTCGCTTTTTGAGAATTTTCCCTGAGTTTCGGTGTAATTTTAATTAAATGTAAAAATATAAAGTTCCGGGCAATTGTGGGTATTCATTCCTGTTTTTCCAACACACAAAATACGATGTTATGAGTTTTTATGTTCGAATAAAAATATGTAGGAAATAATGGATTGGCCTATATTTTAGTAATTTATGCTGCCGATGACAGAGAGTCAGCTGACCTTTTCACCCTCTCCTAAATCCACTGTTGGGTACTACGTCACTCTCAACCGAACACAGGTCCTACGAGTTCAATCCCCATCCTTTAACCACTAGGTAATACCACCCCTTACAACAAGGATTGTGTTGTTTCTCCTCAACCAAAAATTCTGAATAGTCTGCTGTCACTTTCTACCTTATTACACAGAAAATATATGCAGAAGTGTCTGGCTGGTAAACAATCAAGAATAAAAGTTGTTTGATACACAAAACAAAGTACAAAAAAAGTGGCCTCTTTCGAAGTTGATTAATGGCAGGGTGTCACAGATGATCGTCGCATCCAGCTATTGATCAAATCCCGTTTTTCCCTAATGAAGAGTTGAGGATAGACTTCCTGCAGGATTGGGAATAGCAGGAAGTTATTTCAGAACACCGAGAGACACATTATTTTCACACCAGCTTTCGATTTATTGCTTTCCATACAATACATGGTAATGTATAGGGAAAGTATTGGAATCATGTCGAAATTTTAGTTTTCGACGGATCTACACGATTTGGGACCTCTAGAATACAAAAATGCTATTTTAGCGTGACATCTGTGTGTCAGTTTATGTGTCAAATTGTTTGACTATGTATCTACACTAACTCAAATGTCTGTCTGCGCGCGCGTGTGTGTGTTTGCATGTCTGTCTATGCAATGTATGCATCCATTGTAACTAAAAAACTACTGGACTGAATTTCATGAAATTTTACAGGTACGTCACTTGTGGGTTACCTTGTTGCTGATTAGAGTTTGGTACTATTCGGGATAAAGAACCTGCCCTTTTTCTTTCCCTGCAATACATGGTAACGTATAGGGAAAGTACTGGAATCATGCCGAAATCGCAACTCGAGTTTTCGACGGATCTACACGATTTCGGACCTCTTGAACACGAAAAAACTATTTTTAGTGTGACGTCTGTGTGCGTGTGTGTGTCTGTCTGTGCAATGTATGCATCCACTCTAACTCAAAAACAAACGGACCTAATTTCATAAAATTTGGTAGGTAAGTCACTTGTGTATGACTCTGGTGCTGACTAGTTTTTGGTATGATTCGGAATAAAAATGTTTTTACGAAATGGCCTGCAAAAATTGTCTGCATCCACTCTAGCTGAAAAACTACTGGACTGAATTTCACAAAATTTGGTAGATAAGTTGCTTGTGGGTTACTCTGGTGATGATTAGATTTTGGTACGATTCGGGAAAAAATAACCTGCGTTTTTTTGCGAAATGGCCCTCAAAAATCGTCAAAATCTGAAATGAAAACTACGTATGCTGAAATATATCAAATAAATGCTTGTTTTACATGTAACTTTTGTCTATGAAAATAATAAAGATCAACCCCATTACTCTAGGACTTGCTGTTTCCAATATATTTTAGTTTTTCCACATTTTTGCTACACCGGTTTGGAGAAAAATTCCAGTTACCAAATGAAATTAAAAGCTGAATTAAAAGTGCAAATTTAGTGTCATTTCAATATATTATGCATGCTATTTAGTCCAATTAAACTCAATCTAATGAATTATTGATGAAATGAGGAGAGAATGAATTTGAGTCTGCAGGGAAAGTCGTGTGCTGCTCACATCAGATGTTTTCCTTTTTTGTGAAATGACCCAAAAAATCGTATGTATCCACTTTAACTAAAAAACCAACTGCTAAACTTTCATAACCTTTCGTAGATAAGTTATTTATATGTTACCCTGGTGTTGATTAGATTTTGGTACGATTCGGAGAAAAATAACTTGCGTTTTTTTTGCGAAATCGCCCGCAAAAATCGTCAAATCGAAACTAAAGTCTACGTATGCTCAAATGTATTAATTTTGCGCTTCTTTTGTACGTAATTTTTTACGCCGAAAAGAATAAGACCAAACTTATTGCACTAAGACTAGCCGCTCTCGAGATAATTTATTTTTTCGAATTTTTACTACTCGGTTTTGAAAATACGTCCAGTACCAAATAAAAAAGGAAATGTATATAAAAGTGCAAATTCAGTGTAATTTCAAATAATTATGCGTGTTATTTTGTGCAATTAAACCCTATTCAATGCAATATTAAAGTAACAAAGAGAAAATACATTTGAGTCCGTAGTTAAAGTCATGTGCTGTCCACATCAGATTATCATACAAATTTAATTTCTTGAATGCTCAAATTTATATATGATTACTGCCGATGTATAAAGGGGCGGTGGATTTTGGGAAAAACAAAGTAGAATTTTAAAGCTATTTTCCCTTGTATTTGTATTTCACTTTCAGAAATAATTATTGTAACCCGTGATAACACAGAAATAAAATGAATGCCCTAAAATATCTTTGTAGCATTAAACCTGTTCCTAATTAAGCTCAAAATCCGTCTTTATAGACAGGAAAAATAGATATTTTAATTACCTTTGTTCCAATGAAGGGGGAGGAGGGAGGAACCTAGATTTATGTCCAAACATTTCATAGATATAGTTTATTTGCTTGGAACAAGCTTAAATAAAATTGATCACGTATTTATGGAGTTATATTTTGGAAGTATAATATTAAATTTTCACACATTTATAAAATTAGTTCCATCTTGACTGTGGTTCTGAAATTTGTATAATCTATCTGTTATCAAATAGAACACAATCTCTCCGCAGTGCTAAGATATTAATGTAGAACATTTCCGCAACGTATTTGCAATGTTTGAAGTAATCTTGCAAATACAAATCCGTTATCCGTTTTCCGTTTCTTAACACGTACGCTGCATTTGGTAAAAATATTTGGCTAGGCAGGAATTTACTAAGGTAAACCCCTAAGCACAAATATATTTTCTACTTTTCAATCTGTAATCATTCAGTAAGAAGACTAGTAAATAATTTATTCCCATTCATTCTTCTACTAGTAGTAGAACTTTTTTCAATATATCCTGGTAGAAATGAATATGGATAAATTTGCATATTCTATCTCACAATTCTGAAATGAAATAGAAATATAATATACACTACCTGAATGCCCGTTGAAAATCAACGGTTTCATAATAAGCAACCCTGGAATAACGTAAATTTTTGAATAATTTGCGTTTTACATTTATTCGACAATTCGAAAATTTTGGTGTGCGGAACCCTTCAAAGAAGAAAATATTGGAAAACTGAGATTGCTCATTTTATTCCTTTTGAACTATCTTGCCGTACACCCAATTTGAAGCCTCTATCTCATCTCAAAACATGCTGTTTCTATAATTCTACCTTTCGAATCTGATATGTGAAACCAGATTTGAGATATGGTTTAGCGGATACAGTTTTATGTTCTTTATTTATTAAGGTTGTAATGTTGGTCAATGGTAGCAGACGTAAGGACGACAATTTTTACAACACTTTGATCCGAGAAGTCAATTATGCCATAAACCTAAGAGGCTAATGTGCAGCCACGAGATTGGTTAAAAACGTTGAACAATATTCAAGATGTCTGGGCGCATTACTCTAAGGTCAGCCCATCAGAGCCAAAGAGGCGTGTCAGACCACAGACAAAGGGGGCAGCAACTGAAAGGCTCTAAAAAAGGATATTCACGACTTTGACGACAGATTCACAGATTAGACAACAGGATGACAAAACAAGAGAGATTCATATCCGTAGCGTTGCAGTAAAGAAGTACTTCCGCTACATATAACCCCAGAGATTGGAGGTGAAATTCAGCAGAATGCCATGATGATTCCGTAAAAGTGTGTTCCAAAGATATTCCACAAAGAATCCACAAAAAATCTCCTGATTTAGACTTCAACAAAATGAGCCGATGCAGTATTGAAGGTATGTGCTCATTATTTATTGTAGCGGGTCATAGAACATTTAGGTAATGATAACTTACTGCTCTCACACGTTCGATCTCACATGTCCTATCACTTTCGCAGTAATATGAAAATTATTGTAATCCATTTAATAATTAAACAAATGTTGTTAATAAATAACTTTATTTTTAAAGTTAAAAATGGTGAAATGAATTGAGTAGCTTTATGTTAATAATTATTCTATTACAGGAACTCGCACTGACGATTAAAAAGGTGGGTTAATGCGGCATTTAATGGCACAACGCAATGGGTTTCACAATGTACGATATTTGGCCATGTTTAAGAGAACTTAATTTAATATTATGCTTTGCATAATCGTTTCTAGTACCACAGAAAAACTCTTCTTCTTGGGTTTTCTATTATATGGTTGGCTCATATACCAAATATCAAGCCTTTGTCACATATTAGAGGAGATGTTTCTTATTTATCCGAAATTGAACATTTTGGTATGCAGCACCAACTAATGTAGGAAATATTGGAAAACTGAAATTGTACACTTTCTTCCTTTTGAATTATCTATCCGTACACCAAATTTGAAGTCTATATCTTATCCCGTGGCATGTTTTTATCATTTCACCTTTCGAAAGGTTTTCTGTGGAGCACCCTCTTAAAAGAACATTTTTGAAAAACTCTATTCGTCTTTGAGTTTTGGTCCAATTGATTAGCCAAATTTGAAGCCTCTATCATATTTTAAAGAAGTCTTTTCTAATTTATTCGGAAAATAGAACATGTTAGTGTGCGGCAAACCTAAAGTAGCAAATATTGGAAATCTGAAATTGCACACTTTCTTCCTTTCGAACGATTTAAATATACCTTAAATTTGAACTCTTTAACTCAGCGCAAAGCATGGTTTTCCATCATTTCACTTTTCGAACATTTTGGTGTGGAACACACCCTCTACAAAACATGTTTGAAAGATTCTATTTTTCCAGGGGGTTTTATCGGACGATCGATCCGTGTACCAAATTGCAAGTCTGTATTTATTCGGGAAGTGTCTAAAAAACGTGATGGACAAACAGACAGGCGGGCACTTGGCAATTAGTATATATAGCATTTTTTGGAATAAAACTTTTATTATTAAGATAAAATAATTTATTCACATATTTTATTCAAAGCAACCCATACATGTATCTCATACAATTATTATTCAAGTTTTCACTGTGGTTATGAATCATGTTAAATATATTTGTTATTAAATAGAACACAATCTCTGAGTAACGGTAATATATTAATTTAAAATATTTGAGATATGCATTTGACATATTTGAACTAAACTTGCAAGCACAAATCAATTCTATAAATTTCAATCTATACGCATTCAGTAGCAAGACTAGGAAATAATTTACTCCTAATCATTCTTCTATTAGTAGTAGAACTTCTTTCAATATATCTTGGTAGGAATGCATCTACATAAATCTGAAAATTCCATCTCACAATTATGAGGTGAGATAGAAATAGATTAAATACTCCTTTTCGAATAAAACAGTATATATAGATAAAATATTTCATTCCCATATTTCTGTTCAAAACAACACATACATATATTTCTGAAGTTTTCATCTTGGCTGTAGTTCTGAAATATGTTAAATATGTGTGATTTCAAATAAAGACAATCTCTCCCGCAGTCTAAAAGCATTAACATAGAATTTTCCATATATATTCGCCATGTCTGACGTAAACTTGCAAACACAAATTCATTTTCTGTTATTCAATGCGTACAATGAACTCGTTAGGAAAACCTGGTAAGAAAGGAATTTTTTTCTCATTCATTCTTCTTTTAGTAGTAGACCTCCTTTCAATATATCTTGGTAGAAATGAATTTGGATATACGTATCTCCATACATTATCTCAGAATTTTAAAATATATATAAATAAAATTGAAAATCTGTCTGTATGTCTGTCTGTTTGTCCCATCATCACGGGAGAACGGTAGAACCGAATTTGATAAAATTTTGTAGGTATCCTCGAACGAGCCCCACTTAAAATTTAGGTAATGTTTCGAATTTCTACGACCAGTGGTTCTCGAGATATTAGTGAAAAACAAAACTTTCCTTTGCCTCATCATCACGAGATAAAGGCTGAACCGAATTTAATGAAATTTTGTGGGTTTCCTTGAAATAGGCCCCTTAGATTTAGTCCAAGTTTTGAGTTTCTAAGACCAAAGGTTAAAGGTTGTGGAGATATTAATGAAAAACAAAACATTTTCCTGGGAGTTCTACTCTCTAACTCCCTGGTTCCGTCAAACGAAAAGGGTGGAAATCGTTCGTGAAAGTGAATTAAAACTTTATCTCTCAGTTTGATATCAGATTTTTGCGCTAATTAGTCACTTTCTGAAATAGAAAAGTGTAGAACTAGTATATCTTCTGAAAACAAATTTTGTGTTTTCATTTAGTATATACAAAAGGGATCAGGATGTTTTATTCAGATCTGCATATTCAGAGCTACGAATTTGGCAAGATATCGCTCACATGCCAAATTGACGGAAATATCGCCAAATAGTTAAAAACGACGCAAATCAATGAAATTAAATTTGTTTTGTTAGTAGAGAGTACTGAAATGATGTTTCATTGGCATTTGTCTGTCAGTTCAACCGCCTTACTAAGTAACACATTTAGAGAATTTCGAAATCTCACCAAATTGATGAAAGTGTTTGTAAATCCATAAAAA
The DNA here is from genome assembly GCA_951213105.1 of Amaurobius ferox. Lineage (NCBI taxonomy): Eukaryota > Metazoa > Arthropoda > Arachnida > Araneae > Amaurobiidae > Amaurobius > Amaurobius ferox. The sequence continues at coordinate 66,817,315 of OX578147.1, forward strand.
TATATTGAAATTGATAAAATTGCACTGAATAAAAGAAATGAATTGTGTTTTGTTAGGGAATAGTATTGTGATGATGTTTCTTCAATTTGTAACCAAGTGGGACTGTCAGTTCTACTGTCCCACTTGGCGATAAATTTGGCGACTTTTCAAAATGTCGCTAAATTGACAAAAATATCATCTAACCTTCCATAGAGATAGCATTATTCAGACGATATTTTTTCCACCAATTTATTTGAAAATAATAATATCATGTCGCTTAGCAACGGATTTAAATCCAATGTCTTTATGCGGCAGACGATTTTTATTAAATATTTTCCGATTTGCATAATGAAGATATATGTATATAAAATAAATTTCATTGCCATTGCATTTTTGACTGGATAATATCAATTACGGTCTTCAAGTTTAAATATTATTATTATTGATGTTTTCGGGAATTATTGATTCAGAGATTATGGATATTTTCAAGTTACTATGCCATTGTTCGTGTTATTTTGACAAAAATTGTTGAAACTCATATGTTTGTACGGTTAATCTTCTACAAATGCACGGTATATCTTCTAATCTACGAGAATATAACTACAGTACAGGTATATTGGAATTTATTTTGACATTTATTGGCGTATATTGGTATCAAGTACGGCTATCGGGTATGAACATTACGGGGATTATTGATATTTTTAATTTATTACGGTATTTGCTTTATTTTGGCAAAGATTTTTGAGACTCATTTTGTAATACGAGTATCTTCTACTAACACTCGGACGTATCTTCTAATCTGCGACATTATATGTACTACGGGTATATAATTTCAGCACTTCTCATATAATTTTAGTACTTTCATTTCGGCATATATTGGAATCAATTACTACTTTCATGTTTAAAGATTACGGGTTTATTGATATTTTCACTTTATACATGTACTATACTAATACAGGTTATATCATCTACTATTCGTGTATATAAGTAGTACGGGTTCCATACAATTTTACTGCTTTTATTTTGGATATATATTAATTCAATTCCATATTTTTTGTAAATTTGCTTACAAAAGGGGCCAGGATGTTTTATTCTTCAGATCTGTCCGTGAAGATAACTTTGCAGCTAAATCAGATATTCTTAAACTTATTTTTAGGAGCATTAAATTAAATATTTTAATAAAAATTTTTGATTGAAAATGTAATTTAGTATACTATAGGAATTGATTATAAATTTGATTGTAAATTTTGAGTTTCTTTACATATTATATACTCCGTGCGAAGAACGGGTATGGTGCTAGTAATATATAAAATTAGAAAAAATATTTTCTTTTCGTTTTCGAAAACACCTTACCATTATTAATATAAAATAAATTTTTTTCACATATTTTGTTTAAAACAAGCCATACAATTATCAACTTTTCACTTTGACTGTGGTTGTGAAATATGTTAAATATATTCGTTATCAAATAAAACATAATCTCTACGCAGCAGTAAGATATTTAATTAAAGTATTTCAGATACGTGTTTCATGTGTTTTGGGTAAACTTGCAAGCACTAATCAATTTTCTACTTTTTAATCTGTACCCATTCAGTAGGAAGGCAAGAGAAGGATTTTCTCCCATTCATTCTTCTATTAGTAGTAAAACTCCTGTCAATATATTCTTGAATAAATGGATTTAGATAAATCTGCATATTGCATCTCTCAATTCTGATGTGAGATAGAAATAGATTAAATATTCATTTTCGAATAAAACAGTATATATATATATATATATATATATATATATATATATATATATATATATATATACAGGGTATTTCAAAAGTCCGTATAAACTTTAAAAATTCATTAAAAATCGAAAAATCATCGTATCGAGATGCGGTTTTTACCATAAGTATTGTCAGGACGGGTTTTTTTTTAATGTGAACAAATTTTGTAGTTTAAAAAATTACCTATAGGTAGCGCTGAACGCATTGGAAGGACAAAGAAATAACTTACTGTACGCTCAGTACCTTTATTATAGCATCATGTGTTCGACATGTCCTCCTCCACGATGTATGACACAATTCAGACGAGTGAAAACACCAGTAACTGCAGAATGCAGCATGTCTAAGTGGATCAAATTCACTTCACGACGAATGGAATCTTTTAGTTCCGACAATGTGGAAGGACCTGATTGATATACTCGACTTTAAATACCCCCCACAACCAAAAATCAACTGGTGTCAAATCTGGAGACCGAGGAGGCCATGGGATCTTGCAATGCCTACTGATAAGTCTGTCTTCTCCGAAGGTGTCCATTAGAAATTTCTTTACTGGATTTGCGATGTGAGATGGTGCTCCATCCTGCATAAATGTTACTGTAGATATCACATTTCGTTCTCGCAAAGACGGCACGACATGCAGAAGAGACAAATAACGCTGCGCATTTACTGTGCAAGTTGTCCAACCAGTACTTCAGCTAAACTCCTCGAAGAAAAAGGGTTCCAGAATGTGAGAGCCAGTGAAGCCACACCAAACTGTCACTCGTGGTGAATGAAGTGGCTGTTTTATGTGCTCACGTGCCTTAGAAGTCGCCCATATACGACAGTTGTGGGTGTTCTACCTGTAAAAGCTGATGGCGTGACTGCAATTTGTAAGGATACAGATTTGAGATACCGTGAAGACAACGTCATACCGTGAAGGATACGCCATACCGAGGATACAGGAATATCCAATCGCCTTGCAGCTTCAGAAGCGCTGCTAGTCCCAGCCGCTGTTTCAGTTGCCAGGTTTTCAATTTCAGATGCCAAAGCACTGGCACGGGAGTCCGTAAACGATGGTCTTCCGCTTCGTGGACGATCTTCCAAACATCCAGTTTCTACAAATCGTGTGACAAGTTTCAATAATCAAGAACAGGTGATAGGAACTTTTCCTTTCTTTAGAATTTTCCTAAATCGAAATCTTCGCAAAGCATCTGATGCTGATTCTCCGCTCACGTAAGACAGCTTCCCTAACAAGGTTTTCTCGATCAAAGTTAACACTTTCGCAAAAACTTCTTCTTTGCACCGTTTACTAATGAATCAAATGAAGAATCTACAGAGCACTACAGCTCTTTTATAACAGCCTCATTTGCATTCTTCGGGAAGTTGTATTCGGGTAAGCGCCACCGCTAGGTGATTTTTTAAACTACACAATTTTTTCACGTCAAAAAAAAAAAAACAACTTCCGTCCTGACAATACTTATGGTACAAACCGCATCTCAACGCGATGATTTTTCGATTTTTAATGAATTTTTAAAATTTATATGGACTTTTGAAAGACCCTGTATATATATATATATATATATATATATATATATATATATATATTTCATTCACATACTTTTGTTCAAAACACTCCACACATATATTTATTAAATTTCCTATTGACTGTAGTTCTGAAATATGTTAAATCTATTTGATATCCAAAAGAACACAATCTTTCCCGCAGTGTTGTAGTATTAAATTAGAATATTTCAGATGTATATGTGCCATGTTTGAGGCAAACTTGCAAACACCAAATCCATTTTCCCATTTTCTCTTTTTCAATATTTATGCTGAATTTGGTAGAACCTGGCAAGAAAGAAATTTTCTCCTATTCATTCTTCTTTTAGTAGCACAATTCCTTTCAATATATCTTGGTAGAGGTGAAATAGGATAAATCTGCATATTCTATCTCACAGTTTTGAAATGTAATAGAGATAGATTAATTTTTTGAATAAAACTTTGCATAAAAGATTTTCTGTTTCCCACGTACTTAAATGATAAATTTCACGTTACAATTGTTTCGTTGTTGAAGACTCCCAATCACAGTGTTTCGTGTTTTAATCAAATTAGTGATCTTCAAGCCCATGCATAGGATAAAAAATATGTTGCTATAATTTTTTATTTGTTTTAATCATGCCTGTCTCAATAGTGATTATTTACTTAAAATTGCTCAATTTATTAATGAAACATTGTAAAGAACCTTTCAAATTTCCAAATCGCCTTTTTTGAACTAAAATCATCCCCACGCTCTTTTTCCTCCGTGCACAACTATGTCAATTATACAACGCGAGTGTGAAACGTCCTAATTAAGCTCTTTTAATACGCACTAAATAAGCACTCGATTATCAATCATTGGCAGAATGACAAAGAAAGTACCTCAAGTCGAAATACAGAAAAACATTTTTTTTACCCTGAAGTAAAATATTAAAATGCATTTTTAAGTTACATTCAAATTAAGTCAAATTTTAGTGCAATACTTACACATTGTGATAATATAATATCAAATTTGATAAAGAATAGGACATAATTTCAGTTCGTATCACCCATAGTTAGAAAACACATAAATCAAATGCATTTAGTTTGCAATCAGTATTATTTTTTCATCGAAACTTCTGCGATTTATTCAAAACGCTTACTCTAAAATAATTTGAGAAAATATCTTTAATTTGACAAAAATATTTGATTTGACAAAATGGCAAAAATGGCCATTTTCGATTTAAAATATTCGTAACTTGTAAACTAATTCCAATTTTAAAATAATCTTGCCGAGGTGCACATAACGGGAGAGTAAAGCACGTCTTTCCCAAATTTCAACACTGTCCGAAGCTTCGATTTTTCGCTGTAAAAGACGCATACAGAGAAACATATTGTTCTATTATAGTATAAAATTAGCGTCGTCAAACTGAGATTCGGCAGCTTTAAGCTCTTTGCTAATTTCATAGAGCGAAATATTTAATTAAGTTGTCAATATTAAAGATATATGTATACTCTGTAATATAAAAAATGTATATTAATTGAACAACTTATTTTAGAAATTCATAGAAAATTCATAAATAGAGCAATTTTAAATGTGTTTTTTCAGAATAAAGCCAATATCTTTCTGCAAAATTGGAATTGTGCGACTCTTTAATTATCGGATGCTGCAATATACATACGAAATATCATAAACAGTTTATGTTTCAATTAAATTTTATTTTTATATAAATAGAAAATAATTATTCTACGACTTCAGTTTTAAATTCGTTGAAAAGATCGTTTTTCGATCTTTGCGATGATGCCAAGATAAAAACTCTGCAATAATAGTTTTGATAGTTAGGTAGTCGATTTTTGCAAAAATAACTCAAAATGACCTTCCCACATGCAATAACTAATAAACAAATTCGAGTTAGAAAAATAATATCGATAAGGTGCTTCTTTTCTGGAATGGATGTACCAAATTTTATGGCTGTGCCTCGCTTAGATATTCCGCTATGTGTCAGGTCATACAAAGAAACATGCACATTTCTTTATTATGTATGATGTGCTATATGTAAAATATATCTGTATTCTATAAATTACTGCATATTTAATATATTGAGTTATTTTTTCTTATAGACCTGGTACAATACTCCTTCTACACCTGGTACAAAATTTTTGGAACTTTTGGTTGAAAAGGCGTGCCACTTTTTGTCGTCTAAATAGTTGTTATGGTGCATCATATAATGCGGTTGCACCTGGAACCTTCAAAACTAAATTAAATAATTTGTTAAATATAGCACTGTGGCGCATTGACTGTGATATGAAGCATACGTATATGATACCTGTGAGATGGAGCATACGTATATATATGGGATCAACCCGATATGACTAGAAAGAGATTGGGTATCGAACTAACATTCATTGAGGCCAACATCTGGGAATATTCTGATATAAATTTAAATTCAAGTTTATTGTTACAACAAACAAGACAATACAGGCGAGCAGAACAACAGATAGAACAAGAAAGATCAATCATGCATAAAGCATTAATTATGAAACCCTTTCCAACTTCAATGCAATTTTATTTAAACATCTCTAAAATGCGATACATTCCTCGATGATATTTTTAAAATTATCACAATACTACATTAATTTATTATATTTGAAAACACAAAACTTCATTTAAATGACGACATTAAAATATTAATTGCCTGGTTTAAATATCTCTAAAATGCGATACATTCCTCGGTAATATTTTTAAAATTATCATAATACTACAATAATTTATTATATTTGAAAACTTCTTCGAAAATAAATGAACTTTATTTAAATGACGTCATCGAAATATAAATCGCCTGTCTCTCTCTATAAAAGCAGCATTTCATTCATAAACTTTCTTCCATTCCTTTCATTCATCACAATACTATAATAATTTATTTATTTGAAAACTTAAAACCATGGAGGTACAATTAATTTAACTCTATGCTTAAAACTTCATTGAAAAAATCGTCTTCTTCTCCGTGTAAAATCAATGAATGTTTTATTCATATCAGCTATATTGCGGACTCAATGAGCAAAATAATTTTGCGTTAAAGAAATGCACCAATTCTTAAACAACTCATTCTATACCTTTTGGTGTTTACATTCTCCATAAGAGAAAATTAGGCTTCGTTGTAGAAATAATCAAACTTTGATGATCATTTAAACTCAAATATATTGTAATTGCATTGTTTCAGTATGTAGTAGATACACAGAATTTAAGCAAAAGTAAAGCGGTTTTAGGACGGATACAACACTAAATATGAATTAAAAAGAAGTTTAAAAACCACGATTTTGACACAAGATGGATGCCATATTTTTTTTCCATATTTTATGATCTCCTCGTATAAAGGGTGTAATTATTATTTTAATTTTTATTTAAAAACTACTGAATATATTTTGCTGAATTTTTTTTTTATATATTTTATGGGATAAGTTGAATATTTCCTAAAATTTTTGAAGCAATTTGTGAATTTTAAATATGCTTCAAAAATGTTTGAAAAATTAGGTCAGGGTTCAATGTATTTCATTTTTTCAACCCGGGTTCAATCCAAATCTATTGGGTGATATTATTCATTTATATTCCCCTACGTCCCACAGACCGTCTGAACAACATACTAAAATTTCATTTTGATAAAGTAATTTTTACGGCAATTATCGTGCTAACGGACAGCCAGACAGATAGACAGACAGACAGATAGACAGACAGACAGACAGACAGACAGATAGGCAGACAGAATGAACAAAGTCATAAACACTTTTCAACTATATTGTAAAGTGTTAAAAACATAACATAAACACTGAACATGACATTTTGTTACAATGTGACCTAGGAACTAGCAAGTCCATTTAGGTCACTAAGATAAACTATAATAAAGAGAGACTGGCAGCAGGTGCAATACAATAATTAACAAAAATTATACTTAAAATAATTGCTTAGAATAATGATGAAATACAATTTGGTGCACGGGTAGATAGTTTGAAAGGAATAAAGTGTACAAGTTCAGTTTTTCCGATATTTTCTACTTTAGGGGCTTATTGTTGTTGTTGAGACCCAGACCGTCCGACCTACCAGAAAGGTGTAAGGTAACTGTTTGGACGGCCGGGAAGTGCCACCCAATTTAGACCAGAACACGGTGGGGGAGGCATCCACAGGGACCGTAACCTCCTTCCCCTACCACCAACCTCTCGGAAGGACTTATGGACCCACATGTTTAACGTGATCGTACTCCGCATGAGCACGGCGGCAGTTGTGGCAGCGTGCAAATCCAGCGCGCAAACCACCGGGTCACCGTGCCCGAAATGTGCCAACCGCACGCGGTGTTCCCAGGTGGTCACCCACCCAAGTACTAACCGCACCCGATGCTGCATGACTTCGGTGATCTAACGAGAACCGGTGTTTTAAGCACGAGAGGGCCGTTGGCTACTCTACTTTAGGGGGTGCCGCCCACCAAAATGTTCTATTTGCCCAATAAATAAGAAACTCATCTTTTAAAATGTGATAGAGGCTTGATATTTGGTATATGGTCGAATCATTTCATAGAAAACCCAAGAAGAAATGGGATTTTTAAAAATGTTAATTTAAGGGAGTTGGAACTCCGCACAAAAACATTCAAACAGTGAAATGATAGAAAAGCATGTTTCAAGATGAGGTAGAGACTTCAAATTTAGTGTACGGATAAATAGTTGGAAAGGAAAAAAGTGTGCAATTTCAGTTTTCTTTCATTTCCTATTATAGATGGTGCCGCTCACTAAATTATTCGATTTAGCGAACAAATGAAAAACGCCCCCTTTACAATGTGATAGAGACTTGAAATGTAGTGTATGGGCTTGGTAAAAATTAATAAAAAACGTATTTGATAAAAAACCCAAGAGGAATACTGTTTTTCAAAAATGTTCATTTAAGGGGTGCTACACAGAAAAACGTTCGGAAGGTGAAGTGATATAAAAAAGTATGCTTCGCGATAGGATGATCACTTCAATTTTGTGTACGGGTAGACAGTTTGAAAGGTAGAAAGTGTGCAATTTCATATTTCTAATATTTGCTACTTTAGGGGGTGCCGCTCACCGATATGTTCGTTTTTCAGAATAAATGAGACACGATTCCTTTTAAATGTGATAGAGGTTTGATATTTGGTATATGGGCCAAGCATCTGATAAACCCAAGACGAACAGAGTTTTTCAAAAATGTTCATTTATGGATCTGCTCCACAGAAAACGTTCGAAAGATGAAATGATAAAATAGCAGGATGAGATAGAGACTTAAATGTGGTGTACGGGTAGATAGTTCGAAAGGAAGAAGTGCGGAATTTAAGTTTTGTAATATTTTATTCTTCTAGGGTTTTGCACACAAAAATACTCGATTTGCCGAATGAATGTGAAACGCGAATTTTTTAAAAATTTACATTATTAAGGGGTTGCTTATTGCGAGACGGTTGATTTTCAGCGGGTATTCAGCTAGTATTTTGTACTGATTATGATAAAATGGAACCTAAATTTTGTATATGACATGAATGTGTGAGGAAATTAAAAGTATCTTTACCCTGCAGACATTTAGGCATGTATCAAATTCAGCATTTGAGGGCTCATAATGCTGTGAGAAGCCATGCAATACAATATGGCATGACTGACAGAATAGCTATTGGCTTCTACTCCAGGCAATTGGAGAATTGATTAAGGCACATATTCACAGCGATTTATGAATAAATCAAGTCATTCAAGTCAGTATATTGGGAATTGCATTGTCAAAGGATCAAACAATGTATCAAACACTCAATCCCTATTTTGCAAATTCCTTTTGTTACAACAATATGCCACTGGTAGTGATATTTATTACATGAAATCAATTGATTTTGGTCATATATCATAGAATTCCGCATATACAATAATCGTGCGTGTTTTCTTTGTGTATTATGTAGAGATTGAATTTGACATTTTTTGATAAACCATGTGGGTGTTTATTCAATCAACGGTGTTTAACGGCTGGTTATCTGAAGCAAAATGGCTCGATATGTTTGAAACTTTTAAATTAGAATAAATAAATTGTCAAGTTTACGATATCTAGGTTTGGAATGAAGAATGGAAACACCATCAGTATTTGACCGAGAATATATTTCATGTTGCGATAATTAAAACCATATTTGGTAGTTCTATATTTTTTATAGGGATTTATACGAATGCTTTTCGAAGTTTTCTGATAAAATTAATACATTTAGGTTTTTCAACAGTCTATTTCTATCATTCTTGTTATATGATACATCATTTCTTTAAATTCCTTTTACAAAATATTATACGACAAAATATTATACGACAAATATTACTCGTACAATGTTTCTTTAGTAGATGATATTACGTATGTAGCTTCTGAAACTGATTACGTTTTCTATTTATTTTATCATATGATACATACATTTTAGTTATATGCACTGGGAAAGTGTTTAGAATCTTTCTACCATTCCTTATCTTTTATTTTAAATCTTTCTTTTAATTTTTCTATTGGCAATGATTCTTTCTAATGCATTTATTGAATGAGAAACGCCTCTTTGTTTGTGCTGGTGTGGTTTCTGTTTTGCTTTCAAAACAGGTTGGTACTTTTAAATTAACTTATTATGTTAATTGTTATCAACGCGAAGTATGATAATTTTCGAAATCGTTGTATAAAATCGAATAATTAGTGCCGATAAACCAAAAATCATACAGGGAGGATACAATGGATGATGAATTTCTCTTATGGATAAGCAGATTTGCGAACATTACAGTAATTTAGATAGATTGCTTCATACTATATTATCTTGTTATTATATCTTAGTTAGGATTACGTTATCTTAGTTAGGATGTCCATTTATGGGTTGGTCATCATACCAAACCGTTTGTTACCATGACAACCTATTGTTAAACACGTAATATCAGGAATGTGTGTTTTTTTCTAATAAGTCTGTCTATGATTCAAATAAATTTGCTAAATTAGTTTATATAATTCTTTAAAATAAATATATTAATGAGGATTAGAGATAATTACGTTTTGTACCATGTCAGTGTATGATTAATATACGGATAGTTTACTACAAATTTAATGTAAAATTTTATTTTAAAAGGTTTTCATAAAACACTATTGAATTCATCTGCTTATAAAATGAGAAATTGATGTTGAGCAGGGATTGAGGTTTGTTTGGGCAGGATTTTGACATACTAACTCTTGATTTTAAAACACATATTTTATCAGGTGTGTGAAATATGCTATCATTTTTTTCTCTCACACGATGCCCACTTGACTTAAATAAAATATAATAAAATTATACAAATTCAAAATTGACTTCTCGACGTATTTGCACGTGTTGTGTGTCGTAAAATATGAATAAACATTTTAGTAGTATTAGATTAGATATTGAAAACATGTCTCTTGGATGTACTTGATAAACCAAGATGCGAAGAAGTGGCTGTATTTCATCTGCTAACTGAGCATGACTGCCTTACTGTACATTTGTTCCACATTGGCGTTTTTACTGAGGCTGCGAACCCAATGTGTGATGCTAATGAGCCTATAGGCAGCGACCAACTGCATACGTGTGGAATCGTTCTTGGTGCTATTGAAGCTTTTAGATAGTGGGTGGCGATAGGCCTATTGGGGCGATAACCTTATCTTTTGAACTTTTGTCGTTTTATGCATTGTTTGATCTTTTGTCTGCTTTTGTTGTTCTTATTTTTTTATGTTAGTGTGTTTGTATTTTTGTATTTTGTTCATATGCCCTAACCATTGGAAATAAATAAACAAATATTCCAAAAAACAACTTTTTGATCTCTGAACAGAGTCTATGCAAAGAAAATACCCACAAACAATAACACAATTTTCTTTAATAATTGCTCAACTCCAATAAAATCGGTGATTTATTATCACATACTTACATGAATACTTGAAAGACTTATGTTGCATGCGTCATTGCATTGAGATCGCAGTATCAGCGAAAACAAATTTATCAAACAATCAAGCAATTTATATAATACAGCTTCGTTACTTTTATGCTTATCTGTAATATTAAGATCGATGTTGTGTATATGAATTCAGTGCGGCTGATTCACAGTAATTATGGAGCAAAGCCATGAATTTTATTGAATGTGTCAATTACATGGAAATTATATCGTATCGCTTATATTAGTCGCTGAGCAATAGTCGTACTGCGCTCACAACTTTAGTATATACGCCCAAAAAAGGCGCTAGGGCGCATACAAACCGGATTCGTGGTCTTATGTAGCTCAAGCTAAAATATTCAGACTTTTAAGATAAGTTTCTGTAGAATTATAGTCTTAAATATGATCAAATTAGTGCAATGCCTAAACTTGTGGGATAATTTTACGTAGTAAAACAAGGTGTTCTGCCTGTCTGTTTGCCTGTTTGTGTCATCTGTAGTGGCAAAATAAGCTTCGGACAGCCACGAAATTCGATACTGGTAATGTTGAGCTCCCAGTATAATGTAAGTCAGCGATGTATTTTTTAAAAGTTCGAATTATTTTTTCCAGTTATTTTATATTGAAGCACGATTTTGAGCAATATTCACACAAATCGATTCTCTGTGGATAGGAAGTATTATCAGGGTTTTTATCTAGGTATCATCGGAAAGATTCTTTCTAGCGATGTTTGATCCGAATCCGTAAATACAATTCCTTCGTATTTATTTATTTATTTTTAAATACATCGAAATATTCTTTTATTTTTTATTTTCTTATCTTTATTATCTTTATTTTTTCTTTATTTCTTTTCTTATCGCATTCGGAAAAGAAAGAAAAGCACAATTCCTTAGTTTGGTAAACATATGGCGCATATCGTCGTATTCAAACAGAAACTACTTTTTTGATTTCCTATATATTTAAATAAAGTTAATACTATACATATAATTTACAATTTAATACTATATTTAAATTAATTAAAATATTTTATAATTAATAGTTGTAGTTTGGTAGAAACAAATATTTGTTAAAATGTAGTTTGGCAAATTTGTTAACTTGCAGTTTGGCAAAAATATGGGCGTACATCTTCGCATTCAAACGAAAAAAATAGTTATCGAATTACTATATATTTAAATAAAGTTAATACTATGTATATAATTTAGAATTTAATACTAAAAATTGAAATTAATTAAAAAATATTTTGCAAATAATAGTTGTAGTTTGGCAAAACAACTATTTGTTAAAATGTAGTTTGGCAAATTTGTTAACTTGTAGTTTGGCAAAAATATGGGCGTATATCTCCACATTCAAGCGAAAACAAAAGTTTTCGAATTACTATATATTCAAATAAAGCCTATATTTATATTAATACTATATATACAATTTATAATTTAATACTACTTATTTAAATTAATTATAAAACTATTTTATAATTAATAGTTGTAGTTTGGTAAAACGGGTAGCTTCGTAAACTTGTAGTTTGACAGAAATAATTATTTGTTAACTTGTAGTTTGGCAGAAATAAGACCGTTTATCTTCACATTCGAACAAAAAAAAATATATTTTGAATTACTATATATTTAAATAAAGCTAATACTATATATTAATGCTAAATATAATTTATAATTTAAATACTATATATTTAAATTAATTAAAAAATATATTTTTCAATTACGAAAATGCAAGCATTGATATATTCGAATCCGCTCGGTCAAGGAGTCTTTCTTCAGTAGCGGTGGACGTTTGTGTGCTTGTCCATCAAATGGTTGTGCGCGTCTTCATACACTTTGGAATTAAAAGTATTTGGATAGAAAGAGACAGTGGGTATGATTTTGATTCAAAATCAGCTATTAAGTGGATTTATAACCAGCTAAATTGAGTGGTATTGTCTGTATTTGTATTATTTAAGTTGTTGAGAAACGTCAGGATATTTGCTCTAGTAGTTTATAAAATATAGGCGCAGACACTCTGTGAGTTTTCTGATTTTAATTATTTTGAGAATGGTGTATAAAAAATGCGCTTAAAATCAACACATCTCAGTAATTAATAAACATACTTGAAATCACAAATGGATATACAATATTTCCAGCTTGAATTAAAATTGAAACTAATACCAGGTATATTTAGCACCTAAAGAAGTGAAATATATTGAATGAGAACAGAAAAAGGAAAACCTATAATTCTCAGTGCGTTACCCTGGAGATCTTCATAGCATATATCAGGCATGCTCTGAGTAGCGAGATAACGAAGTGAAATTTAGGGTTAATATTACGAAATCCAACTTTTATAGATCCATTTAAAATTTCATAAAAAATCAGAAATATAGTATTAAATTTTCTTAGAATGCAAAGATATCACTCCATATTCTTGTAAAAAAATTGGAATCGCCATAAGTTCGCTACTGGACCAATTCCGAAATAAAATTTGCTTGCCTTAAAACGTGTTTTTCGAGGTATTTTCTAAAATTAATTTTGAAATGTACTCACTGCCCCTCACGGATTCTTTTTAAAGTTCCTTGAACATAGCGTTATTCGATATTGTCCATGGTGCTAACATGGGAAATTCTATACTAATATTTTTGACTGGTACGGAAATGATTTGTGTGAATATCGAACAAAATTTCGCTTCAATATAAAATAAATAAATAAATAATCAGAATTTAAATAAAACGGTTCCAATTTATCTTGGAATCCGACCTGAAACCCCAGTGTGCTAAATTTCGTAGTCGTGGGCTACTTACTCCACTGCGCCCCCAATAAATCAAAATACAGACATACATATATATTCTTTCTTTTATTATACAGGGTACTGATGCAGAAAGCGAAACTCAAATTATTTATCAAATGAAGATAGTAATGAACGATTCTCCTCCTAAAACAAATATTCGTAATATTCTGCTGTCACTTTTTATCCTGATTACGTAGAAAATATATGAATATATTCCTGACCGTAACTGAATCAAGAATACAACTTGTTTGCCCAAAAAGGAGTAAGGAAAGAATAGGAACTGCTTCGAAGTTGATTAATGACAGTATGTCACAAATAATAATCTCATCCAGCTATTGACCAAATCCTGTATTTTCTCTTAATGAACAGTTGAAAACTTCTTGTAGATCTCGAACTTTGACATACGAGTGTTTGTGTGTATTTTGTGCGTAACTGCGAACTGTGGGAAACTATTTCGAAACAGAGACATGTTCTCTTAGTTTTGTCTTACACTTTTCTTGTCATGAGAGATTAATTTTTGAAGTACCTTAATAATATATTTACTGCAGATATTTTATAATTCTGAAGACAGTAATCAGAATTAAAATAAACCCTACTTATTATCTCGGAACTTGACTGGAACTCTCAACTTGCAAATTTCGTAGTCGAGGGCCACTTACATTTCTCTACTGCATACCCAGTAGATATAAATATAGACAGGCATATATCTTTTTTTTTATTATTCAGGGTACTGATACGGAAAGTACAAAATGAATTACTGATTATAGAGGACATCAATAAAAATATTTTCCCCCTTAAACTTATATTCTTCTGCTATCACTATTTCTCCTGATTATGTAGAAAATACCTGAATACATTCTTGTTCGTAAACGCATCAAAGGGGAAAATTGTTTACCAAAAAAGAGTAAGAAAAGAAAAGGAGTTGTTTCGGAGTTGATTAGTTGATTAATGACAGTATGTCACAAATTATCATCGAATCCAGCTTTTGACAAAATCGTGTATTTTCCCCTAATGAACAGTTGAAAACTCCTTGGAGGACTAAAACTTTGACATATGAGTGTGTATGTGTGTAACTGGGAACGGTAGAAACTATTTCGAGATATAGAGACTTATTCTCTTATCCTTTCTTCCAATATTTTTTGTCAGGAGAGATTAATTTCTAAAGTACTGTAATAATGCACGTACTGAAGATATTTTATAATTCTGAAGACAATAATCAGAATTAAATCTCTTCTAATTATCTCGGAACATTTTCCGAACTCCCAATGTGACAAATTTCGTAGTCATGGTCCACTTACATTTTTACTCTGCCCTCCCCTCCCAATAGACCAACAGACAGACAGACAGACATTATCTTCTTTTGCTATTATACCGGGTACTGATATGGAAAATAAAAATCGAATATCTGATCATATGAGGTGAGGAATGAATTTTTTCACCTCAAATAAATATCCTGCTGTCACTTTTTATCCTGATTACATAGAAAATATAAGAATATATTCGTGCATGTAAACGAATCAAGAATAAAGTTGGTTGTCCAAAAAATAATCTGCGAATCTGCTCCGAAGTTGATTAATGTCAGTATGTCACAAATGATCATCGCAACCATCTATGACCAAATCCTGTATTTTTCGCTAATGAACAGTTGATAACTCCTTGTTGGACTGAATCTTTGACATACGAGTGTGTGTGTAACTAAGAACGGTAGGAAACCATTTGGAAACAGAGAGCGACATATTCTCTTAACTTCATCTTGTATTAGTTTTTGTCATAAGAGTTTAATTTCTGAAGTACTGTAATAATATATTTAATAGAGATATTTTATAATGTTGAAGACAATATGAACGTCTTTAAATATAATATCGGGTGTAAGAACAGCCAATAGAATTTATCTTTTGTATATATTACAAATTATTCTAGTTCATGTTTTTAAAAACGAATTAAACTGTACAATTTTCTCAGTATATAAAAAGTTCAGCTGTGTTTGATTCAATGATATTATGTTATATATATGAAAAAATATATAAAATAATAAAGTAAGAAAATTTATAGAAATAACGTACTATATTAAAATATTCCCATCTGCATCTAATCTGATGATACGATTACATCGAAAAAAATCTGATGTGGGCAACACATGACTTTCCTTATATAATGTAATGAATTTGCTACTTTTACAGTAAAAAAATAGGTTTTTCTTATAGTAGATACTAATATTCTTTCCAAGATATTAAATTTTCGACAATTAATCGTCATTTTCATTGATTTAGCGTCATTTTTATCCATTTGGCGAGATTTTCGTTAATTTGGCAACATTTCAAAAAAGTCGCCAAGTTGGCGACATTCCGCCAAATTCGTCGCCAAAATCTCGCCAAAAAGCGTTATGCACTAAGTTATTCTTACAGCAGATAAATAAATGACTATTGGCGTTCAAATACAAAAGTATTATTCAAAGTATCTTTTTTCATGAATGGAACGAGCTAGATCCACGAGAATGATGTCATCCAATTTATCGCATGGTATTACATATGAAAAATGAACATGTTTCTCAATAGGAAATATTTTCATTTTATTACATATGACTTTTTGATATTTTTTTTAAATGTACAATATCTCGAGAACGGTTCATGTTAGCGTTTTAAAATTTATGCCAATCGTTTTCTAATGCAAAATTACATAAGAAATGTCTATTTGTGTAACTTTATTAGTGGTTTTGATTTTTTGACGATTTTTTCAAAATTTCATTTGAAAATTTAGGGGTTCTGAACATTCGATTGCGTATAAAAAAATAGGCTTCCAGTGCTTACGGATTGTGATTTTTGTACCAAATTTCGTTCGAATCGGTCCATTCGTTCGTCGGTTATCGTCTCCACACACCCACTGACACACACACGCACACACACACACACACACAGACATCACTTCAAAAATGTTTGATTCATGATGAGGGATGCTTGAAACGTGCTCTCCCGTCGAAAACTCAAATTCAAATTTTCGATCCCGTCACAATACTTTCCTTATATATTATGTATATAAGGAAAGTAACGAGCTTGAACAAAACAATTGTATATTTATATCAGATGTTTTTAAAAAGATAATATTGAAGTTTTATGTTTTCATTCTTTAAGGGGACGGTGGACGTTGAATTTTTTTTTATTTATTTATTGACTTAGAAACGTGAAAATTTGTATAAATATTCCTCTTAACATTACTATATACGATACCATTAATTTTTTTTAATTTTGTTATAATTTTGTATGTATTTTAATTTAATTTTTTTTAAGGAAAATTTGAAAATGCTCCTTGCGTGCCATTTGTTCACATTTTTGATTCATTTTACCTTATCATCACTCGAAAACATATTATGAACAACTTTGGGTATTCATTTTTAAATCCCTTAGGAAGTTAATTTTTTAAAAATATTTTTCTGCATTAAAACTTAATTTTCATCATTTAATTGGGTTCTCATTCACTTTTAATTACCTTAATAAAGTCCAATTATAAAATGCATACCCAGTTTCATTAAAAAGTATGAGAGGTATCTTCTTGCCAAATTCCATACATCTCAGCTAAAATTTAGACTCAAGGAGCATTTTAAAAATGTAAAACTTTTAAAAATTCCGTTTCGAAAAAAATACATTCAACCTTTTGCTTACGCGTGGGACAGCGTCCATCCCAAACGAAAAACCTCCCAAAAAGACAGGTATTTGACATACCCTATCCCAAACAGTTCGACCCCCTTTGCAGGCATTGGCGTCCATGGAAATCGCTGACAGAAACATTGCACCTGCTGCCAGCAGGTGCAATGTTTCTGCCTGCTGGCAGCAGGTGCATGGACGCCAATGCCGGCAAAGGGGGTCGAACTGTTTGGGATAGGGTATGTCAAATACCTGTCTTTTTGGGAGTTTTTTCGTTTGGGATGGACGCTGTCCCACCCGTAAGCAAATGTTAAATGTGTAAAATAATGCTATATATTAAAACTTTTTTTAGTCGATTTTTGCTCATTTCAACGTCCACCGTCCCCTTAAGTTGGCAAAGTTTTCAGAATGCTTTTATTAAATTATATATTTGTTTAATTACTTAAGAGCTTTTAGTAATTAAATATGTAGTTTACGATCCTTTACATTTTATTTATGTTTTTTCCCTAATCATTTAAAATATAGTACTGCAATACAAATATTTGTGTTTGTGAAAGATGTATGAATTGTGTGTGGGTTTGTGCCACAAGTAGACTTTTTTTTATTTTTACAGAATATTTGCTGACGTATCTTTAGTTTGTTAGATATGAAAGTTTTATAATGGAAAATTTGAGAAATAATCTATTTTTGTTGTATAAATATGAAATTTTGACAAACAAAGTGAATAAAAAAACATGAAGAGGATTAGATATTACAGATTTTAGTTAAATCCAAACTGATTTTTTGAGCCAAAGATGGGCAAATAGTTCAGTTTTAAGCTTTATCAACTGCAGAAAGTAATATTTGTGTACTATAAAAGTCTATATTTACATGATATTAACACACTGGCATTAAATATATTTCCAAATTATTGTGTATGAATAATTAACATGAGCTGTTTTCAAGATATTTTGCTATCTCACAGTGGGGTAATTTGCTTGTATATATGATTCCCAGAACGATTTATTCCTTATGATTCCTATTAAATTTTAGCGAATTCGAATAATAAGGTTATTTGGAAAAAAAATAGTAGATTTTAGAGAATGTCATGTCCTTTTAACACATTTCGCATGTGAGCTGCATTCTTCTGAATAAAGATGTCACAATAAAAGAATGCCTTCTAAGTGTCATATGGTTTATTTACACATGTTCGTTCAAATTATTCTTTCAATTATTGAATTTTATCATAATTGTGATTCTGAAGTATGTTAAATCTATTTTTTTTTAAATTAAATCTACTCGCCACAGCAAGATATTATATTAAAGTATTCCATATATATATATATATATTTTTCCTATATTTAAACTAAACCTAAAAATACAAATCAATTTTCGTTCTTTTCGTAACACGTTTAGTGCATTCGATACAGTAGAATAGCTTAGCTGGGAATGGATTTTTCTTATTCATTCCTCTTTTAGATGTAGAAGTATTTTCATCATCTCTTGGTAGAGATGAATTTGGATAAATTTGCATATTCTATTTTACAATTCTGAAGAATTTTTTTTTAAGGATAAAACTTTAAAATCCACAGATTCCCAAAATTTGATGAATTCTGAGTTAAAATAAATTCACTATTATAGGATTCTGCATTCACTCCCTAGTAGCAATCCGATATTCGACCACTATGAAAATGTGGACATTTTGACTGAGTTTGCCTAGTATTGGGTTAATATTGGGGCACATGTTGGGACATTATTACGATACTATTGGCGTTTTATCGGAAATATTTCCAATATAACGCCAATATTGGCATAATATTGTAAGAAAAATATTAGCCAATTTTAGAGGCCAATGTAACCCCAATATTTGCCAAATATTGGGATTACATTGAAAATATTCCCAATGTAATGCCGAGATATACCATAGTAGTCTAATACTAAACCAATATTAAATGCTACTGGGGCTGTCACGTGTTTCAATTAAGGCCATTGATTTAGAAACTATATAAGTATGGGAGGTACTTTAGAAAATTAAAATATTTGGTGTGGTATCTATATGCATGACACTTAGTTAATTCATTTTTATCATTTGACATATTGGCAACTTTTATTGCTTGCAAAAGTGCCAAAATAAAAATGCATTTCTGGAGTATTAAAACAAACAAGTACCGGCTAGTATTGCAGCATACACAAATGCTAACGTCTGAACTATAAATAAATCCATTAGCAAACCGTTCAAAAAACATAAGATTCACATTATCAAAAAATACTTAACATGATCAAAAGTAGTTGGTACTTCTAGAAAATTATTAATAATTTTAACGAAATTACAGTAAAATACATTCCTTTTGCGAGAGAAATAAAGTAGCTTGTAAGGAAACTTAAGTAGAAGAATGGCATTGGCTTTATTTCTCATTAAAAAAAATCGTGAATGATTTGTCATTCCCATTCGAATGCAATTATGAAGATGTTTATCTGTGAGTCTGTTTCTGTATTTGTATTTAATCACATAATACCGACAAGCTCTTTGCACAGTTTAGTGTATATAATATGCACTTCAATCTTGGAGTTCTTTATCTCTTTCGACCTAGATCGTCTGACTTATCCGAAAATGTAAGGTACCTGTTTGGACACTGTCGGGAGTGCCACTCAGTTTAGACCGTAAGCCAGTGACGACGGACATTCCGCAGGGACCATATCTTCCTTCCCCTACCATCATCATCTCGGAAGGAATTTCAGACTCACATACTTAACGTGCTCAAACTTCGCATGAAGATAGTTTCTGCTGAGCCGATAATCGAACTCCGGTTCTCCAACTGCAATCACCGTGCCTTAACCACTGGGCTGTACCGCACCGACCCTTGAGTTCGATATAATGGTAAGAAAATGTCCACGAGCTACCGCACATGCTGCCGAAAGCTAGCGGATGTCAGCAATTAATGGTTTGGAGGCCGCCTATCTAAATGAACATTCAATAATCGTTATGTACAAATATTATATGCTGATACAAATTAAGTTAAATATACCTCTAAAATATTGGTAATAAGACAAGAAAGATCAATCATGCTTAAAGCTTTGATTATGAAACACTTTCCAACTTCAATGGAATTTTATTTAAACATGTCTAAAATGCAATACATTTCTCGGTAATATATTAAAATTTATCACAATACTACATTAATTTATTATATTTGAAAACTGGAACCTTCATAGGAAAAAATGAACTTCATTCAAATGACGGAATTGACATATAAATTGCCTGGTTTAAACATCTCTAAAATGTGATACATTCCTCGGTAATAATTTTAGAATTATCATAATACTACGATAATTTATTTTATTTGAAAACTTCATCGAAAATAACTGAAATTCATTCAAATGATGTCATAGAAAAAATAACACGGTCTGGCTCTCTCTATAAAAGCAGCATTCCATTCATAAATAATTTCCCATTCATGTCATTCATCACAATACTATAACAATTTACTTTATTTAAAAATTAAGACCATGGAGCTACAAGTAATTAAACCCTATGCGTAAAACTTCATCGAAGAAAATCGTCCTTCTCTTTTAAAATCAATGAATATTTCATTCATATCAGCTACGCAGACTCCATGAACTAAAGGATTTTGTGTTAAAGAAATACAGCAATTCTAAAACAACTCATTCAACGTATTTTGCTTTTTACATTTTACAAAGGTAAAAATAGGCTTCGTTGTAGAAATAATCAATTTTGGATGAGCATTTAAACTCAAATATATTGTAATTGCGCTGTTTCAGTATGTAGATGCACATAATTTAAACAAAAATAAAGTGCTTTTAGGACGGATACAACACTCAATATGAATTAAAAGGAACTTTAAAAATCACAATTTTGAGATAAGATGGATGCCATATATCATTTTGAAGTGAGTCACGTGATATTTTCATATCATGGTCACGTGATCGCTTCATATAAGAGGTGTTATTATTATTTTAATTTTTTTTAAAAAACTACTGAATATACTTCGCTGAATTTTTTTTTATATATTTTATGGAACAATTTGAATATTACTTAAAATTTTCGAAGCAATTTGTGAATTTTAAATCCTCTTCAAAAATGTTTGAATAATTAGGTCCCATAGGGCTCAATGTAGTTCATTTTTTCAACCCGGGTTCAATCAAAAACTAATTGGGTGATATTATTCATTTATATTCTCAAAGGTCCTACAGACCGTCTGAATAACATACTAGAATTTCATTTTGATTAAGTCATTTTTACGGCAGTTATCTTGCTAACGGACAGACAGACAGACAGAATTAACAAAGTCATAAACAGTTTTCAACTTTGTTGTAAAGTGTTAATAAAATGTGACCCTATTGAAATTACCAAGGAGTGCATTTCATACATATACCGAATCTTTTTTTTCTGATAATTTAAGTATCTTCATTTTTATTAATGTTTATATTCTTTTTTAGCACTTTACAACAAAGTTAAAAAGTGTTTATGACTTTGTTCATTCATTCATTCATTCATTCTGTCTGTCTGTCCGTTAGCACGGTAACTGCCGTAAAAATGATTTAATCAAATTGAAATTTTAGTATGTTGTTCAGACGGTCTGTAGGACCTATGGGAATATAAATGAATAATATCAACCAATTAGTTTTGGATTGAACCCGGGTTGAAAAAATGAAATACATTGAGCCCTATGGGACCGAATTTTTCAAACTTTTTTTAAGCGGCTTTAAAATTCACAAATTGCTTCCAAAGCATTAAGTAATATTCAAATTATCCCATAAAATATATAAAAAAAATCAGTAAAATATATTCAGTAGTTTTTTAAATAAAAATTAAAATAATAATTACACCTCTTATATGAAGCAATCACGTGACCATGATATGCCAAGATCACGTGACCCACTTCAAAATGAAATATGGCATCCATCTTGTCTCAAAATCGTGATTTTTAAAGTTCTTTTTAATTCATATTGAGTGTTGTATCCGTCCTAAAACCGCTTTATTTTTGTTTAAATTATGTGCATCTACATACAGAAACAACGCAATTACAATATATTTCAGTTTAAATGATCATCCAAATTTGATTATTTCTACAACGAAGCCTATTTTTCACTTATGTAAAATGTAAACAGCAAAATATGTAGAATGAGTTGCATAAGAATTGCTGTATTTCTTTAACGCAAAATTATTTAGCTCATAGAGTCTGCATAGCTGATATTTATGAAATATTCATTGATTTTATAGAAAGAAGGACGTTTTTTTAAGCATAGAGTTTAATTACCTGTAGCTCCATGGTCTTAAATTTTTTAATAAAATAAATTATTTTAGTACTCTGAGGAATGAAATGAATGGGGAAATGTCCACGAATGAAATGCTGCTTTTATAGAGAGAGCCAGGCGTGTTATTTTTTCTATGACGTCATTTGAATAAATTTCAGTTGCTTTCGAAGAAGTTTTCAAATATAATAAATTGTTGTTCTATTATGATAATTTTAAAAATATTACCGAGGAATGTATTGCATTTTAGAGATGCTTAAATTAGGCAATTTATATTTCAAAGCCGTCATTTGAATGAAGTTCATTTTTTTCGATAAAGGTTTATGTTTTCGAATATAATACATTAATGTAGTATTGTGATGTAGTACTGATATGTAGTATTGATAAGTTTTAAAATATTACCGAGGAACGTATTGCATTTTAGAAATGTCTAAATAAAATTGCATTGAAGTTGGAAAGTATTTCATAATCAATGCTTTAAGTATAATTGATCTTTCTTATTTACTTTCTCTACTACATAATATAATGTGACATGCATACATAATGTATTGTGTACATACATACATAATACATACATACATACATACATAATATATTGTGACGGGATCAAGAATTCGAATTTTATTTTCGATGGATTCATTTTAAATATCCACGAACGCGAATCGAACGTTTTTGAAGTGATATAAGCGTGTATGTGCGCGCCTGTGTATCCGTGTGTCTGTGGATATGATATTTCACAAATGAATGGAGTGCATCAATGGCATTTAGTACGATTATTATAATCCACGAATTCTATAACATTGTTAACAATTTTCAGAATAGTTGAAAAGTGTTTATGACTTTGTTCATTCTGTCTGTCTGTCTGTCTGTCTGTCTGTCTGTTCGTTAGCACGATAAGTGCCATAAAAATGATTATATAAAAATGAAATTTTATCATGTTGTTCCGACGGTCTGTAGGACCTAAGGGATATAAATGTCTAATATCACCCAATTAGTTTTGGATTAAACCCGGGTTGTAAAAATGAAATACATTGAACCCCATGGGACCCACTTTTTCAAACATTTAAGCGTATTTAAAATTCACAAATTGCGTCGAAAGTTTTAGGAAATATTCAAATTATCCCATAAAATATATAAAAAAAACTCAGGAAAATATATTCAGTAGTTTTTTAAATAAAAATTAAAATAATAATTACACCTTTTATATAAAGAGATCCCGTGACCATTATATAAAGAGATCAACTGACCAACTTCAGAATAAGATATGGCATCCATCTTGTCTCAAAATCGTGATTTATAAAGTTCTTTTTAATCCATATTTAGTGTTGTATCCGTCCTAAAACCGCTTTATTTCTGCTTAAATTCTGTGCATCTAAGTACTGAAATAACGCAATTACAATATATGTGAGTTTAACTGATTATCAAACTTCGATTATTTCTACAACGAAGCCTAATTTTCACTTATGGAAAATGTAAACACCAAAAAATGTAAAATGAGTTATATAAGAATTGCTGCATTTCTTTAACCCAAAAATATTTATCTCATGGAGTCTGTAATATAGCTGATATGAATAAAACATACATTGGTTTTATATAGAGAACCCAGACTGTTTTTTCGATGAAGTTTTAAGCATAGAGTTAAATTACTTGTATCTCCATGGTTTTAAGTTCTTAAATAAAATAAATTATTATAGTATTGTCATGAATGAAAGGATTGGAAAAATGTTAATGAATGAAATGCTGCTCTTATATAAAGAGCCGATTTATATTTCGATGACGTCTTTGAATAAAGGTCATTTGTTTTCAATGAAGTTTTCAAGTATAGTAAATTATTGTAGTATTCTGATAATTTTAAAAATATTGCCGAGAAATGTATCGCATTTTAGAGATGTTTAAACCAGGCAATTTATATTTCAATGCCGTCATTTGAATGAAGTCCATTTTCTTCGATGATGTTTTAAGTTTTCCAATATAATAAATTAATGTAGTATTGTGCTAATTTTAAAAATATTAGCAGGGAATTTTTCGCATTTTAGTGATGTTTATATAAAATTGCATTGAAGTTGGAAAGTGTTTCATAATCAATGCTATATGCATGACTGATCTTTTTTGTTTACTTTTTTTTTTTGAACAATTATAACTGAAATGGTATCTACCATTTCTAACTTTATACGAACTCCCTTTATATGAAAACATCCATATTTGTTTCATGTGTTTAGAATTAAAATATGATGTATGGAATCAGTTAATAAGTTATATAAAGTCATAAACATTTCAATGCAGGACTGCAACTCAAATTCCACTTAAATGACAACATGTATTGGATGAATTGATTTTATTGTTTTTTTTTGTTTTCAGGGAATATTCTGGTAAAAGTTTTATTACCCTGTAGCGATGTGCGAAGTTATTTATGTTTATATGAATTTTCATTAGGGAGCAGGACTTAGGGCTAGAATATTTCAAACAATGAAACGCGTTTATATATATAAAAGTGGAAATTCGAAAGTATGCTTCAAATATAATTATATCTTTAAATAGGCTATCGAGTTTTCAATAACTGACAATTAAAGGAATGCTTTTGATTTAAGTTTTGTCCTACATATATACATAACATAATGGGAATTAATATATTTTTAGTCTGAGTTTAATATGCACTTATATATTAAAAGGCGATAAATGGATTAAATATATTTTTCATTGGTTTGTTGTTCTTAATGGGAGTTGAACTTTTGGCTAAAATGCTTCAAATGCTGTGCTACATTAACACATGAAATGAAAATTCGATACTATGTTTTCAAGATAAATATTTACTAAAATATTATTGCGACGTATACTCTGGAATCGGGAGTATGCGCTCAGTATACAAGAAGGAGTCCAAATTTCTGAATAACAACCACATTTCTTCACAAGCACAATGAAAACAGGAACAATATACAGTAAAATAGCACTTAAATGCTGCACTATTTTCACAAAATAACCGATATTTTTCTCAAAACATTCACGAAAGTCATTTGACAAAACATCAGCTACCATTCTCAAAACATTGACAAGAATTACAGTTTAATGTAGCTCATATTAAGTCAACTGCATTTACACTCAGTTATGACTATTTTATAAACTCTATCTGTAGAAATTTCTAGAAATATCTTCTATTTCGTAGAATACTCGTTATTTCGAGGTGCATCTCGAAGATTCGAAAGTCGCCAAATCGGAGATAAATTGCCAAATCTGGCAACCCTTCTTCGAACTTCGGAGTGTGGTACCTCTAGTCTCACGTCATGGGAAAGGATGCCTGTACAGGCGTTTTCTCCCGTCTGGTAGTTGAAAGAAACGAAAGTAAAGAGGGGAGGAAGTGTACTAAATAGCATTTTAAAAGTTCGCACCAATATGCAATCAATTTGTTAATAAACGAAAATAAAAAAACTGTTTTCGATATATGTTTTATTCTACACCTGCCCATAAAGAAAGAGGGAGTGAAAATGCATTTTAGTATTCCTTAAAGTACTAAATGTACCTTTTGTGTATATAAGAAAAAATGTTTCATTTTTAAAACTCACAAGCTTTACATTTTCTGTTTATATGCAAAACTGTACAGATATGGATTCTATTTCCTAATTCACATGACTCGCAAGAGATCTACCTCTGGAAATGTATACTCAGCATACATGACAACAAGTTGAAATACTTTTCTAGATAAGAGTTTTTGTTTCAGTTTGATGTTTGCAAGAGAATATTTATCTGAATGTTTTCTTAAATGGGATGGCAGGATATTTTAAGAGGGCTATGAAAAGAAGTTGAGGTAGTGCGCTCTCATTTTTAAAGGCATAAGATTTCCTTCAAGATTCAACTCGACCATTATCGAGAACAGCTGTGTGCTTAAATGAATATTACTTCGTAAGAAGATTAAAATGTTAAGTATTAAAGAAGTTAAAAATGTACTTCTCTGTATTCAATATCATTATTTAAGTTCTACAATATAACAGAATTTATTATAAATGTGTTAAAAAAATATATTAAGTAAAATTTATATGTGATCATGTTATCAAAGATATTATTCAAAGATATTATTAATGTTGTTATTTAGATAAATAATTTAGAACAAATAATTTTCAGTGGGTTAATTAGAAATTAGAATAAATAATTTGGAATAAGTAAGTTTTTATGTTGAGTTTTTTTACATGTATTTTGAGTTAACTTTAGTGATGCTGATGACATCACAGCATCTTGCTCTTTTGATTGAATTGAGTACTGTAAAATATGGTGCATCACTGCGAATCATGCATATCTGTTACAAAAATGTGGTACACAACTGGTTCATAACTGTAAAGTGTGGGACCAACAAATCAACACATCAGGCAAATGAATACAAATTCCATGCATATAAATAAATGTCATCAAAATAAAGAATGGATAAAGGAACGAACAACCGTTTGGAATAAACATGGAGCTTGAGAAATGTTGGTTACTAATTACTGTGAGACCAGAAATAGATCTCACACCAGATTTTGTGAGACAGTTTTATGTGCGTTATTTGTTGTGTCTGAAACGCCAAACAATGTCTTCAGTATCAATGACGCCAGTCTTCACAACGCCCTGACTGGGATGTCATCGGAAACCATAAATTTAGGGGCGTCAAAATAGGTGGATCGAAGGACTCTAAGGATAAGGTGAGGCCACGAGAGTGGTCAAAGATATTGACCAATGTACAAGATGTCTGGGCTCAGTGTCCTTAGGTCACCCAATCAGAGCCAAAGAGGCGTGTCAGACCTAAGGCAAAACCAAAGGAGTAAAAAAAGGATGTAAAGTTCAGTAGAAAATAATATCGAATAGCAGAGATGAAGTAAGATAGCATATCAGCAGACGTAGTTGGAGAGTTCGAGATGTCGAAGTGACAGAGTTGAGGAAGTACACGAATAGCTGTGCAGCCAGAGTACGGAGAATGTGTGCAGAGATCGACTACCGTACGAGACGACTTACCACACTTCGAGTTGGTATTGTACGGCGTACACTGATGGAAGACGTACGACTGTACGAGCTGTGTATTAGCGTCTAAAGACAACCAAAAGGTATGTGCTCCACTACTATTGTATGCAGGTCATTGAACCTTTTAATAACTACATTTTAATGGTCTCACACTATCTCGCTCCGACGCAATTAATGGTAATAATTGTTGTAATTGATTTATTAGTATTCCATGTTGGTTTCATTTGTAAAGTTAACAGTGGTGCAATTAATGGGGTAGTATTATATTGATAAATACATATGACAGGCAAAATATAAATAGAATGGAAATCTATTGAAATGTAAAATGTAAATATGTATTGAAAATTTCTGAGGTAAATAAATGTTTCAGGAATAATATAAATTGTGTAAGCAAATGAAATGGCTAAATTAATCCTAAAGTGACAGGATAAATTAATTAAATTTAGTTAAAATTTTGTTAAAATGAATAAATGAATAAATTCATAAAAGGTTTAAAAAAATTTGAAATAAAAAAACTAATTGAAGTGTATGAGTGCTAAATAAAGCATTTTTGTTACTGATTTACAACACAAAGTAAGGTTACGAAAATCATGCGTATAAATAAATAATGATATGAAAATGAAATATAAATAGTCATGTGTGAAAATTGTACGAAAGTAAATATAAATATGATATAAATATGAAATGAATATAAATAAATGTGAAAGGATAATAAATAATTTAGATGTCAGTGAGGCATGTAAATAACAAAAATAAAACATGTCAACGATAGCAACTGAGCAATTGTAAACAAAATATTACTACTTAAAAAGTTTTGTTAATAATGTCATATAAATTGATAATTAGGTATTTGTAAATACGACGAAATGTCGTAATAAATAAATATCTGAATAAGCGAGAAAGGTTACGTAAATAAATTATAAAAGTAAAGTGTAAGTAATAAATGGCATGTGTAGTAAGTTGATAAGTAAATAACATGTATTTATAAACTGTACCAGCTAAAAAGCATGTTAGCCGCATTTACTTAGATGTCAAGTTTTGAAAGTGAGAAAAATAAAATAAATAAATAAATAAATATGATAAATATTGTAGGTATGGTTGAGTAAATAAATCACGGTTAAAAAAAATAAAAGTGTTCTAAAATCGTGGGATATTCAAGGAATAATAAATGTAAATAAATAAATCAGCTCGCGAAGTTATTTGCAAAATGTGAATCTAGTTGCCAAGGAATGAACGACTCACGCAAAACAATTCAACTCTTAGATAAGCGAAACGCAATGTGTAATAATATTCTACGATGTACGATAATTTCGGCCATGTTCTAAGATTAATTAAATATGTTTATTAAATGTAACTTAAAAGTCTGTCATTTTACTGCACTACAATAATTAAATAAATTGTGGCGATGCAGACAGGTATACAGAGCTGGGTTCTCACTTATCACATATCTCAAAACCTTTCGTAAAAGCTAAAAGAGATGCAATAACGAACACAAAACTGGGTCTAACCGAACACTTATGAGAAAGTTCGATGGACATTCGACGTCGGTTGATTAGGATTTTTAATAATTTTTAAATCCGATGAATATTTTCATCCAGTGTGGAAGCATCTTTATACCGTTTGCTTAAAAATCAAGTATAAAATCTAAAAACATTTTTTTTTAAATGGGTTTATTCTGCCTTAAACGATCAAGTGACAACCTAGTTATTTTTGCGATTTAAAACATCAATAACCACAAGACAGTGAGATCTGTAGAGATTTTACTTATTATTAATATACTATAAGTGAAAGGTCCAACTCTAAACGAGCTTTCATTCCACAAATTAGTTTCTGGAATGAAAAACACATACTATTATTTTTTTTCATGCTAACCATTTACGATATTATTCACAAATTCTTGGAATCGAATCATAACGCCCGAACAATGTAGGTGTTGAGAGTTGTGGCACTAGCTTGCTGGAGCTTCCAGATTTCATAAGTAGTCAGACGAACATCATGATAGTGACGTCATCTGGTTCGAGTTTACGACCTTCTTTTCTTGATTTGTTTCGTATTTTCTAAGGACTCCTTCTTGGACAATAACAATCCACTCTGTTATAGAGCACTATCTGTCAAGGTGATTTTCGTTTCCGGCTGTTGAGCAAATTCGACAAATGTATTGCATCATCGTTTCCTCAAATTTATTGCATCTCAAAAAGAGTAATTTGAAGAAGGATAAATGAATATATTAAACTCTGAATATATATATATATCTCTAATATCTCTCTGAATATCTCTAAATATATATATATTAAACTCTGAAACACTCTGCTTCTTGTTCAGTGTACTCTGCAACTTCCATTTCCTTCAGACTATACTAATCAAAATATCACAAGCACATAAAAGCGTAAAATATCGAGTCATTTTATATAATGTATAGAATTAATATGTATAACAACAAAGGGACTTTTATACTGCTACAATGTTTCAATATGTGATTTTTCGAGTGCTATATACTGTTTATCAATACAAATATACTGTTTATCTTATTTTCCCAAATAGGAATTTTAATGCAATATACTGTTTATCTTATCTTCCCAAATAGGAAGTTTAATACAAATATACTGCTTATCTTATTTTTTCGCATATGAAGTTCAATACAAATATACAGTTTCTCTTATCTTCCCAAGTCTGAAGTTTAATACAAATATACGGTTTTTCTGTTTATCTTATCTTCCCAAATATGAAGTTTAATGCAAATATACTGTTTATCTTATGTTCTCCAAATATGAATTTTAATACAAATATACTGTTTATCTTTACTACATATGAAGCTTAATATAAATATACTGCTTATCTTATTTTCCAAAATATGAAGTTCAATTCATATTTTTGATTATATTAGTTTTAATACATCTCCTGTATTAATAAGTCACATATAACTATGCAGGATTTCTAAGAGTACATATTCATATTTCGAAAAAAACTATATTCAATTAAAAAAAATAAAGCATTCACATTTTTTTTTCTCTACAAAAATAAAATAAACAATTTCGTGTGAAATTCAAATAGCGTCCAAAGAAGCGCCTGCCACTTGAAACAGATACTCTGTGGTGATGACAACCGTGAAGAAACGAAGATGTTTGTTAAAATATAGAGTGCTAGATTTTCTACGTTTCTTACAGGAAAAAGGAGGATATTTCAATGGAAATCGGTAATGAAGTTTCTCTTTCAAAAGAGTTGAAGTTATAAAAAAAATATAAATGTAAGTAGCTCTTATTTCTTGCTGTTCCAATGTACTGTACTTTCATGTCAGATAAATATATTCCATCTCAAAATGCAACTGTATAATGAATTTATGTGTTTAGAATGATAACTAAGATTCTGAAAGTCTGCTGCTCAAACCATGCATTTTATTCAACTTGTTCAGTGAAGAAAAATGAATAATTATTGGAAAACTTAATGTTTTGGTCTGAATCATATTCTTAGATTTAAAACACCTGTTACGATCAAACCATGACTTTTATTAAATCTGTGGCGTCAAGAATAATTAATAATTGGTAGAAAATTTAATAATCTAGTCGAATAGTATAGTGTTATTTCCATAACAACTCACCGATAAATTCTTTACAAAGCTTGGAAACATATGCGATCTTTGGCATGACTCATAGTTAACTAATACTGAAGGATAATTCTTAAAAACTACCATCAGATGATGCCAGTGGGCTTCAGGAGGATCCACAGTTTTAGTTTCTTATTGTAGCATCAGCTGCTCAGTTCTAGGATACTCATGTATATCATTGCAAATTGTCCCTGAAATTATAGATTTTATTCTATATCAGTTATTTTGAACAGTAAAATAATATTTAGTTTCCACACCCTATAATATTTTACATATATATTTGTTCATATTGTGAGATCATTTAGCACTATTTTGTTAATTTTTAGTCAAACAAAGAACTCAGACGAGCGAAGCCAAATTTGATAATTTTGCTTGGAGAAGTTTATGACCCACAAACCTATGGCATCAAAAATCTCGATGGCGACTTTGGGCATAATCCATGCTTCTGAGCAAGACCAGCAGTATCTATATAAGCTGATAGGAGAAAATCAGGCTGCACCCCAACATCGCACACAGGCTAGGCCAATGAGAGTCAAGGAAAAGCAAAGGTCGATGAAAGTCAGGAAAGGTGTGTTCTCCCGGAGCATGGAACACATACAATTGCCAGCGAAAGAAGATGAGATTGATATCAGATGAAAAGGAACGTAGTAACAGATGTGAGGTGGTGGCGAGCTATTCATGAATGTCGTCGGTAAAAATTGGCTACAGCAGTATCCAAATGTTTGTGATGATAAAAATATAGCTAATAGCTCAAATTACGATGTATGCCAGATCCCCCAGATCCCCTACTCCCGTAGTTCCTCTAAATATTTCGATCAAAGAAAAGCCTCACATTAAAATCTCTTGGGTCATTTCTTGAAAAAATGATTTAGGATGTTTTTTGTAATTTCATATGCAATCGAAATTGAGTGTTAAATAAATTGTAATTTTAAAGATAATTTGTGTATATAATGATCAATGTATTGTTTATCTTTAGCTAAAGTAAGTAAGCCCTTACTTGGATAAATTTGGTGGGTTCTTGCGGCATAATCAGTATGTTATATTTCTGCCACGGCAATATAACATACGGCATATTAAAGTGAAATTTATAATTTGTAAGCTCTTAATCTAGGTAATTATATTGAACATATTTTAAGCTGGATATTAAATATGAAGCACATTTTCTGGATTTGCAAACAATCTTCTGGGTAACCCTGTGCTATGTAGTAAAACAGTCTCTGATATTCTGATACCTCTTGATAAACTATGTGCATACGAAATAGTATGAAGATAAATATGTCCATATCCAGTGTGGATATTTTGCTTTCATATCTTGCTGAGATTTGCGAAATTTCGAAAAGCGAAGTATTTCGAAAAGCCTTAAAAATACATGAGACAGGAACACTAAATAAATATTTATTCATCTATGTGTAAGGTTTTGTATAAAGTATAATATTTACCTTTGGAATTTTGAAGTATTTGTTTTAATCCTGGAAATTTATACAAATCTGAATACGAAATAAATAGATCCTATACAAATTGTATAAATGTGTACATGGAAGCATATAGTACAGTGTAAAAATAACATAATTATGCATAAAAATATACAGCAAAATGGAGAGAGATATTTTTTATATGGTTAGGTACGTGAAAAGGAATCAAGGATTAGACACCAATCAGTTATAGTATTTTGAACCAGGTGGAATATGTCCATCCCGATTCTGGTACATATTTTCTTTTTACTATGATATTCTGTCTTGTACTCCAACTTCCATGCACACATTTTTACAATTTGTATTATATCTATCTATTTTTGTTTTTTGGCGAACAGTAATGAGGGAATTTTTGCTCGTTTTTCGAATTGTACAAATTTCTAGTGTGCAAGTGCTCCTAACACCTCTGATGAAAACTCTTTGACCATCAAAGAGCCGAAGCAATTTCTATTGTGTTTCTTTCATTCCTACTTGTGGAAATAAAATTTTCATATTTCAGTAATCTAATCGTGAGCGTGTCATAAATGTATTTTTTTCAGCACCATAATGTAAGATATTGTAAGTATATGTCTAGGATAAGCATTTAAGGAAGTAGAACACACTTCTATCATTTTAAAAACGCTATATATTATATGTAGTATTGAAAATTGTTTCTGAAATTATAGGGGTTTTGTTACATAAGTTTCTTTGTACAATAAATTGATGTTTTGTTTCAAGAATTCATAATTATATTTAACATATGTATTTGTTCATATAAAGTACAAATATATAATTTGTATGTTAGAAATTTTGAGCCAGGCGATTATATTCAACATATTTCAAAATATAAAGGAAATATGAGACAGAACTTTTCTATTTGCAGTTCCTCCCCTGGGTAAGATTTAAAAGTTACATTGCAGGACAGTCTCTAATATTCTGATGCATCTTACTAAACTATGTATATACGAAATAGTAAACAGATAAATATGTCCATATACCCTGATATTTTGACATCATATCTTACTGAAGATTTGTGAAATTCCAAATAGTAAGGTATTTTGGAAAACAGAAAAAATTATAACACAGAAAGACAAAATAAATATTTATGTTTCTACGCGAAAAGTTTTGTATAAGTACCATTGGAATTTGGAAATATCAGTTTCTGTCTTGTTTAATAATTTATCTTAGTTATATATTTATACTGTGTGTATATATATATATATATATATATTCATTAATATTTTAGAAAATATTTTATGTTTTGTTGGGCTCTTAGACCATTGAGTGAATATATATTTCCATATTTGTAAACTATTACAAATGTTATGCGTTGATATATCAAAAATATTTTTATGTATTTGTGCATAGGGAAATTATTGTGTTTTACTTAGTGAAGCACAAGCCTAATGTTGCAAAACAATTACACAGTTCGAGCAGATCAGAACACGCATCAACCGTGTCAGTGTTACACCTGTGTGCCTTTTTGGACCATTTTCTATAATATACCACTTAAGCAATTGCTATAGACGTGTTCATCTTTCGTCGACTTTTTCTTTGTAGGAGCATACATACACCCTTTAATACGCAGTGCATTACTAAAATTTTGGAAATTTTAAAGTTCAAAATAATGTTATTTTAGTAACTGTATATATATATACACACACACACACACACACACATATATATATATATATTACAAAAACACCAAAAATAAGTAGAAAAACCATTTACTTGATAGCATGATTACAACACAGCCTGTGCTGTACAAAATAAAGTACAATAATAAGTACAAAATGAGAACAAAAATGTAAAATAAATAAGTACAAAAACCATTCAATTGGCGGAATGATTCCAATGCAGCCTGTGCAGCACAGTTCAGAAAGGAGACGAAGAGAAATAATTACAGGAGTTGTTCCATTTTGCGGCCACGAAGGTCATTGCACAGCCGACAGCGACGGAGTAACGATTGTCAGACTCGCTCAAAGATACCGGGTATGAGGGCGATCTCTGCCGCAGCGACGCCGATCCGTGCTATGAGATTCTCCAGTGTCTCCAGAGGCTTCTGATATATGAGTGATTTAAGGTGTCCCCAAAAGAAGACGTCCAAGGAATTGAGGTGCGGTAAGCGTGGAGATCAAGCAACAGGTCCGGTGGGTCCAATCCACCTCCCGGGATATGTAGCATGGAGGTGGTTACGTACCACAATGGGAAATGTACTGGTGCACCATCCTGCAAGAACCACATATTCTGTCGCACTGTGGCCGATTCACCCTGTAGCAAATACTGGAGGACGTTCTGAAGGAAAACAAGGTACGATGCGCCATTGAGGGCTTTCGAGCGCAGAAGGTACGGTCCCAACAGATTATCATCGCGGATCCCTGCCCAGATGTTAACACTGAACTTGTGTTGAGCTTTCGAGGGGACAGTGGTATGGGTATGACGTCTATTTTTGCGATTTTCACCGTCTAAACGCGGTTTGGGATATCATGTTCTATGGCAATTTTTGTTCCTCTTGATGCTTAATATCACTCCTCTGAATTTCTCGCCACTTCAAGGCAACACCCTGTATATATCTATCTATCTATATACATATATATATATATATATATATATATATATATATATATATATATATCTGTGTGTGTATGTATATATACATATAGTGTGGTTTAGATTAAGTATCCCTGTTTAGAGCACTGTAGAGAAAAACCAGTGGTCATAAGAACGACCAAATATGCGAGATGTGCATTTCAGAATGTGTATTTCAGAAATATCTATCTATCTATATACATACATACATATATATATATATATATATATATATATATATCTGTGTGTGTATGTATATATACATATAGTGTGGTTTAGATTAAGTATCCCTGTTTAGAGCACTGTAGAGAAAAACCAGTGGTCATAAGAACGACCAAATATGCGAGATGTGCATTTCAGAATATGGGGAAACGATAATGGAAGAGATGGCGTTGGAACCAGTCCCTAGAAAAACATAATCCAATGATACCGTTTGGCAGTCGTGATGCGTAATAATTACGAATTGTGAGTGGTATAAACGAGCATCAACTGTCAGAAGCCCTGAATATGAAATTTTGGTAAGCATTTTGCAAATGTTCCGTATGGCATCAACAAAAGAAGAAGACGTCGTTTTATGCAAATTGTTTAAGCACAATTTGCTATAAAAACACGTTCAAAGCTTTGTGGAAACTTTCGACAATCACGATGGGACTCTCATTGCTTGACGGTGCTTTATTATTAAAGGTGTTTTACAAGAATGACGAAAACTCTGATGGATTTTTTCTCGAGTACAGACGTTTGAAATCGTTGCGTGCAAGTCCTCTGATAGCATGTTACGTCCGGAGTATAGTTCAACGCGTTAAGGATACTAGAAACATCTCAGTTTGACCAGGACAAGGCCGAAAACCTGTGACAATGCAAGTGGTCAAAAATTTTGAAAATCATCCAGCGTAACCAAGTATTACAAGATTCTGACACAGCTATCCATGAAGCGTTTGCTTTGGCATTCCTTGCATGCATGCAAGTGGACGCCAACTTGCTCTGGAACATCTTGTGGAGTGATGAGGCCCATTTTTCTATGTATAGAGCAGTAAATACCTAAAACAGGCGCAACTGGGCAATGGAAAATCCCCCACTAGTTTCAGCAGATCCTTTACATTCTCCAAAACTAACACAGGTTTACAGAAACATTTCTGATTGGGTCCTACTTATTTGAAGAAATCGATCCACAGTGACCAGAGTCCTGTTTAGTAACTGCACAGCGTTATTGGGAAATATTGCATAACTTTGTTATTCCTCATCTTCCACAACGAGGATGTCTCAGCTCTATTGCATAACTTTGTTATTCCTCATCTTCCACAACGAGGATGTCTCAGCTCTATGATATTCTAACAAGGTGGAGCACCTCCCTACATCTGTCCTGTTCAACAGTTGTTGCGACAGCATTTTACAGAAAATCGAGTAATCAGTCGCGCATTTCCATCTTTATGGCCAACCCTTTTCCCACATCTGAACCCTTGTGACTTTTGGCTGTGGGGTTACCTGGAAAGCACGGTTTATCGGGGAGATATTCGTAAACATGCAGATTGGGAGGATAGTGTAATTTTGCACACTCGCAACATTACAACAGATCAATTATGTGCAGCTCCCGAACACGCGTTCATACGGTACCAGTTGTTGCTTCTTCAACACATGGACATATTGAACACTGTCAAGGATTTGTCTTTCTACAGCCATCTTCCTTTCTGCGTGCTATGTGTAACAAGTTTTAGATGCATTAATGAAATTGATATTTGGGTGTTTATGACTACTGTCAGTAGCTATTGCTCGCTTATATCACTTACAATTCGTAATTTATATGCATCACGACTGCGAATACGGTTCATTGAATTATATATGTTATAGCTAGGAACTATTCGCAGCGCCATCTCTTTCCGTATCGGTCACTTTCGGAACTACTTTTTTTGCATCCTTCGTTTCCATGTTCTAAAATGCATACACCGTAGATTTAGAGTTCTTCTGACCACTTGTATTTTCTCTACAATGCTCTGAACAGGTTTACTTTAATTCTAACTACCCGGTATACACTTATGTCCAAAAGTTAAGCCTAATTCCTAAAATGCAAAAAACTCGGAGTTGATATGGATACAAAGGTTTACAATCAATTATGGAGAATCGTGGGAAGAAGATAAATCACTGAGCAAATGCAAAACAGTTCAGTCGACGTCGACATGCGCAAAGCACCGGCGCATGTCGGAACGAGTATAAAACGGCCTCGAGCGGAATGGCCATTTGAGACAGAATTTCGCAATTGCTGTGGTACTGAGCGTTGTTAACAAGTAAAATGGACGGAGGATGTCACAAAGATGCCAACTGGACATGTTTTTTGAAGAGACGAATTATTAGAATGCTGGGATCCGGTTGATTCCACATCGAAGTGTCTCGAATACTGAATGTGCCACAGTGTGTGATCTCCAGATTGCGACAGAGGTTCCAAACCACTGGAGATGTTACCCGACGACCAGCACCAGGTCGGTCAAGGGTAACAATCGCTCGGCAAGACTGATATTTGGTGATAACAGCGCGACGTCAGAAGAACCGTTCTGCCAGACAACTGGGTCCAGCCCTGATAACCACCACAGAAGAGAAAAACTGTTTACAGGAGACTCAGACACATTGGCCTCTATGCTCCCCATGACGTCTGCACAGAAACACGCGTGTTTATAGTGGAGTTTGGAACATCGGCAGTGGAGTGGACAAAAGTGGGGCAATGTCATGTTCAGTGACGAGTCAAGATTTAGTCTGCAAACTGGTTTTCGTCGTACCTCGATCTGGAGAGAGCGCGGAACGTGTTTTCACCCGGGAAACATCACGGAAAGACATCGTTTTCCGTTTGGGGGAGTCATGGTCTGGGAAGGCATCATGATGGATGGCCGCACAGACCTCCACATCTTTGACACTGTATCGGATACCGGTCAAAGATACAGATACGAAGTCCTTGAGCCTACCGTTTCATTGTTTCAAAGTGCTGGTTGTCCTGGTTTCATATTCATGGATAATAAAGCGCCTCCTTGCCGTGCGGCCTTGGTCGACGACGTCCTTCAAACTGACGATATCCAGCCCATGCTGTGGCCTTCTAACTCTCCTGATCTGAATTCAATAGAGCATGTGTAGGATATGCTCGGGAGACATCTTTCAGCCCTCCGCTACCCACCAAGTTCCGTTCCGAGATTGAAAACTGATCTCATTGAAGGTTGGAATTCCTTGAGCACGCAACTCATTCAAACCCCCAGCGAATGTATTAGAAATCGTTGCGCATATGACTATCCGAGATTCTCACACACCGTATTAAACTGCAGCATCACATTGTTTTTATAATTCTGTTTCACTGAGGTTGATACTCGTATTGTGACCCTTTTTGTTCCAACCCTTTCCTTTAGATAATAAAAGTTGCTATTATCCTTGTTTAGCATTGTTTCCTTTTTATACACCCGAATACAGCGTTTCCTTCCATTCCGATGTTGTTATTGAGACCCAGACCGTCCGACCTACCAGAAAGGTGTAAGGTAATTCCATTCCGATGTAGATTTCCTGAAATTTTCACATAAACAGCAACTATGTTTGATTTTGGACAGGAGTATATATATATATATATATATATATATATTTACACTATATATATATATATATATATAAATATATATATTTATATATATTTATATATGTACAAAGAAATATTTTTCCGTAGATTGTAACAAGTCTATTTGCTACCTGTATTCACAAATATTAAATCTAAGTCAATATGTTATTGGAATATTTGTACAAAATTAACTATTTAAAATAACCCACTAGTTCTATAATATTAAACTGTGGATTGTGTCTACTCTGTTTATTCAATAATTTTGTTTGCAGCTAAAGATGCTGTAGAAATAAAAACTTCATCTAGAACTGTTGTTTGCGCATTAATTTAATTTTCTATTAAAGTCTTCATCGTAAAACTCAAACTTTGATTTTTGAATTTAAAATCTCTAATTCGTATTTACTGAGTAATTTAACTGATTCAGTCAACATTTCACTGTGTCGATTTAGATAATGGAGAGAAAACATCATCTTCAACATTTTTCATTTTGTAAACCTAAAGTTACGTTTTGTTCTAAATATATATTTATTACACTTAACCATTTGAGGATAAATAAATTAAGCAAATGGATTTTCTAATGTTGAATGTAGTAAACAAATATCATGTACCTGAAGTATAAATTTGGTAAAGATTTATATGTAGTACAGACTATCATAAAAAATAAATTCTGCCGAGAATACCCTTTTTATTAACACTTTACAGCAAAGTTGAAAAGTGTTTATGACTTTGTTCATTCTGTCTGTCTGTCTGTCTGTCCGTTAGCACGATAATTGCCGTAAAAATGACCTAATCAAAATGAAATTTTAGTATGTTGTTCAGACGGTCTGTAGAACCTATGGGAATATAAATGAATAATATCACCCAATTAGTTTTGGATTGAACCCGGGTCGAAAAAATGAAATACATTGAGCCCTATGGGACCTAATTTTTCAAACATTTTTTA
Organism: Amaurobius ferox; assembly: GCA_951213105.1. Lineage (NCBI taxonomy): Eukaryota > Metazoa > Arthropoda > Arachnida > Araneae > Amaurobiidae > Amaurobius > Amaurobius ferox. Next base: position 66,857,287 of record OX578147.1, read on the forward strand.
AGCGGATTTAAAATTCACAAATTGCTTCGAAAATTTTAGGTAATATTCAAATTGTTCCATAAAATATATAAAAAAAAAATCAGCGAAATATATTCAGTAGTTTTTTAAATAAGAATTAAAATAATAATTACACCTCTTATATGAAACGATCACGTGACCATGATATGAAACGATCACATGACCCACTTCAAAATGATATATGGCATCCATCTTGTTTCAAAATCGTGATTTTTTTAAGTTCCTTTAATTCATATTGAGTGTTGTATCCGTCCTAAAACTACTTTATTTTTGCTTAAATTCTGTGCATCTACATACTGAAACAACGCAATGACAATATATTTGAGTTTAAATGCTCATCTAAATTTGATTATTTCTACAACTAAGCCTATTTTTCACCTATGTAAAATGTAAACAGCAAAATATATAGAATGAGTTGTATTAGAATTCCTGTATTTTTTTAACACAAAATAATTTAGTCCATGCAGTCTGCATGCCTGATATGAATGAAATATTAATTGATTTCATAAAGAGAAGGACAATTTTTTTCGATGAAGTTTCAAGCATAGAGTTTAATTTTTTGTAGCTCCATGGTCTTAAACAAAATGTTTAAATAAAATAAATTATTACAGTATTGTGATGAATGAAATGAATTGGAGAAAATTATGAATGAAATCCTGTTTTTATAGAGAGATCCAGGCATGTTATTTTTTCTATGACGTCATTTGAATTAATTTCAGTTGTTTTCGATGAAGTTTTCAAATATAATAAATTATCGTAGTATTATGATAATTCTAAAACTATTACCGAGGAATGTATAACATTTTAGAGATGTTTAAACCAGGCAATTTATATTTCAATGCCGTCATTTGAACGAAGTTCATTTTTTTCGATGAAGGTTTAAGTTTTCAAATATAATAAATTAATGCAGTATTGTGATAAGTTTCAGAATATTACCAAGGAATGTATTGCATTTTAGACTTGTTTAAATAAAATTGCATTGAAGTTGGAAAGTGTTTCATAATCAATGCTTTAAGCATGATTGATCTTTCTTGTTTAGTATAATATAGTGCTTCGTATAGAGTAAAATTATCGCACTGTTCCAAGAAATACCAATGATTATATTTTTAAATATAATATGGACGAATTGGGACGATATGGAAAATCTTCGAAATGTGTCTTGACACTCTTCTGCTTTGAACCAAGTTGGTGACAATCGTATCTTTCTTAGTTTAGATCCAACGTATAATTTAGTTCTAAATTAAGGACTTTATCAGCTCCCTATGTACTTTCCATATGGTATGACAGCAAAGCGTTGAATCCAAAGTTATGAGTTTCATGTTTTTATATATCCTTGATTAAAATGTTTGTGTTTTTTTGGTTGAACGATGATTTGATTCTACAGATTTAAGTACGGTTTTATCTTCCCCAAAATAAATATCTCTGATGTAAAAAAGGGGGACAAGGGCGAAATTCTATAGTTTTATGACTTAACTATATTTACAATACCAATTTGCCTGTAAGAGGTGCATGCGAGGATATAAGCTGAACTAGAAAATTTTGGCCTCGCTCAATTTTACTTTCTCGTCCGTAGTAAAGTAATGTTTTCACGAAAATTTTCGAGTTTGAGATATTGATGCCAATAAATATTTTAAGATCTCCTGAACACGTTTTGACTATTTTGAGAGTGATGTCCGTCTGTCTATCTATCTGTATGTATGTGGTGAATTTCTTTTGTACACACTAGCGGCCATAACTATTAATGGATTTTCACAAAACTTTATATCCGGCTTTGTTATAAAAAAATATAGAACTATATAGAATTTATTTAAATTCGAGTAAAAGCATCGACATTTATTTGAAATTATATATTTTTTTAATCTGGCAGCACAAGACAAAATTTGACATAAACATTCATAAAAATGGGTTTATTTATGGCTTATTGATCACAAGACTTTGTGGTTTCAATCATTCAATCATTGTTGTGAAAAATAGCCGGAATGCAATTTTCTATTCGTGACGTCATAAACCTTTCTTCTGGGGCAAATTACCCGCCTTTAGGGGTACATTTTCAAGTATGGTTTCCATCGAAATATTTTTAAGCCCTTTAAAGTGAAGGGTATGAATGAATGAATGAAATGAAGGTGGGTGGCTCCAGAAGAGCCCAGCACATCGACTAGTGGTCTATTGTACTACCCCAGAAGAAAAAAAAGATCTCTAAGAAAAGAGACCAGTAGCCGATGCGAAAATAAGCAGGCACTTGACAGGAATGTCATTCAGCTCCCAGGGTTCAATCACATGACGACCAATGTGCTCGAATCTGTGAGCAGAGTAAGCTTCACATTCACATAGAATGTGAGCTGCAGTTTCTTCGCTGTGATTGCAGCCTCTGCAAAGCGAATCCTTGGTGACACCCATAATATTAAGGTGTCTCTTGAGGGTGCAGTGCCCAGTAAGGAGCCCAACAGCCCTCCTGATGCCGGTTCTGCTGAGCCTGAAAAGTTCCTTTTGACGTTTATTAGGGCAATTGCAGTTGAGAATTTTTGCTTGCCTTTGTCCCTTAGTGTCACGCCAGTTCTTACATTGAAGCTTCCTGAAGATGTCGTAGACAATTCTTCTAACAAGGTCATTGGGAATTCCCAAGGCCGGCTCAGGGCCCACAAAGGGAGTACTTGAGCCTTTCCTAGCAAGTTCATCCGCCAATTCATTCACAGGAATACCCGAATGACTAGGCACCCAGTAAAGAATGACATTATTATTGCTAGCAATTTCACAGACTGCATTATAACATTCCCAAACAAGGTAAGACGTCACAGTGAACTTCCCCAGAGCCATAAGAGCAGCCTGACTGTCAGAACAAATGAAAATCTGGCTATTCTTATACTTCCTGTCATAGCAGATTCTACAACACATAAGGATGGCAAAGACTTCGGCCTGAAAGACAGTAGCAAAATTGCCAAGCGGATAAGACAGCTCAGTACCATCATCAGGGCAGCAAACACCAGCACCAGTACTTGTGCCAATCTTCGAGCCATCCGTGTACCAAAGTGAAGGGTAACAAGCTATAATAGTAATAATTTAGATTCCTGATACGACTGTTAAAAAATGTTCTCGTAAAATAAGAAAAAGCTACTAAAATGGATTGCGGCATTTGAAAGAGTGGTTGGTATTTGGTATTAGTAGTGGTTCTGATATTTGCTAATCGTAGAGTTGAGACAAACTCTAATTAGTTGTTTAATTTCGGATGTGTTCTTTTTAGAGGTTATATCGCTTTTGAGTGTTATATGGAGGATATCATTGTCAATTTACTATGATTTACGATTATAGAGTCCACTTCAACAATAAGAGCTTGAAATTTCGTCTCAGTAGTTTCAGCGGTAGAGCCTCGACTGGGCAGTTCAGGGATCTAGCTATCGATTCTCGTTTGGGGCAGCAATGCTCTTTACAATGGCGTCCAAACAAATCAGTCCTTTAGGTTAATGCAAAGATGTTGGAAGGCTGAAAGTGACTCTAGTACGACTAGTACGGATTCAGTGAACTCTGGTAGATGGAGCGCCGATTTCAAATTGAGAGTATAACTGTCACGCAGGATACTGACCTGGATAAAAATAACAGGAGGTTGTTAATCAGGTTTTCAGTTGCCCGCCAATCTGACATTAGAGGTTGGGGAATGCAGAGTCCACTTCGATGATTAGAGCTTGCAATTTCGTCTCAGACACTTAACGGTAGAACGTCTGCTGGACAGTTCGGAGATACAGGGTTTGATTCCCGGTTCGGGCAGCAAAGGCTCTTTACACGATGATTTAAAATTTTAATATTTTAGAGAACCTATTTTACCATATTTGCCAGCATACCTGAGAATTTCATACGATGGATTCATCACATAGAAACCTTGTCTGAAGGACAGGGTGAAGATGACTACCTTTCTTTGAAATTCTAAAGACTGTACCTTTTTCGATTTTAAAAATACAACCATGCGACTTGCAATATACCAGTCTACCATTATACAATACACCAAGGTACAATACACCAATATCTGGCACAATGTACATATATCTGGTACAATGTACCAGATTAACATTGACCTTTTCAACGGGTTATTTCAAATTTTCTTAACAATTAATAAGATATTTATAGAGGTATGGTGTATGTAGTTTAATAATGGTGTATATTAAACTACATATCTAGAGCTGGCGGGAAAAACCACTTAAGTCAAAAACAAGGAATTTGAGGTATTAACGAATGAAAATAATGACATTTTTAAGACATCGTTTTTTTAAATGTTTGATTTTGATTTTCAAAATACACATTTAATTTTTATGGTATTTATTACACATTTATAAGCTAAAAAAGCATACATTGTATTGTAATTTTGGAAAATGAATTTTTAGGTAAATACTGACTTAAGTGGTTATTCCCGAAACAAGTTTGTGGCAAATACAGACATAAGTTATTATTCCTGACTTCAGTATTTATTCTTTAAACACAATTATGATGTGTTTACAAATACAGATATAAGTAATTGTTTAATAAAACATCGGTCATAATGCAGCATTTAATTGTGCATTCTAATTCCAAACTGTTATTATTATTTAATGTTTTCTTAGGACTACTTTAAGTAAATATTTTGTAAAAATTATAAAAAACGTCGAAATGATGTCTTACCTGATATTTCTGAAAATTTTTTAAAAATAAAATTAAAAGTTAATGCACTTTTTTTGTAAATTAATTAGCTAATTTAAGTTGCATATAAATATAAACATATAAAACTCAAACATATAAAACTGAAACTCAAACGTCGTTTATAGTTCATCCGGATAAATTTCAATTAGATCGGAATCAATGTCTACTTCATTTGAAGTCGGAAGCATGGAACAGAAATGATCCATTTGGTAAGATTTTCGTACATTTAGCAAAATTTAAAAAGTCGTTCAGTTGGCGACATTCCGCCAAATTCGCCGCAAAACTCTCGACAAACGTTATGGACGCAGTAATAAGTTATTCTTACTTCTTCTTCTTCTGTTGGATAGCGGATAATATTGGCGTTTGCTGTAGAACAGATAATATTGGCGTTCAAATACAAACGTATTTCTCAAAGTATCATTTCTCATGAATGGAACGAGCTAGGTCCACGAGAATGATGTCACCAAATTTATCGCAGGATATTACATATGATAATTGAACATGTCTCACAGCAGTTAATATTATTTTTTTACTTCATGGGATTTTATTGATGAATTAATTTGAAAAAAATGTTTAATATCTCGAGAACAGTTCATGCTAGCACTCTAAAGTTTAAGTAAATCGTTTTCTAAGGAAAAAATACATAAGAAATGTCTATTTTCGTAATTTTATTAAAAGTTTTGATATTGTGATGATTTTTTCAAAAAGTCACTCGAAAATTTAGGGGGGTTCCCAGCATTCGATTGTGTTTAAGAACAATAGACTTCCAGTAATCACTGATAGTAATTTTTATTTCGACTTGCACTCGAATCGCCCCATTCGTTCGTTAGATATCGTGTCCATAGACTCACTGACGCACACACACACACTTACGTACACACATACACACATCACCTCAAAAATGTTCTATTCGTGATCAGGTATGATTGAAACGTGCTCTCCTGTCGAAAATTCGAATTCGAATTTTCGAGCCCGTCACAATACATTCCTTATACATTATTATATATAGTTTAAACAAAAAAAATAAACTGCTCCCTCTTCCAAGCAGACTAATCAAACTACCACGGAGTCTCGTTTTAATTGCATCAGCGGTTACAGAGGTAGCTAAGAACAGCTGATTTAACACCAGCATACAAGCTCCAGGCTACCGCAAATAAACTACAGTATATTTCAATATATGGGGATTTTGTTTAGCACATTCCCAGTGAGAACATGTAAAACTTGCACAATCAGTACAATTTTCCCGGTAACTATACTTTATAAGCTACTGAGACGAACATCGTGCCACAGCGCGGGAGTAAAGTATTTTTATTTATGTTATCTAACATAACTCAAAAAGTTTTACTATTAAACATTTGCTCTACCGCCCCCTATTCTTTTGCAGAGATTCACTTCTGGCTCTACCGCTGACAGCACAGAAACCTTTTTATTTTTATGCATATAATTTGCATTAAGAGCCTTGTTCTCAAAACTCTAGTTTCTATTCTGGCTAAATCTTAAGAGAAATATTTAATAAAATACAACATACCTGAGATATTTTTACTCTTGTGAATTCACCATTAGTTGTCCCCGTGACAACATACTATTCTAAAATTGAGAAACCACTCACTAAAATAAAGTGTTATTTCAGCACTATGATAATAAAACAGCTGCCTAACAATAATCAATTGCCTAACAATAATCTGCCTAACAATAATCACCGGAAATAGGCATCGAAAGGGAGTTGGGAGAGAATGTCGCGCGCGCCTTGAAATTTTACGAAATAGAAAAGAATATTGTGACGTAGTTTCAACAAAGAACAAGGTTGTATAAACTGTACGGAATGATAACATTTCTTCATGTTTTTTAAACGCTAAAATCTGCACAAATAAAACGGATAATAATAACTTTTCTTGACTTATGTGCTTTTTCCCGAATATATCTGTTCGAAAATTAGAGAAAAATAACCTTTTATGACTTATGTGGTTTTTCCCGGCTGACTTCGGAGCAAAATCTAGTAGGTTGTTTATGGTGTTTCTTTTTTTTTTGATATCTTAGAAGTCCAACAGATGTACGTGCTTTTTCTACAGCATAGTTCATACATTTCTTCAACAGAATATGTTATTAAAAAAAATGCAATTTTTGACTTATGTGGTTTTTCCTGCCACGTCTAGATATATACGTAGGTGGTTCAGAAAGTAAGGTAACAAGAGCCCTCACGGGTGTACAAATTCGGCGTGCGAATTATTTGAATTGAATATGAAAGGTGTCATGTTGTTGCACGACAACACCCGACCGCATACGGCCTCGGTTACACGTGATTTGGTATAGCGTTTCCGATGGAATGTACTGGAACACCCACCCTACAATTCGAATCTCGCACCAAGCGATTTTCATCTCTTCAGACCGTTGAAGAAGCACGTGATAGGTCGCCATTTCACAACCGATGCCGAATTTCATGAAGCCGTCGTTAAGTAGCTCCGTGACCTGGACCCTGATTTCTTCTATGCCAGATTCGATAGATTGGTTTACCGGTGGAACAAATGCTTCGACAACCATGGTGACTATGTGGAAAAATAATAAGTACGAGTGCCTTGCTAACTTTGTGTATCTCTTTGATTTCGTGAATAAACCTTTTCTCTCACAGGACTTGTTACCTTACTTTTTGAACCACCCTCGTATAATGTTGTATATTAAACTACATATATATGCATCTTAAAATACATAATAGTGAATGTAGTTTAATAATATGTAGTAGATAAGAGAGGTATAGTGCATGTGTAGTTTGAAATCATTAGTATACTATAGTTTCTTGCAGCGTCTCATTCCTTGTCATTGACGTGAAACTGGGCAATTTTATCTGTACGTAACAATCGTAATTAAAATATTATAGCGCAAAATTAAATTTAAGTTACCAAGTTTCAGGGGATTTCTGGATTTTTGATTACATTATATATACATTATACATTAGATATTCATAACATTAAGCTAATTCGAATTTAAATATTCAGGCACACCGTGTCGCGGGAACAGCTAGCTACCTCCTTACCGAATTCTGCAGCTGCCTGTAACTTTAATTTTACAACGCGACACAGAATCATATAGAGAAACACTTATATATTATTTTACGATATATTAAAATGAATTACCTGTCTTTACCCTGGTCTAAATAAGCATCTACTACTTAAATACTCTTGATACAGATAACATCATTCGTTTTCCAGATCACCTGTTTTGAACTAAAATCATTCCTGCGCTTCGTTTTCTCAATGTTTAAGAATGACAATTGTTCAACGCGGACGTAATCAGAAACATCTTAGATTAGTAAATAAGGCCGTGCTTTTGAAAATTATGAGTCACAAACTTGTGGCAAGCCAATCGTTTTGCTAGTTTAGTGGGGTGCAATTCTCTCTATAACAATAATGCGTATGTTGTTATATTTGTCTACTGTCGTGTTTGTTTTTGTTAGCTGACATCAAATTGAGCGTCACGGCATTTTTTTTTCTGGAAAATGAATATGGGAGACTGGGGTAAGATGACCAGCTGGGCAAGATGACAAATAACAGTTTTAACGACTTTATTCTTAGGTGGTAGCAATTGACGAACATAGTTAAAATCCCCTGTATCAGAGCAACTAATCGTATGCGGAAGGCCCCATTCTTGCTGCACGTACAATTTATATTCTTAGTCAAACTTTATTAATGCACTCTAAAAAATAAATGTGTAAAACTGGAAATTTACACAATTATATCGGTAAATGTGTCAATTCACAGACGTGTATCTCAAATATACTCGTTGGTGTATGTATTTAATGAAGTGTGTATTTAAGGAAGTGTGTACTACTTTCTAAAAGTGCATTAAAATGTGTAAATCTAATAGATCATGGGATTTTACACAGCTTGGCTGGTTTTTCAGTTTACACACATTTTAATGTATACTAACGAACATCTGTGGCCAGCCCTTTCGCTTTACAATTTTATTGATGGGTTGACGTAATTCTCCACATGAGCTGTCACACATTTCATAATATAAAAACTAATTAGATTTGAAAAAATCTATCTGAACGATGGTGAGACAGCCCAGTGGTTAACGCGCGGGAATTGCACGCGAACGATCCGAATTTGATTCCCGACTCTGCCCAAACTGTCCTTATGTTCACGCGAGGTATGGGCACGTTAAATATGCAGGCCCGTAAGTCCTTCCGAGAAGTTGGCGGTAGGGGAAGGAGTGTATGGTCCCTGTGGATGCAGCCCTCACTGGGTTCCGGTCTAAATTGCGGGGCACTACTCTACCGTCCAAATAGATACCTTACACCTAGGTCGGACGGTCTCATTCAAAGGAAAAGTAGAACTTTAGTCAGTTCTCTATTTTTACATTAGTTAAGCAATTTTATTTTATTAATAAGATGTTTTAAAAGTTAAAAAATATATAATAAAAATTTTCGTTAGATTCAAATATATTATTTAAATTCTAAATTATAATTTTATAGTTAAATTCATATATTCGATTTACATTCTGCCAAATTAGATTTCCCTATTATGTGAATATTACTGCGTGAGTTCCAAATATCAGTGGCGTAGGCAGGGATTTCACCTGAGATTTTTCTTGCTTTAACCCCGGATATGTGCCACTATTTGTATACTTCACATTATTTGAACAGAACTGATTTGAAATTAAAATGAAATATTAATTTTATTTTGCCCACTGTGCAAAATTGCATGATAATTACAATAGAGATTTTAAAATGAAGTACTTCGAAGAGTTTTCGAGGTAGGTAGTTATTTATTGAGAAAAATGCAGTTGATGCGAAGAGAATATGGCAGTAGTACCACGGCAACCCCTTGATTATGCAACGCGACTCAATAAAGCAAGCGCATTGCGTTGCGTAATCGAGTAGGACAGTGGTACGGAGGAAAAAGTTTTCAGCTACGAAGACACCGATAATAAAATGGAATGACTGCAAAGTGGTTTTGGAGGTTTAACATGATTTTATAAAATACATATATTTTATTTATTCATATATAATTAATATAGTTTATAATAAAATTATATAATTAAATTGTAATAACTCTACACTTAACGTGATTGGTTGCCAAAGAAGCTGCGATCCTGCATTTGAATGACGTCAGTGTGTTTTGCTTTCTCCTTTGTGGCGATTGTAGTAGCTGTAATCGCCGAACTAAATGAAGTAAGTTTTAGTCTATTTACTAATTTTTAATACGTATCATTAAAAAATATTATTGAAATACAAATTCTTGTATGTAAACTATTTAAAATTTCGATAAATTCTTTTGATGAATATTACATTGACTGACAAAAGTTTGTCTTCATAACTTTTCAACCCGGTCTGTTTATATTACTATGAGAGTTTTTTTTTAACTGCGAATATCGAAATCTAAAAAAGTCAATGTTAATTAGCCTTTTTTATAACCGACAAGTAATCTGGAACTTCAAAAGATGTAGTTAAGCTTTGGTCATACATCGTCTGCCTGATGTTTGTTTACATAAAGTATAACCCTTAAAGTTGTTACATGAAGCGGGAATTTTGAAAATTTATAATTTTTCTATGTTTATAAACTTTTATTTACTGTTGTCTTTTCATACATCTGTGGTATTGGAAACTGAATTTTAGAAAGATTTTTCGAAATGGAACTTGTAATATAGAGTTTATAATTTTTAAAATGATTAATATTTTTCCTTCCACTGTTCAACATATGTAATTGAAGTAAAAATGCTAGGTCAATTTTTCACTATCTAAAATTTGCATATCATAGAAATTAAATTTCATGGGTATAAAAATGAAGTTATAAATTTTCTTTATAGAACTTTAAAATGTTTTTTTGCATATAAAATGTATCTTAATTCTGCCAGGGACTGAAATTGTCTAACCAAGGTGAGGTAATGACATGTCGATATTGATACATGTCATTATCTATAGAAATTCCTGTAATCTTGCATCTTTTTACTAACTATACAACTTCTTTTTTTAAAATAATAATGTTAGTACAGATTTTCAGCATATGTATACTTAAGCACTGTAAAATTATTTCTATTAATACATTTTAAAATTTCACAGATTTTACAAGTAACAGTTAATACGAATTTTAACTGTTAATGTGAATTTTTCTAAAAAGCTGAATTAATTTCCTGATCTTAATAAAAATGTATTTTTTTTGTTCAATCTGGTTGATTGAAAATAGGGCTAATTCCTAATGAAATTTATTCCCCATAAAGTTCAAATCTGGGACTGTAAATATTTAAATTTTGAAAGCGTCATTTAAAATACTTTTCATAAATTTTAAACATATCTTACAGGAAAAAAACATCCAGTTATTGGTGATTTTACTTCTTAGCTGACATGGTTTAAAGCAGAGTTGGGCAGTATCAAAATGCATATATTTTAAATACATTTTCAAAATACATTTGTATTTTGTATTTTAAATTGAAAAAACTAAAGTATTTTGGTAATTTATTGAAAATACATTTTCAGAGTATTTTGTATTTTTAAAATACTCAAAATACATTTTGTGTTTAAAGCGCAGAATAACGCTTCAGAAAAGAGAAAATGGTTAATCTATATTTTGTCTAGTCATTGAATTTGTTTCTAAGAGTCGATCTAAACAAACTTTTGCAACCTGGCGCCGATAAAGATGGTAATTATTGGGTTGTTTAGTATCTGTAGTGGTCTCTAAAAATATAGTTTCTGTTATAAACTTCACATTCATATAAGAATTATAAAACGATGTTGTTTGGTAGACGCCTTCCTGCTTATGTATAAAGACAAGGGACAAGAAGAAAGTTTGACTTTCAATTCTTTGGGAAAACAAAAGCATAGGCTATCCAAGGTTTGCTATGCAGGGGTTCGACAGCCCAGTGGTTAGCCCAAACTGTCCCTGTGTGCACATTAAATATGTGAGTTCGTAAGTCCTTCCGAGAGGTTGGTGAGAGGGGAAGGAGGGTACGGTCCCTGTGGATGCTATCCCCACTGGGTTCCTATCTAAATTGGGTGGAACTTCACGGCCCAAAAAATTTGCCATACTATTGTTTTTCAGAAAAATATTTTCTTGAAACATCTATTTTTTCAGATCTTCAATGGAGCTCAGATGCTAACTGATTTGAAGTTAGTTTTATATTTCGGAGGAATTGAAAGTACACTATGGATTTCGATTTCCCTTTTTTTTTTATTTCCGGTTCAAAAATTGAAATTGTCATATTACTTGAAACGTATGTATCTCAAAAGCATTCTTTTACCCCTTCCTGTCGGTGGCCCTACTCGCAGCCGGTTTGCTTTCAGTTGACACATACATAGCTTTTCTTTTCCGTTTTCTGCCTCTTCAGCAATTTTTCATTAAACTACTGCATAACCATGGCAGCAGACGATTCTTTTCTTAAAGGTTGCTGTAAATGCTTTCTGCTACAAATCATAACTGCCAAAAGTGCAGAGAAGATTATTAAATGATGTTTACTGCAATTCCATAGCATGGATATAACTAGCAATACATGAACATGGCTCATTAGAAGTACGATTGATAGAAAAGTTTGGATTTATGGTATGATTTTTTTTATTTGTATATTTCTATTCTCTTACATCCGTAATTATAATCAGAAATTTTGTATTTTATACAATATTTTTCTTATTCCTTATAGAACAATTTTTTTCCCTATTCCCTATAGAACAATTTTTTCATTTTGTTTAGATTAATATAAATTATTTATTATTTCATGATCATTCTTTCACTATGATTTTCAGAAAGCGTATAAAATATTTATTAACATGTGTATTATAAATGTTTTTTTTTATAATATTTTAGATATCTAGTTAATTATGGCTGAAATAAGTTTTATATGCAATTTTACAGCAAATGTAAATTTGTCATACATTATAATAGCAATCTATTGGTATCATATGTTGGTTCTTCTGTAATACAATAGTATCAGTTATTTGGTATCGGATCTTTTTTTGTTTCGTCACACCTTAGTAAATGCTCTGGTTTTTGGCCACATCAATGAGAACAGTGCCATCTATAGGCAGCAGCTTTTCAGGACCTGTTTTTCTCCTCTGTTGGTATCCTATCTATTGTATCTAAACAATGTAGAAAAAGAAGGACCTCAAATTGGAATCTACTCCAGTAAAAAATTTTTTTATTGAAAGTAAGTAATGGTAAGTCATGTATTAACATATCATGAAATATCACTTTCAATTTCTGTAGCATATTTATTTCTTGGCGGCGAATAACTATAATTTTCATATGTTGATAATTATAGTTATATACTTATTGAAGCTGTGAATTGTAGATTACAATTTTGCTACATGCTGATCTTTCCCAAGTAAAATCGAACAGTTTTCTCGGAAATTACATAAAAACAATCTATAAAGGCCCTATCACACTCAAGAACTTTTGGAACAACCAACTATTTCGGACAACTTTTCCCCCAATTTTTCGACGAAAAAGTTAGCGATAGGGTTATTGACAGTTTGAAGAAGTTGTGCTAAATGACAAAACTACGGCGGTATGTTTATCGCTTTTTGGCGACAACTATATATTTGTACATGCACTTTTCGGCAGACAGAGCGTTCTCGCTTCGACTTCGGCAGTAAAACAAGACTTTTACTTAGTACTTCCTTTTGTAACCTTTATTACTTTGTAATTATGACTAAATTGCTGTCAGCTGCAGGGAAAAATCAAATATGCCTTGGAATAATTACACTAGGATTATTCCTGCTTAAGAAGAAGAAACAAAGTAAACCGAGAAGGATGTGGACAAAATCTATTGTAAATTTTTGATTTGCTCTTTTTTATATGGATTACTTCAGATATCAGAAGCTTAAACAGATGAATGAACATTAAAAAATATTTGGATTTGTCACACATCCGTATAAAAAAGCAAATAAATATTTGTTGAAAAATATTCACTCTATTTTAAGATACAAAATTAGTTTAAAAAGTGATATTGCCGATATTGACTGAAATGAAACAAAGAAAAAGAAAACGTAAAAAGTATTTAAATTCAAGAATGCCGTTATTAAAATATTATGTCTTAAACAAATTTAAGTTCATTACCATTTTATACTTGATTTTAAAGGTATTCAAATACGTATCTATATTAAATATCCGAAGATGTTCTTTGCTCATTTGTAACGTTTAAAATATTTCTCATTAAAGTAAACTTTAAAAAAATTTTTTATCTACATTTATATTTATTAAGTAATTATGTTTTAAAATAGATTTAAATGTACATTCCATCTATAGCTGGTATAAAGTATACTTCAAGATGTTTTTCAAAGTAACTTCGAAATAAATTTTTATAAGCATTCAAATTTAAAAGAGTAAACTTTTCATATTTACATACAAACTTATTTTTTTTATTAAAAGTAAATGATTTTCAAATGTATTGTAAATTTCTAATTGTCTATATGCATTTAAAATAATAAAAAAATTCTTCAAATGTTAGCATTAAATTATTAAAATTTCAAAGTAGTTTGATTTTTGTTTTTATTCTAATTTAAAATGTTCAAAATTACATGTCGAAAGATAACTACTGCTCGTATAAGGATGTTCGATGATTTCTGTCTAATTTTACATGCACATTTTATATTTGCTAATTTTACAAGCACTTTTTTACTTAAGAATATATTCCATCTATACCTGGTATAAAGTATACTTCAAGATATTTTTCAAAGTACCTTTGAAATAAATTTTTATAAGCATTCAAATTTAAAAATAATTTACTGATATAAGGTTATTTTGTATATAGAACGTAAAATAATTTAAAACAAAAAAATTCTGCAGATTATTAAAGAAAACTGTATTTGAATATTTTAGCAACAGATGGCAGCACTTGTAAAATTTAAAATTCGCTTGGATTCGAACCAGAGCCCAGTCGTTTGCTGAGCTGATTCTCTACCACCCAAGCCAAAACTTCACATTTGAAATATACTAACAAATTATATTATGCAATGCATTTAGTGTTATTTTAGAGTACTATTTTGAAGAGTAAACAGAATAAGTTTTCAAGTTGTTTTAGTATTGCAATAGAGAAGGATAAAAAAAAGTCTATGGAGAACATACATGAAAATTCATTTTCTAAATTCTGTCTGATGTTTTTTTTACAATTCGAGAAAGAGAACATAATTGTATTCGTTAAAACGAGGAAATTGCCATAGTGTAGTAAATATTCTAAAACAATTTAAATTAGGATCCTTTGTGTTTTGTGATGGAATCACTTTAGTTAGCTTATTTTAGAAAACTGATGAAATATGTATATATCGCCAAAGCAAACTCGCGTCACAGAAAGGCGGATTTTCTGAAACGCATCTATACTGTAAACTAGCAAGCCGCTGGTAAATATAAATTTGAATCAGAAGAGACCAAAGAGATTATATTAGTAATAATATCTTAATTTTTATTATATAATATTTCATGTATATAAAATCGCTTTGGAAGAGATGGTTCGTAAAGATGATATTTTCTCGTACGCATGTTTCTTCAAATTCTTTTTTAAATACAGTGGATCTTTTAGATTCCACAAAAATGATTTTTCACGTATTGATTCAATAACTCCATTTCCATCTCGCATGACTACTTTTTTTCGACTTCGAGACGACTTTCATTGACATCCACCTTTATGACACAGAAATATTATGAATACTTAACAAAATTCTAAATCTAAACTAAAATAATACTTCGCGCTGCCTGGTTATTATATCAATACAATCTATCTGTTATTATATTCTATCTGTTCGCGCTCCAGATTCAAACTTGCACGAGGATTTCACGCCAAACCAGAATGTAGTAGAATCTGCGCCAACCTTTCTACACACGTGATTCTTTCGCTACTCATCTGTGATTGGCTGGCTAGTAAAAAATTGTCCCAAATAAACAACTTTTTCTATACCGGTCAGATAAAGTTGTCCCAATTTTTTGAGCTTATTTTACATGAGTTTTCCCCCAACTCTGCGTAAAAATTGTTCGAAAAGTTGGTTGTCCGAAAAATTGCCGGAAAAGTTGTTGAATGTGATAGGGCCTTAAGTATAAACATAATTTGCTTAATCAAGTTACAAATAAGTGTAGAAATTTCCTGCAAAAAAATTTGCTACAAAGTGTTTTGTAATATTCCAGGAAAAGTGCATGATTATAAGAGGAAAAGGTAAGTTCAGTAGTGATGGTGCTTTTTGGTCCTGAATGTCTTTTATCCCTGTTTCATAAGAAAACCTGTGTGAGTAGTGCAGAGTACAGGATCTCTATCAACCAGATATCTCTACGTGAAACATTGATTACTAAGGATTTCTAATATACATTTTTGCTCTGTGGTAGATTTGTCTGAAGTTGGTCTTATTGGTAAATTGTCTGAAGTATAAATTTCATTTTGTTAACAAAGCATAAAGTGAACAATAATAAAAATATATTGCCCAATAAAATTATTATCCAAAAATCGAAGGATTAATAAAATATGAGAATTTGCAGTATGTATTTCAAAAGTTTGTTAAGTGCTACGAGTCAAGAAATATTATGATTGTAATGTTTTGTATAAGTGGCTGACCATGAGAGAAATAATGAGAACCATAGAAATAATGAAATCAGGAAATTTTAAAATGGGATTTTTGGGGGACCCAATTTTTTTGTTCGTTATTATATGTAATAAGTTATTTTCTTTTTTGTATCAGAATATAAAAAAAAAGTTGTATGAAAGGTAATTGTATATGTCCTAAAATACTTTTTTTTTTATCTTCTAGAATTACTAAAGGGAAGGCTAATGAAGGAAACTGCTACCTCCAGATGCAGATAATTAAGAACATTTACAGTCCTTAAAAAACCTTCATAAAAACTTTAATTTTCATTTTTAGGGAACCTTAAAAGGCCTGTTTATTTTAGCAGGCAAGACTGAATTTCCATTAGACATTTTTGTGTATTTCGAAATATCAAATTTTTTACTGTATTCAAGTTGCAGGTATTTTATTCTGTCTACTGTACGTTATATGAACATTTTTTAAATTTGTGTGTATGGTTATGACTTCAAGTATATAAATTACTTAATTTTATGGAATTATTTTTTTTTTGCAGTCTGTGTGTATTTTTAGATTGTCTATATTAAAAAAGTAGTTGATGCCGCCACCGCTGTTTGACAAATTCTGTATACCCCAAGTTTATCTTCCACAAAAACTATAACATAAAATAATATGAAATTTTGAGTGAAATTTTTCAAGAGGAAAAATACAAAAATACTCCTTGACTTGAGCGTTTTGCTTTCCAGAGAAGTTATTTTTAATGAATGAACAATTGCCCTGAAATTTCCAAAATTGTATTAAATTTACTGTATATATGTATATAAGCAATTTCAGGGTTACCACCCAACAGAAGAAGTTTCTGATTTCTATGTTTAAAAAAAAATAATAATGAGATTTAAGAAATGCTTTCTTTATTTGTGCTTGTTTAGAAGAAAGAAAATTACATTTACTGCATACAATAGCAAAATACATTAGAACATATCTGACAGTCTAAAATGTTTTGTACATTTTATTGTTAAACCCTGAGCCTTAAATTTTTAATATTTTCTAAAGTCATTTAACTTAAAGTTATTAGGATTACTATCTATATTTAAATTAAAAGATGAAATAAATGTTAATTTTTAATTAAAATTCTAAAGATGTAAATTTAGATGCAAATACACTATATGATCAAAAGTATCCAGACACTTGAGATGTTAGAATGTTTTTCGAATTTCTAAACAAATACTTGGCGAAGTGTTCTGTAACTTTGGCGATGTGAAGAACATGTTTGAACGCACACTTTACAGTAAAGTTTCAGTGACTTGTGCATTTGGGGGACCACCAAGATATTGAAAAAGGGGAAAAATATATTTGATCATCCTGTATCATAAAAAGCTAGAAATGATTAAGCATTTTCGTAAAATAAAAACGTATATTCATGAAGATATAAAGGTTTCTTTAAAAAAAAACCAAATTTTGTTACATGTTTTTTGCTTACAATATCCATAGGTTTCAATCAAATTTCACGAAATTTACAGAACATTTGTCAACATCCAAGAAAAACATTATACTTCAATTGAAAATTAAAGCATTGAATATACAATGAGATATAAGCATTTGAATAAACAGAGTTTTTACTGCGCAGGCGCGAAACACTGCAATAGTTTTCTTTCATGATTTTGTAGTGAATACTGTAGAGCAACTTCTATAACAAAAAATTCACTAGAATATCATGAAAATTCACAAAAATATCGACAATATAGTGGTCAGTTTTTTTCTGATTCTCTGAAAGTACCTGGATGATAAGGGGGTTCCACAAATTGACACTTTACAAATTCATCGTACACCCCTATTCTGAAAATGAACTAGTCCAATTTTATGCAAATAATGATCAAAAGTCTCCGGACACCCCTGTATGCGGTGGATTCTGCCAGTGACATCAAATTTCTAACTCTCTTACAAGTATAAAAAAAAAGTCAGACGAGTTAACAAATTTAATTTCAAAGCCAGAAAATTAAGATGGGAGGAAAATGCGAGCTAAATGAGTTTGAGAACAGTGCAGGTTGCTACCGTTGTGAAAAATCTGTAAGATTTTTGTCATGTTATGGGTGTCCCATTTCACCGTAAATGATGTCATCATGAAGTGGAAATGTACAGACGTTACAACTGTACATGCACGACCTGGTCGACCATTCCGTCTAGTAGAAAGTGACCACAGAGTGCTGAAGACAGTTGTGAAAGCGAACTGCATGCAATTGGCGGAAATAGTTTGTTCAGAAATTCATGAAACCTCTGGATGCAATGACAGTTCGTCGGGAGCTGCAGTGTTGGTTTTCATGGGCAAGCAGCTGCATATAAACCAATCATTACCGGAACCAATCCCAAGCTTTGCTTACAGTGGTGCAAAGCACACAAAAAAAAGCCTTCAGCAATGGCATCAAGTGTTATGGAGCGACGAATTACGGTACACTCTCTGGCAATCCGATGGTAGAGTCTGGGTGTAGAGAATACCGGATTAACGCCTTTTACGTGACTGCATTGTGCGGCAAGTTAATTTGGTGGTGGAAGCATTATGGTTTGTGGCTGTTTCTCATAGTTTGGGCTTGTCCTGTTATTCCTGTGAAGGGAACTCAGAAGACAGAAGGATATCTTGACATTTTGAACAATTCCATGCTGCCTGCATTGTGGCAACAGTTTGGAGTGGATTCACTGTCCACAAAGCACGGGTTGTGCAGAGCTGGTTTGCTGGCATGGATGTTGAAGAATTGGACTCACCTGCTCAGAGCCCAGACCTCAATCCCATAGAACATTTATTGGATGAATTGGAACGTCAACTACGAGTTAGGCTATAACGACCCACATCGACAGCAGATCTGACTGGTATTCTTTTAAAAGAATGGCGTGTAATTCCTGCTGCAACATTCCAGGAACTAGTGGATAGCCTCTCTGATAGAGTGGCAGCCATCATTGCAGCAAAAGGTGGCCCCACTTCATACTAATTTGTGACTTCTCTGAAGGAAAAGCAAAACATACAGGTGTCTGGATACTTTTGATCAGATTGTATATATGTATTTAGTATATTAGTTAATTCTATTTACTCCAGTTTAACTATCCTATGATTTACGATTTAAAATGTCAATTTGTGGAAACCCCCTTATCATCCAGGTACTTTCAATATACCTTATCATCCAGGTCAGAGAAAAACTGATCACTATATCATCGATATCTTTGTGAATTTTCACGATATTCCAGTGGATTTTTTTTATAGAAGTTGCCCTATAGTATTCACTACAAAATCATGAAAGAAAAGTATTGCTATGTTTCGCACCTGCGCAGTAAAAACTTAATTTCTTCAAATGCTTATATCTCATTGTATATTCAATGCTTTAATTTTCAATTAAAGTATAATGTTTTTCTTGGACGTTGACAAATGTTCTGCAAATTTCGTGAAATTTGATTGAAACCTGGATATTGTAATTGAAACTTGGATTGACCTATGGATATTGTAAGAAAAAAACATGTAACAAAATTTTTTTGTTATTTAAGAAATGTTTATATCTTCATGAATATATGTTTTTGTTTTACGAAAATACTTATACACATTGAACAAAGCTAGTTAACTATTTTGTGAAAGTTACAAATCATTTTCAGCTTTTTATGATACATTGTGATCAAATATAATTTTCCCCTTTTTCAATATCTTGGTGGTCCCCTAAATGCACAAGTCACTGAAACTTTACTAGAAAGCATGCGTTCAAGCATGTTCTTCACATCACCAAAGTTACAGAACACTTTGCGAAGTATTTGTTTAGAAATTCGAAAAAAATTCTAATATCTAAAGTGTCTGATGCTTTTGATCATATAGTGTACGTTACATTCTAGTTTCTGTTTTTGAAATGGTTGCATTTCTAAGTAACCAAATTATTATTTTAAACATCATCCTTCATTTTATTCATAGTATATTTGAAAAGATAGTTTTTCTGTATAAAACAAAATGTTTACAAACATTTTAGCTGATGCTAACAGATTGCAAAAATAGAATGTATTTTATCAATTAAACAAAACATAGGCATGACCGCAGTGATCCTACTTATTTAGCAATGCAAAGCAGTCTTTTTTACTGGGACACTTAAACAGTTTAATAGGGAAAGTTACGTAAACATTCAGACGTATGATTATCAGGTATATAATGTCCACCTTTCGCCCACAGATCTGAATTCCTCTAATAAGTTGCTGGAATAAGGGTTGCTATAAGGCGAGTTTACTATATTACACTTGGGTGCATAGGTATGTTGCATGAGAAAAGGATCTAATTATTTTTTGCAGAATGACAATGAGTTTAGCTTTATTTACATTGTTTAAAACATGAAGGTAAAGGAAAACTTTTACTCGATAGTTTAAAAGCTTCATCGAAAGTATCCATGGAGTTAGAGAATTCCTTTACCTCTATGGTTATATCTCAAATACTTAAAGATTATTTTTTACAGACTTTTGCTCAACAATGAAAAATATAATGACTTCAACATAGGTTATTTAAATATGAGCATTTTATGAGGAAGATCTGGTCAAATTACTGCAATGTTTTTGGCATTACAAATTATATGTTATTTGATCTGATGTTAATTTAATGAAGTATATGGTTTATGCTTCATTAGAGGTTCATAGTAAATCTATTTGAAAGAATTTTTTTTTTACCTTTCCAAAGGTGTCCAGATGGAAACTTGATAATATTTTAGGTTGCTAAGGAAGTGATTTGTGTAAATATATTGACCTAAATCGAGCTAAAACATAAAATAACTGCAAAACTAATTGCAATTTGAAAAAAAAAATAATATTAAGATGCACCTATTTGGGTCCTGAAGTACCCATGTACCAAATTTCATAGACATGCAACGCTTTGACTGAAAGGATTTGTGTAAAAATGAAATCAATAGCTTCTGGAAACACAAATAAATTATTTTACAAAGTTGATAAACATTATAGAGACAAGAAAGTGTTAGTGACAACAAAAACAATCAAAATATAGTGTCTTCCAAACAACCAAAATAATTTGCATGATGTATACCTTTTCAATTTCAATATATGATTATTCTGATTTTAGTAGCTTTATGTAAAGTTCAGAAGTTTCATTTTGAATACTTTCCAACACAGTTGAAAAGTGTTTAAGACTTTGGTCATTCTGTCTGTCCTTTTGCGTGACTGACTTAAAATTTGCTTAATCAAAGTAAAATTATAGTATGTTGTTGAGACAGCCTGTGTAACATTCTGGGCCCACTTATATTATTTGCATATCTAAATTCTGGGTCTAATTTGATGGATAATCTGCAGCATACTGAAGTAAAGAAATCAAGTGATTGTAAGATGAGTTGTATAAAAATTGCTGAATTTTTTTTTCACGCAAAATTTAGCTCTGGAGTTGAGAATATAAGTGATATAAATTAAATATTCATTGATTTTACATAGAGAGGCAGACACTTTATATTTCGATGATGTCATTTGAATAACATTCATAGTATATAATTAAACTTGTCTTTTTCGATGAAGTTTTAAGTTTTCAAGTAGTAGTACTGTTATAATTTTATATCAGCGCTGAATTTATTGCACTTTAGAGACTTAAATAAAATTGCATTTCAGTTTAAAGTGTTTCATAATCAATGCTTTATGCATGATTGATCTTTCTTGTTGTAAATCAGCAGAATATTGTATTTTTAAGTGTTTAGAAAGGTTGCAGTACATTTTATTTCTATACCGATATCAATAGTAGTTGGAATTTTGATATCTTTGAGGTTCAAAAGTTAATTTTTTAGTATTTAGTGTGTATATGTGGTATACAAATTATTGTATACATATTTTGAGAGATTTGTTTTCTCATTTATAATTCAATAATACTCTCTAAAGTAGACCTGAAAATTTAAATTTTCACTTAGTAGCAAGTGGCTAGTAGACACTTTCAATTTAAGTAAATTCGATGTATGGTTATATATATATACTTAATATGTATACATGAAATGGCCCTTGCGAGTAGAATAGAAAGCAGAAAGATAATTATTTGATCATTTGAAAATGAAAGTAGTTTGATGGAATGAGGATTAGAGAAGGAAGAAATGCACAGCTAGTAAATTTCTGGGCAGTTTTCTGATTCAAATGGAATGGATGGGGGGGGGGGGGGGGGGTATTTCATTTATTTGCTAAACTGTATTTTTTAATCTATCTGTAGAGTAGACCTGTTGATAAGAACATGCCAGTGTAAATCTAATGTTCTAAATATTCTAATTAAGTTCATATTTATATTTGAATATTTTAAAATGCAGCATTTTAAAATTAAATTATTTTTTTTAATTTTCTTTGAGGAACTCTGACACTATTAACAGTTTACTGCTTTGTAGTTTTTGCTATTATGGTCCACTTTGTGCAACCAGGAAACTATAATGGTCATTGAAGAATTGTAATTGCATATCCCTGTTGATATGGATGAGGACTTTGTCTTGCTCGGTTCTGTCATCGATAACTGCCTGCCTCTTCGCAGTTTTTAAGATTTCTTTACATTACTTGCCATCTTTCCATCCAGTGGGATCCTTGGAAAGGATACTCAAGGCAGTCCAAGCAGCTGGAATTATTAACCGCACATTTGTTCCAGGCTTCCCTTTTCAAAAAATGCAATTGATTCCATCCTGGGACATCCTGTTCTACAGTATATTTAAATATCAACATAATTTTATTTCAAAACAATGTCTGTAATAATATTGTTCATCTTCTTTGCTGTCAATAAGATGCAAGTATTATTAGCAGCAATTGGGCTTCAGAATTTTATTGTTAATGTTATTTTTAATTTTGTTTTATCAAATTTTGTAATCATGTTTTTTTTTGTCCTAACATTAAAAGGAGTAAATCTTCTTATTTGATTTAGTAAATATAAATTTTAAGCTTCATAATTTAAAACGTTTTGGACATATTGCAGTTTACATTTTGAAAATAAATAACATATTTTTGTGATTTGCCACTCATACAATTAATCATTGTTTAATTAGGAATACATTCGATAAATGAAATATAAGGTTTTTGAAACCATATAATAAAACAAGCTTTAAAATTGTATATTGTACAAATCTAAATTTGTAAATTTAAATTATCAAAATTTGATTTTGATTTACTACTCAAAAACAGCATCTTTTATATTTTCAAAGAATATATATAATTGTTGGTCTCTTCATGTTTTTTATATATCTAGCAAATAATGTTTTGGGCACATGCTAATGTTTGAAGATAAAATATAAAGGATGCTAAACTTCCAATTCTGACAATAAACGGCCCACATCTATATGTAAATATCATTTGCAGGCTGACAACACTCTGAATAGGAATTTTAACATGCTACTACAGTTCTTCATTTTTGTTATTATTCATTTAATCTTCAAAACTTACCATGTGGATCCAAAAATCATTTGGTAGAAATATAAAAGACATGAAGACTAACAAATGTATTTTTTGAAAAATATTCAAAATGCTATTTTTGATTAAATTAAAATTAAAGCTTGTGTTATATACTTTCTGAAATTGTTTATTTTATTTGCTTATATCAATTAGAATATGAATTGAGATTAATTTTATTACTGGTACATTATGAAAACTTTTGCTTTTTTTTCAAAATGCTTTTTTCAAATCTCAAAATTTATATTTACTCTTTTTGAATGGTTGTAAATGCGTTCATTTTACACAAAGAAGGTGGTATTTTTTCACCACCAGAACAACTTGTCTAGATGTGTAAATTACAAACTACACAAGTAATGTGTAACCAAAATACACGCTTAACATGTTACTTGAAATTTACACATTAGATGCATGTTACACATTAAAAGTGTGTATTTTTAAAAGTACCCATTTTCTGTGTAATTTGCAATTTACACACTTTTTTACACACCAAGACAAATCGTTCTGGTAGCGAAAGAATGCCACTTTTTATGTGTAAATTGGCACATTTATTTTTTACAGTGTGGCATTGAAACTATTTTCGACTGGTACTAAATAAGCTTGAGCTACTTAAAGGTAAGTCATAAAATTCTGATATAATTTATTGTTGCACTTTATAGTATTAAATACTCAGCTAATCTATCATAGTTTTAATCTGATGCATAGTTTATTGTACACCAGCCATATTGTTTCTTTTAGGGCTTTTTGGGAAAGATGGCGAAGTTCGGCTGGGGCAAAAGGACGAAGTTCGTCATCTTTCACAAAGGAAGGCACACCTATTTCTTTAGGTGCTAATGATAGCGACACTGAAAGTGCAGATAATCCCAACTGTGAATAAATTCCGGGATCAAGATAATCCCCTCTTCCATCAATATTCAACTTTAAACCCTTACCACAAGTTAAAAATCAACAAAAAAAGAAGAAAAATGTCAGCCAATGTTTTAACAAGTTCACTAATAAGAAATCTGTTGCTTGAGAAACAAAATTCAAAGGATGAAATGGAAAAAAAAAGAAAACACAGGGAAATAAGAAGAGAATTGCTAAACAATTGTGTTTCGAGGTAAGCGCAGATCAAAAGAGCAAGGATATAAACTGCCCAGTTTATGATGAACTTTATATTGATTCACCCGAAGAAGACTGGACACTGTGCGTGCTCTCAGTAGCTTAGTGGCATGAAAACTGTCCTGGATACGAAGGAAGGACATTCATCTGTGACTTTTGCAAATAACATAATTCATTAATGATTGTACACCTTTAAATTCTATTAGTGTTTTACACGTTCTTTAAATACCTTGTTCGGGCAAAATTTTCGAGTTGTCATCGTGTTCCGTATTGAAAGTCATCTAGCCTCAGCACTGGGACAATATGATTTTTTTTGACAATATGTTGAAACATGGTTTTGTCTGATTTAATTTGAGAGATTATACGATATAATTTTTATTAATAATGGAACGTATAAATAATTTATTTATGTTGCAAAAAATATGTATTATGAGTTTTACGAATAAAAAAAATCAAATTCGTTAGCATCGTCATCTTACCTCGGTCTCCCCTAAATACATTTCTAACATATGGAAAAACAAACAAATAACTTTAAACGAATTATTAATTTTAGAATATTTTTTGGTTACTTAATATATTTCTATTTAACTAAGCACTGGCATTTCCAATAAACTAATCATAATGCAAGCAAATTCATAATAACGTCTATGCAGTCATAAAAAGACTCCATCAGAAATGAAAGAAAATATTTAATACTTAGTTACAAGGGAATTTGGCTAAAATAAACGGATAAATAATGACTAAGAAAGTATAAAAATGACACAAATTGAAAACAAAAAAGTCTATACAATTCGCGTAATTTTGATGAATATACCATGTTCACAGAATGGAACACAAAGAATGCGAATAGGAATTTGATTAAGGAATACTAAAAGTCAATATATATTAGGAAATATTTCGAAAACCATGAGTTCTGAATGAAGAATATGAAACATGATGTCTCATTTATATACACTGATATATTACACTTATATACATTATATATTTATATACAGTACATTTATGTACGTTATACATTTATATACATTATATAAAAGTCAAATTTTGACTCAGGATTATTCTGAATGAAAAGTATGAAGCAAGATCTCACTCTTACAAAAATACACAGATGCAATAGAAATATTTTAAATTTTGAAAATTAAACATACTCACGTGGATTTCCGGACTAAAATAGGTATTATATATATATATATATATATATATATATATATATATATATATATATATATATAATACAGATCATTTAGATTTTCTCTACAATTCACTAGTTACTTCATAATTATTTGACTCTTAATTTTCAGTTCCAATTCCAGGAAATTTCCCTTTAAATTAAACACAACAGTTCATTCAGGTAAATAATGAGAAACTTATGAACTTAAAAATTTTCACTCAAGGGAAAATTTTAAAGTCGAAAAATGATGTTAAAATTTTCACTGACTATTAATCCAGCGGACTACAGAAAGATAATAATAGGGCATTTTAATAAAACTTCAAAGCACATTCGCATGGTAGCTTCTATGTTTGAAATCAAAAACATGTAGTCTTAACGCTTTCGTCCTATAATAGACGCGGTCTTCCATACTAATTTGGGAGGTGCTTGCATAATACGCCGTAAAAAAGCTTATTTGATACGCCCTACATAAGTGCACTACCCTTCATCACACATGTGCACAAACGTCTGGTTTGTAGATCGCCGATCGTTGGCAGAAGGACACAAAAGTGTATTTTTATATCCAGTATGTGCTATATCATTTAAATTCGTAGTAAACTGATATTTAAGTTACATGTTTCGATTGCTTGAAGTAAACACTAAATGAAAATACTTGAAGTCGTCCTTTAAGTCAGAAGTAAAATTAAAATATATATATATATATATATATATATATATTACTATATCAAAGTTTTCAGTCCATTGAAATCAAATGTTTAGAGTCCACTAAATACTAAACTAATATATACCAAAAATTTAAATGTTGTCTTTAAAATTGACAAATTTAGAGAATTGCTAAATTTATAGCATTCAATGTCTAGACTGAAAATTTGAGATATAATTCGCAGACCAGATGCGAAAGAAAATTGCTGGTTTTCGAACGCAATCGTTTAAATAATTATATTTGTCGAAATTGCCGATTATATTTGTCGAAATTGTCGAAAATTCGATTATTCGACACATATGAATACACAGAAACAGATACATTTTCATTTACTATGAAGTTGAAAAGCAATACGATCTAAACCATGGAGGTTAAGGTAAGAGGTTAGAACTCCATAACTGAAAAAATGACAGTATCATTTGATACAATAATTCAGGTGGCGCTGGGATAAGATAAGCGCTCCTGTATTGCATGTATTTATGTGGCGAAAGGTTTAAAATATTTATTCAAACTGTCAATTTTGTAGAAATAAATTAGTAATGCAACACAAAAAATCTGATGTAGGCAGTACATGACTTTCCTTATACAATGCAATGAATTTACTAGTTTTACAGTCAAAAAATAATGTATAAGATCCGCGGCGCTGTGTTTTTACCGTTGAATTGTACATTTGGCGATTTTCCGGATGACAACATATAAAACTATTTCGAAATACTCAATTAACTTATACTTCGCGCAACTCTAAATAAACAATCATTAATATTGATAGCATCCTCAATAAGCAATATAGTCCATATATTAAAATACCTTAATAATTACTTCATCAATTATTAATTTTCATTAATTTAACGTCATTTTTGCAATTTTAACGATATTTTTGTCAATCTGGGCGAAATATCGCCAATGTGGAAATACTATTATTAGCTAAACACTGGCTAAGTTTGCACACATACTAGAAGGTATGCCCGTCCATACTAGAAGGTATGTCATACGAGAAGGTATGCCCACGTACTAGAAGGTATGCCCGTCATATGACGGAAATCAGAATGTACGAGACATTACTTCCCATTTGGCGTAATTTTTATCAATTTGGTGACATTTTTGTCATTTTAGCAACATTTAAAATAATCGCAAAGTTGGCGACGTCCCGCTGAACTTCTTGCCAAACGGTACGGCCGGACGGAGAAATGTGCTATTCTTATAGTCTACGCTTATGTTCTTTCCAAGATATTGAACTTTCATCATCTAGTCATTCATTTATTGATTTAGCGTCATATTCATTGATTCAGCGTCATTCCGTCAAAATCTCGCCAAGTGTTATGGACGGGGAAATACGTTATTCTTGTAGCATATAAATGACTATAAAATAAAAAGTATAAATACAAAAGTATTACTTAAAGTACCTTTTCACTTTAATGGAACTAGCTAGATCCACGACAATGATGTCAACAAATTTATCGTATGATATTACATATGTAAAGTGAACATATTTCACAATAGGTAATATTTTTTTTTATTTTATATGACTTTGATAATTTTTTTTTAAAATGTGCAATATCTCGAGAACGGTTCATGCTAGAGTTCTAAAATTTGTGTCAATCTAATGAAAACTTACATAAAAAATGACTATTTGCGTAACTTTATTAAACATTTTAATTTTTTGATGATTTTTATCAAAATTTCATTCGAAAATTTAGGGGGGTTCTGAACATTTGATTGCGTATAAAAACAATAGGTATCCAGTATTCATGTATTGTAATTTTTGTATCAAATTTCGCTCGAATCAGTCCATTTGTTCGTCAGTTATCATCTCCACAGACTCACTGACGCAAACACAAAGACATCAACTTAAAAACGTCTGATTCGTGTTCATGGATGATTGAAACGTGCTTTCCCATTGAAAACTCGAATTCGAATTTTTGAATTTTCACAATACTGTCCTTGTCCATTATATGTATATAAGGAAAGTAATTAGAACTTAAACAATAAGGAATATTCCTATTAATTCAAAACCATTTTTCCTTTCGATGCATTACTTTCTATGAAATACATGGTAATGCATAGGAGAAGTATTGGTACATGCCCAAAATCGCAACTCTAGTTTTCGACGAATCTACACGTTTTGGAACCTCTAGCATAAGAAAAAAACATTTTTAGCGTGAAGCCTGTGTGTGTGCCTGTGTGGCTGTGTGTCTGTGAGTGTGTGCCTGTGTGTCTGTGTGTGTGTGTCTGTGTGTGTGTGTCTGTGAGTGTGTGTATGTGTGTCTGTGAGTGTGTGCCTGTGTGTGTGTGTCTGTGTGTGTGTGTCTGTGTGTCTGTGAGTGTGTGTATATGTGTCTGTGAGTGTGTGCCTGTGTGTCTGTGTGTGTGTGTATGTGTGTGTGTGTCTGTGAGTGTGTGTCTGTGAGTGTGTGCCTGTGTTTCTGTGTGTGTGTGTCTGTGAATGTGTGTATGTGTGTCTGTGAGTGTGCGTCTGTGTGTCTGTGAGTGTGTGTCTGTGTGTCTGACTGGGCCATGCATGTAATCACTCTAACTCAGAAACTAATGGGTCGAATTTCATAAAATTTGGTAAGTAAGTAAGTCACTTATGTGTGATACTTGTGTTGATTAGTTTTTGTTACAGATTAATTTCTGTTTGGAAAAAGGGAACCCGCCTTTTTTTGCGAAATGGCCCGCAAAAATCTCATTTATACACTCTAGCTGAAATACTAATTGACTAAATTTCACAAAATGTGGTAGGTAAGTTACTTGTGCGATACTCTGGTGCTGATTAGATTTTGGTACGATTAGGAAAATACCAACCTGCCTTTTAAGAAATGACAAGCAAAAATTGCCAATATTTACAATAAAAGACTACGTATGCTCAAATGTATGAATTAAATGCTTGTTTTATACGTAATTTTTGACGAGGAAAAAATAAGACCAATTTCATTACTCTAGGACTAACAGTTCCCAATATTTTTTGCATTTTTAATTATGCCTTTGGATAAAAAATCCATTCCCGAAATAAAAACAAAAATTTAAGTAAAAATGCAAATTTAGTGTTATTTAATTGTGCAATTAAACTCAATTTTAATGAATTATTAAAGAAATAAAGAGAAAATGAATTTGATTCTGCATCGAAAGTCATGTGCTACCCACATTAGATTTTTTTTTATCTGCCTATACTTTTATTTCCTTATACACGATAACTGCCGCAAAAATAACTTTATCAAAATGAAATTTTGGTACGTTGTTGAGACGGTCTGTGAAACATATGGGGATGTAAATGAATAATACCACCCAATTAGTTATGGATTGAACCCGGGACAAACTTTAAAAAACAATTTCAGCAAAGTATGTTCGGTAGTTTTTTAAATAAAAATTACAAAAGTAATTACACCCATGTCATATAAAGAGATCACGTGACCCAATCCAAAGTAAAATATGGCATCCCTCTTTTTTCTTCTGTGTTAAAATCGTGATTTTAAAAAATCTTTTAAATTTATATTTAGTGTCCTAAAACCGCTTTGTTTTCGAGTATTTTCTGTGCATCTGTATTCTGCGCCAATGCAATTACAATATTTTTGAGTTTAAATGATCATCAGACTTTGATTATTTCTACAACCTAATTTAAAGCCTAATTTTTGTCTAATTTAAAGCCTAACTTAAGCCTAATTTTCATGGATTCAGAATGTAAACATTGGTTGTAAGATGAGTTGCATAAGAATTGCTGAATTTTTTTCATTCAAAATAATTTAGATCTGGAGTCTGGAATAAAAGGGATAGGAATGAAATATTCTTTGCTTCACACAGAGAGCCAGACGATTTAGAGTTTAATGACGTCATTTGAATGAAGTTCATTTTTTCGATGAAGTTTTAAGTTTTCAAATATAATAAATTACTGTAGTATTGTGATAATTTAAAATATATCAGCGCTGACTGTATCGCATTTTAAATATTTTTATGTGAAATTGCATTTCAGTTGGAACATGTTTCATAATCAATGCTTTATGCAGTCTTTGACCTTGTCATCTATTCATTTTGGAGTTCGGACACTGGTATATGTAATGCTAGCACGAATTAATGCTTGTTATGTTTTTTGTCTCAAAAAATAAATGGAATGTGTTATTTTTATTTCTCTCTTAACAATGTTGTGAAATAATATTTTAAGGAATGAAATGCTTTTCTTTCAAAACAGATGATTCTAGATTGAATTTATAAAATTTACCAATTCAATATTTTCTAGCAAATATCGAAAAACGTTCATCACCATAAGAAAAATGAGGAAGTTAGTAATATGATCCTAGCTTGCTAAGTAATTGCAAAACATTTCGTTTTAGGTTTCGGTAACAAGTTTTTGTTTAAATATTTAGATTAGTTTAGAAAAGTATATTCAATATGCTGATATAGTTTTATCTTCCCAGTCAAGGATTTATTTTACTTACAAAGAAACAAATACATTTCAATTTTCTGAAAGGATATAGTTCAAAATCAAAAAATGTATTAAAAGTGTATCTTATGAAAATAAACGTACCCTGTGGTTTCATTTTTTATCATTAAGTTTCTATTTACGTTGCAAGATTTATCTGTAAGTTTCTTGTGATACTGAGGGCTATATATTTAATATTATTCGCTTTGAAGTTATACTTAGGACTTCATATATTTTATCATATTTCTCCAATATTTGTATATGTTCATTATTTGACATTTTAAAAATATCTGATGTGGGCAGTACGTGACTTTCCTTATATTATGCAATGAATTTATTACTTTTACAGTTAAAAAAATGTTATTCCTATAGTAGATACTTATATTCTTTCCAAGATATTGAATTTTCTTCGATTAGATGCCATTTTCACTGATTTATCGTCATTTTTAACCATTTGGCGAGATTTTCGTTAATTTGGCAACATTTTAAAATGTCGCCAAGTTGGCGACATTCTGCTAAATTTGTCGTCAAAATCTCGCCAAGCGTTATGCAAGGAGAAATAAGTTATTCTTACAGCGGATAAATGACTATTGGCGTTCAAATATAAAAGTATTACTCAAAGTATCTTTTCTCATGAATGGAACGAGTTAGATAAACGAGAATGATGTCACTAAATTTATCGTATGATATTACATATGAAAAGTGAACATGTTTCTTAACAGTTAATACTTTTTTTTTAACTTATGGGATTTTTTGATAAATTTATTTGAAAATTGTGTAATATCTCGAGAACGGTTAATGCTAGCGTTCTAAAGTTTATGTCAATCGTTTTCTAAGGACAAATTACATAAGAAATGTCTATTTGCGTAACTTTATTAAAGGTTTTGATTTTTTGATGATTTTTTCAAAATTTCACTCGAAAATTTAAGGGGTTCTGAACATTCGATTGTGTTTTAAAACAATAGGCTTCCAGTATTTATGGATTGTTATTTTTGTACCAAATCTCATTCAAATTGCTCCATTCGTTCGTGAGATATCGTCTCCACAGTCTCACTGACCAACACACACATATTTTCACACACACACACGCACACATACTTTCACACACACACACACACATATCACTTCAAAAGTGTTCGATTCGTTATCAGGGATGCTTGAAACTTTCTCTCACGTCGAAAACTCGAATTCGAATTTTCGACCCCGTCATAATACTTTCCTGATACATTATGTATATAAGGAAAGTAATAAACTCTTACGTGGGTGTCACGTGACTCTAAAGTTTAAAACGGATTTACCTACGATGTTTTTAGATCATGGAGTTAGAGTAAAGAATATGAAACTCCTATGTATGAAACGATTGAAAATGCCATAATGTTTTGAGGTTTATATCTTTGTGTCGTTGGAGTTAGTAAAGCGCACTTTGTTTCCATTTGACACAGCAGAGATTCATAGTATTGAATATATGCACCTTTGATTATTTTAAAATTCGGATTCCCTAATAATTAGTATAATTAATCAGTATTTTTTCACAGTTGAGTTACAGAATAACGATACAAGCTGGATTCTACAAGCAAAGCAAACTCATGGAACATTCCAACATAGTTGAAAAGTATTTATGACTTTGTTCATTCTGTCTGCCTGTCTATCTGTCTGTCTTTTCGTTTGTTTTCATTAGGGCAATACTACCATCGAACAAAGGATACAATGAAACAGAAATGAGGCAATGGTTCAATGATTATTGTTGGACTCTTTTCAATGACAGTCTTCAATGTATGTTGGAAAGATGTATTTATACAGAATATATACAGAATATTTATTAAATATTTTTGATTAAAATATAGCTTGTCAGTGAGGTTGCTAGCCATTGTACCCAAGAAAAGAACTGTCAATTAGACTTGCCACTTTAATTAGATTACATGGTTTAAATATGTTTTCGCTAGACACTCGATAATATATTTGAATATGGATTCTTTAGTATATTGAAACTAGTTTGTGTTTGTGCCTTGAAAAAGCATTCACTCCTGTCGGTGAGGGATTTCCGCTCGACACGGCAGACCAGAGAAAACATAATTTTCTCGAATTTTCACAACTCAGGTTCAAAAACACCTCCCGTCAGTGAGTAAAACTCACCGATGACCTGTTACCTACCAATTCCAAAATAAAGCTATTAAGCCCTTACCTTGTAAGGACGTCATCTTCCGCTGAAAACACATTTATATACAATTTCAAGAAACACAGAATGCACTGAATAAACACACAGAAGTTTAATTTAAATTATCTCTTTTATTTAAATGCCAAAATTAAAATGGAGTTAGCAGACAAAATAACAAGGATAGCTGAATCTATATCAGCTCCAAAATCCTCTGGACACAGGTTCATTAAATTATCTGATTTCAAATGGCTCTTGGTCGAACAAATATTCAAGTTAATGTAAATATTAATAACAGGACAATATCTTAAATTCTCTATTTTTAGATCAAATTACTGGTATGGTCAACCAAGGGAGACACAGCACCCGAGGAATCTTTACAGATAATCAAAATATAACATAATTAAGATTACTTTAGATTTACTTTGATAATGAAGATTTAATATAGAGGCACCCCGAAGAGGTTTCTCAGTCCAACCACTCGGTCCCAATCAAATTCGCCTGAACAGCAGCATAAATCGGTCAAAGTCTTACCCCAATCCCCGAGAGGTCACTGAAGAGACGAAACGCAGCATCAACATCAAATACCCACTGGGAGAATTGTTTCTCTGTTCCGAAGAATGGCGGCAAACACAATTACGGGCAGGAATACAGCATTGGTCCGCCATGGGCCTGGTATTATTCAATTGTTCCGCTCAGCTCCAGGACTCGAACCATCAGGATCTCGGGAACAGAAGAACTCAAAGGATCTCGGATGCTCATTCCTTCATACGTCAGTCCGGCATCGAAGTCGCTCAGGATCCGGCAGTCGGCGAGTTCCAGTCGTGACCACACTTTTAACTCACGAGCTATGGTAGTTCGACTTGGGGGTCGAACCCCGAGCTCAGCGTGAGTTCCTCAAGATGTCAGTTGAGAGAGAGTGCGCGCGGAAAATTCCCGCACTCGCTTTTTATACGCAAAGGGCCGATTCTGGGCCCGCAAGGAATCGGACCTCCAGAAAGCCCAATTCCAACACTCCACCAATCAAAATCTTCAGACTTTCAAAACTTATTTCCAGGGTCGTTCACCAGCCGTTGATTTTTCTGCAGGGTAGATGTACTCAAATGAAACTCTGCACAAGACTGCGTCATCCCAGACATGCAGAGAGAACATAAACTTCCGTTTTTGCAGGCGAAAAATAATATGACCTCGAAATAACGGTCGTGGATTCCTTGAGTTAGTGCGAGAATAATATTTTAAATTAAAATGGCTACAATACTGAACAAGGAAATAAATGTATTTGAAAATGATAAGTATATACATCAGACAAGAGGGTTCCGGATCAGATTTGATATAAACAAAAATGTATAAAAATATAAAGGTTTAAAGAATAATGTAGATTTTACAATTTATACACAAGTGACGCGAGATTAAGAAATCTCGTCACGACACTCTGGATATAAAATTAAATTAGAATATTACGTGTTCTTACTACAACAAATTTAAATCCAATAATAAAACCGTTGTTTTCCAAAAGTGAATCAAAACGTTATATCTTTGTGCAGACAGGATCAGAATATAAATTTCCACATTTTTACAGTGATAAAAGTTTTTCCAATATTCTCATGTGAATTTAGAAATTTAACATATTCAACAGGGTGACCTGTCCTCTCCTATTATTCCAAAGAAAAGTGTGTCAACGATTTGTAATAATTTTTACTGAATCGGATTTTACTACAGAATTTTGCTAAGTAATAAATATAATATTTTACTAAGTCGGTCAAGGACAGTAAAACCAACATCATTAAAATTAATTAGCTTATTTTATATGTTTTATTTCGTTTAATACTGTATGCTGCTTCAGAAGGAGTAGTCGTATTTATTAAAAAATTGTATTTATTAAAAATGGCGTATTTATTTTGGGTCATGTAGTCAATACTATAAGCGTGAAAAGTTTCAGCCTATTTGGTGATCAAGAGGGCTTACTGGACGTTCTGTAAGAACTTAATATTTATGCCAGCCTATTGACTATTAAGTCATAAGGTTTCGTGCTGTCCAATATTTTTCCACTATACAATTACAATGAGATAATGCAGGGCTTCGTGAATGTGCGCAACGGTCATGTCTTGTCCAGTTGTACACAAAACACACACAAGTAAATTGACAATATTAAAACGAAAGAAATGGGCACGAAGACAATAAGCCCAGTCAAAAGTCTAAAAGCGGCAGTACCAGCTGTACGAGGAGCATCAGGAACACAATGGGTACTGGTGCTGAAAACACTCCAGAGTTTAGCACAAGAAGAGCAAACAACCGCAGTACGGAAGAAATGTCTAAAGACTCTATTTATTACAAGTTTTAATGAATGAAAGGGCAAATTTCTGTTCGATTTCTGGATTATATTGCACCCTTCTTTGCCAAAAAGTCTGCTTTCTCATCACCCTCGACACCGCAGTGGGAGGGCACCCACTGGAAAGCCACCTTGCGCTGAATTTTCCCGAGAAGATATCTACACTGCTGGACGCGAGGGCTTTTCCTCTCTTGATTAGATGATAGAGCCTGAAGGGCAGATGTTGAATCGGAGAGGATCACAGCCCCTGTAAGAACTTATCGACTCTCTCTACTTTGACCCCATAGAATAAATCAAAAATACAGTTTTGAGGTTGATACTACAATATATAAAGATTCAGCCTTATATATCGTTTAAAGGGCTTCTAGAGTGTCTGTAAATACTTTCCGCACACTAACCCTCCCTTTTCTCCGCCCCCGTGGGAAATTTGTATTTCGATTCCGGTTAAGATTTGTCCTATATGCGATATTATAAACATTTAAGGATGAAGATTGTAGGCTTGTAGTCACAATGGTTTGCAGGCGGGAAAATTTACGTCCAATTTGTAGTGCTTAATATTGAATTAACGTTCGATTTTATCAGTTTTTAATCAGTAATTGTAGAGAGTTCATCTTTTACGCTATGGAATTTCATTTTTAGAACAATGCCAATACTCATAGACTTGTGTCCGTGGCTTGCAAGCATAATGGCGTATAGGGCGGTAAAATGACCAGCAATATGACAGTCAATGTCTTTATAGATCCGATTAATATAAACCATTGTATCAACGAAACTGTTACCAGATTGGCTACTGTTTCTTTATTTATCCGCAAATTTGAGTTTTCTTTATTTAGTCAATAAACAAAGCAGTTTTTTCTTTCAGTAAAGTGTAAACTTTATATTTAAAAATTAAAGATTGTACTGATTATGTATGTACATATAATTAACAGCAATTATGATTCTTATTTACTATATTATTTTAAAGTTGTAGTAACTTTGTGTGTTCATATCACCTTAGGATGACCAGATGTAACATAAATGAAGACTAGATTTTAAAATGGTGCCCTTCGTAGGATCAATAAGCCTTATACTGATAAACTATAGAATTCTCCAGCAGGTATTTAATCTTGCTATAGATTCCATACAAAACATGAGCACAAATTTATACAAGATCAACTGTGAAACATAAAATCATAACACTTATATAACACTTCACTCAATAAGTCTCCGGTCTGACACATATATGGCAACACTGTTGACAGACCCATATGATTTCTGGATAGTACCAACCTTCAAACGATACGTGTCAAAATTTCATGACATTCTGACAATTAGTTTACTAGTTACAGTGGTTTTAGTGACCCCAGTTTTGTAATTTTCAAAACAATGGATAAACAAGAATTTCGTGTGTTGATTAAACATTGTTTTATGACGGGGAAAAACACTGTTGAAGTCAACCAGTGACTTGATAAGCGTTCAAGGAAATCAACAACCAACTGTACTACCAGTCAACTACCTACTGTACCATAGAAATCAACTATTATTAACTGGTATGCTGAATTTAAACGCGGTCGTACAAACACCGATGATGCTGAACGCTCTGGTCGCCCAAAATCGGCAGTTGTTCCGGAAAACATAAAAAAAGTACACAAGATGGTTTTGAAAGACCATAAAGTGAAGTTGCGTGAGATAGCTGGCACCATAAAGATATCAGAAGGTAGTGTATTTACAATTTTACACGAACATTTGAGCATGCGTAAGTTGCTTTTGAAGTGGGTGCCGCGTTTGCTCACACCGGACCAAAAACAACAAGACATGCCCCGTTGAGGCCCAGACCGTCCGACCTACCAGAAAGGTGTAAGGTAACTGTTTGGACGACAGGAAAGTGCTACCCAATTTAGACCGAAACCCAGTGAGGGGAAAGACATGCCCCGTGTCACAAGTCGATGGAAACGATGGTTAAATTATATGAATTACGCTTCGAATTGCTTCCTCACCCACTGTACTCTCCAGATCTGGCCCCCAGCGACTACTGGCTTTTTGCAGACATCAAAAAGATGCTCCAGGGAAAGAAATTTGGCTCAAATGAAGAAGTGATTGCCGAAACTGAGGCTTATGCCGAAACTGAGGCCTGAATGTATCACTCTTGAAGGAGTGTATGTTGATAAATAAAGTCGAATTTCTAAAAAAGAAAGTGTGTTTCTTAGTTAGACCGGAGATTTTTTTAGTGATATATTATATATTACTTTCGCACCAATCCTTATATCCAGTCAAAAATATATTCATCTTGTTCTAATAATACAAATTTCCAATTTTCTTTTGAAGTTTTCTCTGTCTTTTGCATGATACGAATATTATTAGAGATAAAATGAAATCATAGAGTTTAGTTACGGAGAAGTCAGTTTGGTGACGAACTTCTAGTGCTCCTTCCCTAACAATGTTCTTGCATTATTAGATTTTCAAGTGAATTCTTCTGAGAATATTCAAATTTGTTTTTCCATCACGCATGCCAGAAAAATATTTCATGCAGCAAACGAGAATAAATTGGAATATTGTATAGACTTGCCGCGACTAATCTGGATCAGCAAATATAACCGCCAAACAAATAAGAAATATTTTATGTTCAAAAGATATAAATTTTGGCATATAATTTTGGAGAAATATGTGTTTTTCAAATTTATGTGAATCTCAAGCGCTACATACTCAAAACACATAATCATGTAAAGTATTATACATAACTGGGACAGAAGAAACTGGTAGGTAGAACCGAGGGTTCAACATCTGTCTCTTATATTGTTCCAAAATATATTATTTATGTACATACTGATTTAAAGTACTCTGTACTTGAGGCACGATCTGTAGCGGGTATGATGGAAGTACTTAGCTGTAGCGGGATAAAGTATAATATCTCAGATTCTACTAATAATTAAGGTAGTTTAAATGAAGCAGCTCCTATTTTAGCAATCCACACATTTAACAACACATTCGAAATTATCATTATAGGACAGAAGAAACAATCATGTAGAATCTAGGGTTCAAAAATTTTCCCTAAGGCTGCATCTAGATGTGTCACCTATTTTCACCACTCTTACACTGCAAGAATAACTAGAGATAACCTTATATAATCCCTCTTCCATAACATAGCCGTGGAGGGGTAGATCTAGCATCATTGTCTGCTACTATATAATCCCAATATACTTTAATTAAGGTACGGGTTGTAGCGATTGTGGTGAAGTTATTTAACTGTAGAGCAATGACGTACAATCTTTAAGATTGTAGAAATAATAATAATCTATTAAATTGAGAATATCCTACCACGGCAACCCACACATATAATAACACAACCGAATTTCACATAATGGGACATGGAACTATCAGGTAGAACTAAGGGCTCAACATCTTTCTATCAGGTTGCGTCCAGATATGCTACCTATTACACCACTCTCACACTTCAAGGAATTATTGCAATAACCTTATATAATCCCCCTCTCGTAATATAGATGCGAATGGGGCAGACAGAAGAAAAACTATTAGGCATCTAGGAAACTATGATCTATCGCCTACTACTACTACATTATGAGACTAGATTTGGGTTAAAATACGAGTTATAGTGCATATGGTGGAAATATTTAGCTGTACTGAAATGAAGTACTAAGTAAGTCTAAGATTGTAAAAATAAACAAAGTTATTCAAATTAAGAAGATCATAATTCGGCAACCCGTACATCTAAAAACATAGCAGAAAATTGTTGGACAAAAGAAAGTTGGACAAAAGAAAGTATTCGGTAGAACTGATGTCTCAGCATCTTTTTTTTTAGTCCTATCTATTACATCACTCTCACGCCTTAAAAGAATTTCTACAATAACCTACTGTAATAACCAGTCTGTCAATAACCAGAAGAAGCTAGTGAGCAACTAGGAATCCAGCATCTATTGGCTGCTAGTACATTATCACACTATACTTGAGTTAAGGCACGAGTTGTAGTGTATGTGGTGGAGGTAATTAGCTGTAATAAAATGAAATTTGTTGAAATAATTAAGGTGGTTCAAATTAAGAAGATCCTACTTCGGCGACTTAATACCTATAATTTAGCAACATAACAAAAAATCGCATAGTGGAAAACATAGGGCTCAAAATGCATTGCAAACTAAAGTTAATTAATTAAAGTAACTAATACAGTTTTACTTTTGGATGGGGCCAGATTTACCAAACCTCAGCTGCAACAATACAAATTGAAAATTGAACTTGGTTGAAAGGAAACGACGCTAGATTCAGGATAGAATTAAAACTCAGTGGCTGAGCAATGTATTGCAATGTATAAAATAAGTACATTTTAAATATAAAATATCATTACTGGAGTTTTAATATGAACATTAAATTAGAACAATACTTTTTGAGCACACTCTATCCATTAATTTAAGCATTTTTAAATATATTTATTAAATAAATTTCTTTTCTTAAATTTTTTTTCAGAAATAATTAAATTATTATCCAGCAAGCAAATAAAAAATCTGATGTGAGCAGCACATGACTTTCCCTGCAGACTCAAATTCATATTTTCTTTATTTCTTTAATAAGTCATTAGATTTGAGTTTAATTGCACCAAATAACACTAAATATGCATTTTTAATTCAATTTTTGTTTTTATTTGGTAATTGGACATTTTCCCGATAGCGGCGTAACAAAAATGCAAGAAACCTCAAATTTCTTGAGAAATGTTAGTCCTGAAGTATAATGGAGTGTGTTATATTCTTTTCCTCGGAACAAAAATTTAATAAAACAAGAATAAAACAAGAATTTAATTGATACATTTTAGCATACGTAGTCTTTTTTTATTTTAGATTTTGTCGATTTTTGCGGGCCATTTCGTAAAAAAAGGCAGGTTGTTCTTTTCCGAATCGTATCAAAATCTAATCAGCACTAGAGTGTCCCAGAAGTAACTTATCTACTAAATTTTTTGAAATTTGGTCAATTAGTATTTTAGATAGAGTGGATCCATGAAATTTTTACGGGTCATTTCGCAAAAAAGCGGTTCTGTTTTTACGAATCCTACCAAAAATTAATCAGTAGCAGGGTCTCGTCCAGGTGATTTACATAAAAGGTCCAGGTGATTTACATAACTAATGGACCAAATTTTATGAAATTCGGTCCATTAGTTTTTGAGTTAGAGTGGATACATACATTGTACAGACAGACAGACAGACACACACACACACACACACACACACACAGTTGTCACGCTAAAATAGTTTTTTCGTATTCTAGAGGTCTCCAAGCGTGTAGGTCCGTCGAAAACTCGAGTTGTGATTTTCGGCATGATTCCAATACTTTCCCTATACATTACTATGTATTGCAGGGAAAATAATATAGAAAATTCTTATCACACACGGCTATGATCCTCCACTCAACGAAGCATTTCCACGCAGCAAGTGTGAACATACAGTCACAATCCACAAAGGCATATGCTTATGTAGAAATTGCATGGCTGGTTCATACATGAACACAGAATACATCTTGAAATTCAAGCTTTAAAAAAACAGGTGAGAACAATTTTCAGATTGAAAACAAAGTTACGGTTGAGAATTAGCATAAAATAAATGGAAACCTTATTCAAGTTAATGAAAATGATTTGAGGTTCACGTCAAAATGTATAGAAACACGTCAATTTAGCAAACACTTTAAAGAGACATAATAAAGATAACCAGGTTGTTTGGTAAAATATAATTAGAACCATCTAAGACGTACATAAAATTACAAATCAAGATCAATTTCGGATGTCTATGCTTCTTTTGCCATTTCCTACACTGATGAAGGATGTAGTAATGTCCAAAAGCTCTCTGGATTTGTATTTTATGTACGTAATAGAAGTTACAAATTGAAGACTCTTTTTTGCAACTTCTGTTATTATATCGCTTTAAATTTTTATCTTTTGAGGTATCTGAGAACCTGTCTTGAATTATAAGTTTCAAATTTCCTAGTTGGGACCGTTTAGATATTTCACTTCTTTGCTAACAGATGAACAATTAAGAGAACTAACAAACGAACATATTAACAGATAGATATCTGTTTCAAAATTTTGCATTCAGATTAATGAGAAACCCCTGAAATATCAGCAGTACAGTCATGTGTCAACAAATTGATTGTTTAAAATGTTTGTGCATGTTAATTTTATTAAAGTATATACATTATAGTAAATCTAACGTATGTTATTAATAGGCTTGATCGACATATTGCCTACACACACACACACTTAATGGTTTTACATAATTCAATTTTTATGAACACAACTTGAAAACGAAAGCTGATCAAAAATTTATTTTTACTCTGTTACTGATAAGGAGCCAAATTGACATAAAATAATGAACATAAGATAGACGTAAAATAGTGGACGTAAAAGTAATGAGCGTGAACTTAACGTAAAAATAATGAACGTAAGATCACCGTTAAAGTAGTAGACGTAATAGTAATGAACGTATAATAAAAGTAAAAACAGTATACTTAAAAGTAATGAACATAAAATGAACGTAAATTGGACCTAAAACTAATGTACGTAAAATGGGTGTAAAGTGAATGTAAACCTAATATATAATTGTATGAAAAAGACAAGAAAAACTCACTTCGCATACTTTATATTTACAATTTCCAGTCATTTTAAACTTAGACCCGTTTTATTAAATATTGTTTTAATTTTTAAATCATCTTTACAAGACTTTCACTCACTTCTAATTCACTATTAAATTTTAAACAGAAATTTTCCCAAAATATTGAAAGTTACTAGTTGTATGACAGAAATAGGCTTTTGGGAAGATGAGGTTAAATTCTGGAATATTTTGCATGCTTGCCACAACTAATCTGAATCTGCAAATAAAACCGCTGTTTTTTCAAACGGAAGAGGAATATTTTATATTTGCTTGGCACACATGGAACAGAATACTAAATTTCTCATTTTTCTTTCAGTGATAAAGGTTTTTCCAATAGTCATTGAAGAAGGCTGGAGCAAATTTTACATATTCAATTTGAATCTTCTTCCACGCAATGCATGGTTAACATTCTGTAACATGTTTCATTCAATCCAACATTATTTAGGAATACCATTGGATGAAACGTATAAGGTATGTTTAAAATGAGAAGCAATCCGTACTCACGTAGAATGATAAAGCAGAGCAAGTATAAGCAGATCAATGTAGACTATATTACATTTTAAATGTAAAACATATATAATATTTGTCTAGCATATTTTGCCTTTCCAGTTTTCTGGAAGTCTTCTGTTGCCCTAGAAGTATGAATATTTGCACATTTATAATATTGATTAAATCACAGAACCTAACGGATTAAGATTTTGATTTAACCCATTGGGGTGAAGAAAACAGGGTGTTTTTAAAAGTTTTCTGGATCCTCCAGAAACCCCGCGGTGACACAAAGACTGATTTAGAGCTCCTATAATACAGGCGGACATGTAGCCGCCATGTTGTATCACATTGAGGCGCTAGTTCTTATGCGATATGTGAGAACTAGCGCTACTTTCCTTGCTGACCTCAGTGGAATGTACCTGTTTTAGCAAACTTGTCGTCGACTGAGGCGAAAAAACGATTTTCTTGCATTCATCTCTTTTTCAAGTTATCTTTATTTGCTTATTTCTTATTTCTTGTAAACATTAGTTAATAAAAAAGTGTTACTAAAATGAATAAGTTTGTAAGAAAAGCTATATGCTGTCCACATCAGATATTTTAATGCCTACAAGAATCGTATCATTTGTGTAATACAGAAGAAACTCAATAATAAATGTAATAAAGCATTTTGACATTTTACAAACACTGTTTTTTATGATTAAATATTTCATATATGTTAATATCAGAAACTTTATACATTTCCTGTATTAGATATCATAAATATTTTTTTACATTACTATCCGATTTGTTACAATCCGGTAATGGTATCCGCATTCCTGACTATAACGCTATTATGTGATCTACAGCGTTGTTGATCTTGATTTGAAATTAGATGTCTTCGAAATAGCAGTTTAATCACTTATGACATATTGCAAATAGATTAAATTGTGAAATTTCAATGTGTGTGATAGAAATAGTAGCAGTTGAAAGGCGTACTTTGCACCAAACAAGTTACATTTCTAGATGAGTTTTATGCATGTAAAGAAAAAAGTTGATCAAAATAACTTGACGGAATTAAAATAAGATAATTGTTATTATAATTTACGTGTAGTTGAAATACAAACAGATTAGACGTATGGGTGATTTTTATGTATGTAAAGAAAATATTGATCAAAATAACTTGAAGGAATGATAATAAAATACTTTTCACTATATTGCATTTGCAGTTGAAACGCTTGCTCTCCACTAAAAAAATTACATGACTAGATTTTATTTATATACTGGCAGCGATTACCCGACGTTGCTCGGGATTTACTATGCAAAACTCTGATAAAAATTGCGCCGGAATATATAGGGCTGATTGTGATATATTACCGCTGAATGTATCGCATTTTAGAGATGTTTAAATAAAATTAAAGTTGGAAAGTGTTTCACAATCAATGCTTTATGCATGATTGATCGTTCTTGTGATTTTTTAACACTTTTCGTTTTTGAGTAAGCCTGTGAGAAATAAACCATGGTGACAGTTTCCATTTAAATTCATATCTCAAACCAGCGATTTTCAAAAGTGTCTTATACGTCAATAAACTCCCACAAAACTCAGTGTTGAGTAATCCTGTGTGAAATGAAGCATGGTGATAGTTTCCATTTAAATTCAAATCTCATACCTGCGATTTTCAAAATTGTCTAATACGTGCAATAAACTCCCACAAAACTTAGTGTTGAGTAAGCCTATGAGAAATAAACCAGGGTGAAAGTTTCCATTTAAATTCGAATCTCAAACCAGCGATTTTCAAAAATGTCTAATACGTTAATAAACTTCCACAAAACTCAGAGATTTAATTGACTTTCACGTTTTAAACCAACAATGTCCAACCTTTTTCGTTGTGAATCATAGAGCTAGAGAGTAGAACTCCTAGGACAAAGTGTCGTTTTTCACTAATATATCAAGAACCACTGGTCGTAGGAACTCAAAACATGGCCAATGTTTTTTGTGGGGTGGTTTCAGGACTACCAAGATAAATTTCATGAAATTCGGTTCAGCCTTCTCCAGTTATGGTGGATCATACATACATAATTTTCTTCTTTATATATGTAGATGTAAAGAGAAAGTTTAATCTAAATAACTTGAGGTTATTATAATAGCAGACTTTTTAACACTTTACAACAAAGTTGAAAAGTGTTTATGACTTTGTTCATTCTGTCTGTCTGTCTGTCTGTCTGTCCGTTAGCACGATAACTGCCGTAAAAATGACTTAATCAAAATGAAATTTTAGTATGTTGTTCAGACGGTCTATAGGACCTATGGGAATATAAATGAATAATATCACCCAATTAGTTTTGGATT
Source organism: Amaurobius ferox (assembly GCA_951213105.1). Classification (NCBI taxonomy): domain Eukaryota; kingdom Metazoa; phylum Arthropoda; class Arachnida; order Araneae; family Amaurobiidae; genus Amaurobius; species Amaurobius ferox. The sequence goes on from OX578147.1 coordinate 66,902,164, forward strand.
GAACCCGGGTTGAAAAAATGGAATACATTGAGCCCTATGGGACCTAATTTTTCAAGCATTTTTTAAGCGGATTTAAAATTCACAAATTGCTTCGAAAATTTTAGGCAATATTCAAATTGTTCCATAAAATATATAAAAAAAAATTCAGCGAAATATATTCAGTAGTTTTTTAAATAAAAATTAAAATAATAATAAAACCTCTTATATGAAGCGATCACGTGTCCATGATATGAAACGATCACATGACCCACTTCAAAATGATATATGGCATCCATCTTGTCTCAAAATCGTGATTTTTAAAGTTCTTTCTAATTCATATTGAGTGTTGTATCCATCCTAAAATGACTTTATTTTGGCCTAAATTCTGTGCATCTGCATACTTTAACAACGCAATGACAATATATTTCAGTTTAAATGCTCATACAAATTTGATTATTTCTACTATTAAGCCTATTTTTCACCTATGTAAAATGTAAACAGCAAAATATGTAGAATGAGTTGTATTAGAATCGCTGTAATTCTTTAACACAAAATCATTTAGTCCATGGAGTCTGCATGGCTGATATGAATGAAATATTCATTGATTTTAGAAAGAGAAGGACGATAATTTTCGATGAAGTTTTACGCATAGAGTTTTACTTACTTGTAGCTCCATGGTCTTAATTTTTAAATAATATAAATTATTATAGTATTGTGATGAATGACATGAATGGGGGAATTATTTATGAATGAAATGTTGCTTTTATAGAGAGAGCCAGGCGTGTTATTTTTTCTATGACGTCATTTGAATGGATTTCAGTTGTTTTCGATGAAGTTTTCAAATATAATAAATTATCGTAGTATTATGATAATTCTAAAATTATTACCGAGGAATGTATCACATTTTAGAGATGTTTAAACCAGGCAATTTATATTTTAATGCCGTCATTTGAATGAAGTTAATTTTTTTCGATTAAGGTTTAAGGTTTCAAATATAATAAATTAATGTAGTATTGTAATAAGTTTTAAAATATTACCGAGGAATGTATTGCATTTTAGACATGTTTAAATAAAATTGCATTGAAGTTGGAAAGTGTTTCATAATCAATGCTTTAAGCATGATTGATCTTTCTTGTTATTATATTTCACTTGTAGTTGAAACGCTTACACCAAAGAAATTACATGACTAGATGATATTTATGCATGTGAAGAGAAATATTGATAGAAATAATTTGAAGGGATTATTATAATAACATACTTTTTATCGTATTCCATTTGTTCATGACATACAAAATGTAGTCTCTGTGTATTTTGGTATATATTATAATAGAAAAGATATGAAACACTTAAGGAAGGAATACATTTCTTTGCAGAGGAATTTTCAGTTTCAATAAGGGGAATAATTCTTAATTTATTGATAAAAATATTCACATAGTAAAACGTTCAATGCATTTGAATGAACACCATTTTATTTAAAATTAAATTGCAACATGGGACTTAACTCCATAACGACGATTTCTAACACTCTGTAAATAATGCTGCGAGATTTTAAATTAAAAATTACAGATTGATTATATATTTTTCTAACAATTATCTATACATCTTTATACTAATTGCTTAAAGTGTTTGTGTCTTTTCACTCATTTCAAAAGCAGCTGGTGACTTAGAATACTGAATCTATATAGACTTATAGTATCAATCACGGAGCAAAACCTAACGGAGCCACAATTTTGATTTGCTCCCCTTTGGTGGACCGAGGGAATGAGGATTGTTTAAAAGTATTTGCACACTTTCTAGAAACCTTATTGGTGACAGAGAAATATAAATCTTTTTGCATATAAAACATTGTCCAAGGGACAAAATCTAATGGGACTGGGTTTTATATAACCATTATCAGAGTCAATAATATAGAGTATTATTTCTGAAATTTTCCAGGTCATCCGGAAGCCCTTGATAACCAAGAAAGCTGCATCTTTGCTTACTGTTTGTAATGCTTACAAGATAAAACCTTTCGGAATTGGTATTTTTAATTCTCCCCAAAGGCGAAGGACTAAATGAGGGTAGCCAAAGAGTATTTTCAGACAGTTCAGACGTATCTGGTGGTCTAAAAGATTGAAACTTTGCTTAATGGTCGTATAATTTACGGTATAGAACCTATCGGAATCGGATTTTTTATTTCTTTCCCTAGGAGAAGGACAAAATGAGGTCGGTAAAAAGTATGTCCAGACAGTCCAGATATTTTCAGACAGTCTCTGGTGGTCTAAAAGACTGGAACTTTGCTCACTGTTTGTATCGCCTACGGGACAAACTATCGGAATCAGATTTTGTAATTCTCTCCCAAGGAGAAGGACAGAGTAAGAGGAGTAAAAAAGTATTTTCAGCCACTCTAGATGTACAGCTGGTGTTCTAAAAGACTGAAACTTTGAAAAAGTTATAATATCGACTACGGTACAAATGCTGTAACAGTCAATTTTCAAATAGGATGAATATTTTCGACTCTAAGACTGTTAAACAAAGTAAGACTTATTAAAGAAAGTTCCAAATTTATTGCAGAATTGGGGTAACTTCCCTGTTTGTGGTTAAGACTGATATTAATAAGTAAAATACACTTTGTGCATGCATTATTGTGTTATTTATGGTTATTTACGTTGCCCTCGTTTTGCTTATTATTCATTTTATTAAATAAGATTCGATTCATTAAATGTGATTTTTAGATTTCTTAAACACTTTGGCAATTTATTGATGTTTTGAATGTTTTATCAAGTTTAATTAAAATAAATATAGTTAAATATTTGCATATTGTAATAACGTACGATTTTTAATTACAATCGCAATATATCGTGCCCACAGACTTCCTCTCGCTCTTACGCACACATAAATATGCACATGGATTTGTAGATATCACATTCAATATTAACTTGATTTCAGAGGGTCTGGAAACATGTAAATCCTATTAAAACTTGAATTTAAATTTACGTCCATGCCAGTACGTTCATGTCATGAATATATTTGTTGTATGGTAATCATTTTATGAATATAGAGAAAATATAAACGATAAAAACACATTAAAATACATTTCAGGAATTTCGAAGTGTTTTTGCTCTGTGCTTTTAATTGATTCAAAAAGCGTAACATTCATTTAACAATTATGAAAACAATATACTGATAAGGCATTTTAGTATTTTACAAACACTGTTTTATTACAATTAAATATTTCTACTAATATTAATTTTATCAGCGATAAAAGTTTCCTGTACTGGATATCATAAATCTTTTATTACATTGTTACTGGATTTGTTAAAATCTCCGGTATTACTACCCGTATATCTGACAATAGCGATATTATGTGATTTATAAAGCTGTTGATCTTGATTTGAAATGAGATTTCATCGAAATAGGAGTTGAATGACTTATGACATATTGCTAACAGATTTAATTGTGAAATTCCAATATATATGGGATAGAAACAGCAGCAGTTGAAACGCTTACTCTAAAGCAAGGGAATTACATGTAAAGATGATATTTTTGCATTTAAAGGAAAATATTTATTGAAATTAATTGAGGGTATTCTTTCAATAGCATAGATTTTATTATAACTCATTCTTCTTGTGAGACAAAAGAGAAACAAAATAACTGTCATAAATTTGAACCGGAAGACCGGCTATCGAGACCACCATCCCCAGGTGCGGGATTTAAGAGTGTAAAGAATGTGCAAAATAAATTTATGAGCGGGTGTTAAACAATAGCCTAGATGACATGGTAATTAAAGTGATATTTTATAAAACATTAGTTTATGAGCAATAAATAAAAATAGAACTCAGCCACAATTCTATGGGAGGTACAAACCGAAGTAGCAACGTCAGATAAGGATAAGCAATTCTATATCCAATCAGGACTGATCCATAAACCACGTGCACTCATGAGGGGGATTTCATGACTAATAGGATTTGGGGGGCCCTTGAAGGAAGTTTTAAGAAAAACTTAACCAAGTGAGACAAGATATTGCAGCTGAGAAAAGTTTTTATAAGACGAGCGAAAAGCCTGGGAGCTGTGCATTCGCGTAGAATGCATGACCCAAAAAGGTCGGCTAATAATTCTCAAAGGAGAGTGTAGAAAAAACAACAACGAAAATCTAATAGTGTTTCCATCAGTAAAAACCTGTGAGTCTTATAACTATGGAGATGTGCCAAAAAGGTTCAACTTAGTGTGAATGTATGCGGACATTTCTATATGTTTATATTTCGAGAGATTTGTAAATTGATTTTGTTCAAATGATTTTTAAATCGATTTCCTCCAAATGATTTTTAAATTGATTTCTTTCCAATACCAAACACTGTTGATCTATCTTCCCTCCCTCCTTCTCCCCTCTGCCTGCCCCCCCCCTCTCTCTCGCTCTATAAGCCGCACATTGTTAGAGAAATCCAAAGATTATTGATGCAAATAATAACTCGAATGCTTTTTATAATAATAAGTTGAATCTGCAAGTAATTATAATAAAAAATCTGATGTGAGCAAAACATGACTGTTAAATTTATTTTCTCTTTATTTCTTTAATAATACGTTAAATTTAGTCCACTTGCACAAAATAACATGCATACTGATTTGAAATTACACTGAAATTGTACTTATAATTCAATTTTCGTTTTCAATTGGTAGTGTATTTCAAAGGCGGCGTAGGAAAAAAGCGGAAGACCTAAAATGTCACCAAGGAATTTTAAACAGAGCTTTAGGATCCGGAACGATATAATTTGGAAAGATTTTTTACTTTTTTCAAAAATTTGGATTAGTTTTCAAGTTATTTTATGTTTAAACACTATTCTGAGTAATTTTAACACATTTCCTCGGCGATAGAAAATTTTATTAGAATTTCTAACTTGACACCATCGGAAAGATTGAAGAAGGTTCTTTTCAACGATGTTTAAATTTAATCGTAAGTCAATTCCTTCATATATTTTTTTTAAATATATAAAAATTTTCATTTTCAGGTCAACTGATACTTCTCCCCTCTCGCATTAAAAAACGCAAGATTAGCGAAAAGAGTGTGTCTAGATTTCACATTCTAATAAAAATTATTTTTTAAAATAATACATTACATGTATGGGTGGGGATTTGGTTTGAAACCAGGAAATCATTTGGCGCGATTTAGGAAAACTAGGACTTGAAGAAGCAATAAAGGTGCCGGATTATCGATTTCTCTTTTGTGGGCAAACAAAATGGGACAGAACGTTCCAAAAATATTTTCAAACCCACTGGTTGAACTGATTTGCAGTTTAAATTTATTATTTTTCACGCTATATATACATTTCCAAACAAAATTAAAAATAAAATTGTTAAATTTTTAGTAATAAAAGTTGCAACTAAAAATGTTAAGAATTTTAGTTCCTCTGTCTGATATTACTAAATACTACTTTCACATGTTTACCTTCAAGTCAAGCAGCACCAGGCGCGGTTAGTACTTGGGTGGGTGACCACCTAGGAACACCGCGTGCTGTTGGCACATTTCGGGCGCGGTAGCCCTGTAGTTTGCGCTCTGGATTTGCACGCTGCCACAACTGCCGCCGTGTTCATGCGGAGTACGATCACGTTAAACATGTGGGTCCGTAAGTCCTTCCGAGAGGTTGGTGGTAGGGGAAGGAGGATACGGTCCCTGTGGATGCTTCTCCCACTGGGTTCCGGTCTAAATTGGGTGGCACTTCCCGGCCGCCCAAACAGTTATCTTACACCTTTCTGTTAGGTCGGACGATCTGGGTCTCAACAACAACAACAACATGTTTAGCTTCACATTTTTTTTTTGTATTTCAATTCATCAAACATATATTTCCTAAATTTTGTTTTCGAGGATTCTCTTCGTGATTTAATATTTCATTTCAAAACAACACATCCACGAATAGCACGATAGCTGACGTGTTATAATACTGCCCACACAATTGCAACCTCCATGGCTTCAAAATCGATATGCCATTCGCTGCAAACCGTGAAATCCACAGAATTAATGCGTCAGCCAATAAGGACTCCAGTAATTTGAATGGGATGATTGAAACTGCCTCCGGAATTCATATAGTCTGAAATAGATTACAGAAGTTGTTTTCCAACAAATACATTCTCGTAAGCTGATCTCGTTGAACTGATATGCATTTTTTTTCTGAACTTTATTTTCTTACTTTCTTAGAAAGGACTTTCGGAAAGATCTCTCTCTCTCTCTTTCTCTATATATCCTTCTCTCTCTACCTCTCATCTAATTTTAAGTCTCTATTTCACTACAGAGAAAACGTTTTTAAAACTTTTCAACATTGTTGAAATATGTTTATGACTTTGGTCATGCTGACTGTTTGTCTGTCCTTCTGATCGCACGATAATAGCCGAAAGAATTACTTGATGAATGCGGAATTTCAGTATGTTGTTGAGGCTATCTGTGGGATGTTCGGGAACGAAAATTAAAAATATCAGTCAATTAGCTTTGTATTTAATCCGGATTGAAGAAATGAAATATATTGAACCCTATTGCACTTAATTTTTCAAGTATCTTTAAGCGGAGTTATAATGTATAAATTGCTGAGAAAGTTTTAGAAAATATTTGAATTATCAGATAAAAAGTGTAAAAAAATTTCAGCAGAATCTGTAGAGTAGGCTTTTAAATAAAAATTCTACTATTAATTACACCCGAATTATATGAATCGATCACGTGACTCATTTCAAATAAAAATATGGCATCCATTTTCTTCCCGTTGTATAAAGATCGTGATGTATAGAAATCGTTTAATCTGTCATAAAAAAAAGCTTTATTTTTGCGTATTATCTGTATATCTAAATTCTTCGCCAACGCAATTACATATTTTTACCACTTTACAACAAAGTAGAAAAGTATTTATGACTTTGTTTATTCTGTGTGTCTGTCTGTCCATTAGCACGATAACTGCCGTAAACATGACTTAATCAAAATAAAATTTTAGTATGTTGTTCAGACGGTCTGTAAGACCTATGGGGATATAAATGAATAGTATCATCCAATTAGTTTTGGATTGAACTCGGGTTGAAAAAGTGAAATACATTGAACCCTATAGGACCTAATTTTTCAAACAGTTTTTAAGCGGATTTAAAACTCACAAATTGCTTCGAAAATTTTTGGTAATATTCTAATTATTCCATGAAAAATGTCAGAAAAATATATTCAGTAGTTTTTTAAATAAAAATAAAAATTATAATTACACCTCTTTATGAAGCGATCGCATGACCATGGTATCACGTGACACACTTCATAATTGTGATTTTTAAAGTTCTTTTTAATTCATATTGAGTGTTGTATCCGTCCTAAAACCGCTTTATTTTTGCTTAAATTCAGTGCATCTACATACTAAAACAACGCAATTACAATATATTTGAGTTTAAATGCTCATCCAAATTTAATTATTTCTACAACGAAGCCTAATTTTCACTTATGTAAAATATAAACAGCAAAATATGTAGGATGAGTTGTATAAGAATTGCTGTAATTTTTTAACGCAAAATTATTTAGCTCATGGAGTCTGCATAACTGATATGAATTAAATATTCATTGATTTTACAGGGAGAAGGACGATTTTTTTCGATGAAGTTTTAAGCATAGAGTTTAATTACTTGTACCTCCATGGTCTTAGGTTTTTAAATAAAATAAATTATTTTAGTATTGTGATGAATGAAATGAATAGGAAAATGTCATGAATGAAATGCTGCTTTCATAGAGAGAGCCAGGCGTGTTGTTTTTTCTATGACGTCATATGAATGAATGTCAGTTGTTTTCGATGAAATTTTCAAATATAATTAATTATTGTAGTATTATGAGAATTTTAAAGTTATTACCGAGGAATGTATGGCAGTTTAGAGATGTTTAAACCAGGCAATTTATATTTCAATGCCGTCATTTGAATGAAGTTAATTTTTTTCGACGAAGGTTTAAGTTTTCAAATATAATAAATTAATGTAGTATTGTGATAAGTTTTAAAATATTACCAAGGAATGTATTGCATTTTAGAGATGTTTAAAAAAAATTGCATTGAAATTGGAAAATGTTTCATAATTAATGCTTTAAGCGTGATTGATTTTTCTTGTTAATCTTACATTATCACAAAACTTTTATTATTTCTACAACGACGCCACAATTTAATGCATGCAGAATGTAAACAAATCAAGCGACTGTAAGGTGAGTTGTATAAGAATTGCTGAATTTTTTTCACGCAAATTTAATTAGCATTGGAGTCTGGAATATAAGTGATATGTATGAAATATTCATTGATTTTGCATAAAGAGGTAGGCGATTTATATTTCGATGACGTCATTTGAATAAAATTCATTTTGTGCAATTATAATTGTCTTTTTGATGAAGCTTTAACTTTTCAAGTAGTAGTACTGTGGTAATTTAAGGAATATCAGCGCTGAATGCATCGCATTTTTAAGCTGTTTATTTAAAATTGCATTTCAGTTGAAAAGTGTTTCATAATCTATGCTTTATGCATGACGGATCTTTCGTATTTATATAATGTGCTTTCATATGTTACTTTCACTTACTTATTGCGGCAGCAGATGACTCTGCTTCTGCCAAAAGACATCTGATCAAAGATGCTTGGAACCTGTACCCGAATTATGAGTTCAGAATTGAAGCTAGCTTTTGCTCTAAGCTTATAATGTCGGTATTATAAGCACAAGGTCCCTGGTTTGGGCCTAGCAACATCTTTCCGCTACAATGATGACTGGACATTTGAAACACGCGGCCTTCTCTCTCCAACTATCTCATCTCTCAACAAGAGATGGCAGCACCACACGGAGTCAGAAGCCCTACCACTCCATTCCTGGGATACCACGACTGACGTCACGCCCGATTCAACACGCCTCCCCGCCATCAGCTCTCAACTGAGTTCTGGATGGGGACACGCGGGGACTTTTCTGAACAGCCCCATCCTCGCCGAAATTCGACCCGGGCTTCTCAATAGGTGGGGGAGTGTGCGCCAACACACGACTCTGCTCCTGCCAAAAGACAACTGAGCAAAGATGCTTGGAACCTGTACCCGAATTATGACTTCGGAGTTGAAGCTAGCTTTTGCTCTAAGCTTATAATGTCGGTCTTGTAAGCATCAGGTCCGTAGTTCGGGCTTGGCAACATCCTTCCGCTACAGTATAAATTAAAATAAAATATAATACATTACGCACATCAGTCTTGATATTTCAATTTCTTAAATATAAAAATAAATTTCTTTCAAAAATTTCTGTAATTAATTCAATTTTCATTAAAATAGACGCTTGTCAACAGCATATCACTATTGATAGTGTCTAAATAGAGATATAAACATTTTCTTTCTATATTTTTTCTCTTCTCCTTTCTTCTGTCATATCTTACATATGAAAAACTAATTAGGAAATCATTAAAAATTTAAGATCTGTACTTGCATTATCTCTTAAATGCCTTACTTAGTAGTATCTTATCTATTTTGTTAATGAATAGAATTTCTTGCTTTCAAGCCATTTAAATGTGATTTATTAAATATATTATGTAAAGATATTATATTACATACAATGCAAGAAAAATATTTTTGACATTTATAATTTTCACAAAATTAATCGACTCCTATAAGTTTTCAATTTGTCTTGAAGCGTTTGAACAATCTAATAGAAGAAGAATCAGACAAAAGATGCTCATTAATAAAATAAATGATAAAAAAATTCAAATCAACCAGATAGAGGAATGATCAGACAAAAGCTATTCATTAATTAAATAGTTGATCAAAAGAGATAACTGTGTAAGGACGACTTCAGTACAGAATTTAAAAGTTTGAGGCTAATGATTTTCTAATTACTCTGTCATATTTACCATATGAAATAACGTAGGAGAAAGAAGAAAGATAATAAAAAAATAAGTTTTGAAGGTCTTTGATAGATTTACAAACAGTCATTAAGGGTATGCATTTATAAAGAACAAGAAAGATCAATCATGCATAAAGCATTGATTATGAAACACATTCCAACTTCAATGCAATTTTATATAAAAATCTATAAAATGCGATACATTCCTCGGTAATATTTTTAAAATTATCACAATATTACATTAATTTATTATATTTGAAAACTTAAAATTTCATCGAAAAAAAAATGAACTTCATTCAAATGAAGGCATTGAAATATAAATTGCCTGGTTTAAACATCTCAAAAATGCGATACATTCCTCGGTAATAATTTTAGAATTATCATAATACTACGATAATTTATAATATTTGAAAACTTCATCGAAAACAACTGAAATGCATTCAAATGAAGTCATAGAAAAAATGACACGCCTGGTTCTCTCTACAAAAGCAGCATTTCATTTATAAAAAATTTCCCATTCATTTCATTCATCACAATACTATAATAATTTATTTTATTTAAAATCTTAAAACCATGGAGGTACAAGTAATTTAACTCTATGCTTAAAACTTCATCGAAAAAATCGTCTGGTTCTCTATGTAAAATCAATAAATGTTTCATTTATATCAGCTATATTGCAGACCCCATGAGCTACATCATTTTGTGTTAAAGAAATGCAGCAATTTTTATACAACCCATTCTACATCTTTTGGTGTTTACATTCTCCATAAGTGAAAATTAGGCTTCGTTGTAGAAATAATCAAAGTTTGATGATCATTTAATCTCAAATATATTGTAATTGCGGTGTTTCAGTATGTAGATGCACAGAATTTAAGCAAAAAAACGCGGTTTTTGAACGGATGCAGTATTAAAGATGAATTAAAAAGAACTTTAAAAATAACGATTTTAACACAAGATGGATGTCATATTTTATTTTGAAGTGGGTCACGTGATCTCTTCATATAAAGGGTGTAATTATTATTTTAATTTTTATTTAAAAAACCGCTCAATATATTTTGCTGAAATTATTTTTATGTATTTTATGGGAGAATTTGAATATTTTTTAAAATTTTCGAAGCAATTTGTGAATTTTAAATTCGCTTAAAAAATGTTTGAAAAATTAGGTTCCATAGGGCTCAATGTATTTCATTTTTCAACCCGGGTTTAATTCAAAACTAATTGGGTGATATTATTCACTTATATTCCCATTGGTCCCACAGACCGTCTGAACAACATACTCTCTAAAATTTCATTTTGATATAATCATTTTTATAGCACTTATCGTGCTAACGAACAGACAGACAAACAGACAGAATGAACAAAGTCATAAACACTTTACAACTATGTTGTAAAGTATTAAAAATGCCTACTTTAAAAATGTCTACTTTTAAATGCCTACTTTTGGCGACTATCAAAGTAACAGGTGAATTTAAATATGTGTTACACAGTGCAAAAATATATATATATTATTTAAAATATATTCTTTATAACACCAAAAGAAACTGCTGCTTGTAAAACAAGAACGTACATAACTTACATGCAGAAAGCAGACCTAGGTCAGTTAGCTGATTGACGATTCCTTTTTTGTATCTGAGGTATTTTTTGGATCTGATCTTTGTATCTGAACTTCTTTTTATCTGACCTTTGTTTGGTTTAGCATGGTTCTCTTCTAAGAAAAGCTTCAAATTTTTGTTTCTGAGGTAAGTTCCCTTATATCTGGTTTAGTGTGATCTCTTTTAAATTGTCATCTAACTGATATATGGCTGTTTTCTACAAGGAAGGTTATCTGACTTACATATTCTTGTTTTCTACATATAAGAAAGGTCACCTGACTTATATATGTCTGCTTTCTACAACAAAGGTCATTTGACTTACATATGCCTGTTTTCTACCAGGAAGTTGTGTAAGTTCTTGTCGTACATGCAACCGTTTGTTTTCGTGTAATAATTACTCATTCCTGGATATTCATCATGGAGTAGTACTCTTCATTTTTTGTTTCTGAGGTAAGTTCCATTTTGTTTGGTTTAGCATGATTTCTTTTAAGCTGTCACCTAACTGACATATGCCTACACTTTACAAAGAAGGTTACCTGACTTCTATATGCCTACATTCTACAAGATAGGTCACCTGACTTATACATGCCTGCTTTCTACAAGGAGGGTCACATGACTTACACATGCCCGCTTTCTTACACATGCCCGCTTTCACCGGCCACACATGTTGCTACCGTAAACCCTAGGGTTGGTCGTGTCGTCTGGGTCTTCAACATGCCCGCTTTCTACATATGAGTTGTGTAAGTTCTTGTTTTACATGTAACAGTTTGTTTTAGTGTAAATATTCGTGATTCTGGAAGATTCACGATCGAGTTGTACGTTTCATTTTTATTTTCCTTATATACATAGTATGATGTATATTACTTTCCTTATATACATATTATAATGTATAAGGAAAGTATTGTGATGGTGTCGAAAATGCGAATTCGAATTTTCGATGGGAGAGCACGTTTCAAGCATCCCTGATCACGAATCGAACATTTTTGAAGTGCTATATATATATATATATATATACCTTTCTCTCTCTCTCTCTCTGTGTGTGGGGGGGGGAGGGTCTGTGGAGACGATATCTCACGAACGAATAGAGCGATTAGGATGAAATTTGGTACAGAAATTACAATCCGTGAATACTGGAAGTCTATTGATTTTAAACACAATCGAATGTTCAGAATCCCCTTAAATATTCGACTGAAATTTGGAAAAAGTATCAGAAAGTCAAAACCTTTAATAAAGTTACGCAAATAGACATATCTTATGTAATTTTTCCTTAGAAAACGAATGACATAAACTTTAGAACGTTAATATAAACCGTTCTCGAGATATTGCACCTTTTTCAAATAAATTTATCAAAAAATACCGTAAATTAAATAAAAATATTAACTGCTGAAAAACATGTTCACTTTTCATATATAATACTATGTGATAAATTTATTGACATCTTTCTCGTGGATCTAGCTCGCTCCATTCATGAGAAAAGATACTTTGGATAATACTTTTGTATTTAAACGATAATAGTCATTTATCTGATATAAGAATAATTTATTTCTCCATTCACAACGCTTGGCGAGAATTTGGTTTAATGTTGCCAACTTGGCGACTTTTTTAAATCTTGCTAAATTAACAAAAATCTCGCCAAATGGATGAAAATGCCGCTAAATGAATGAAAATGACGACTAATTGAAGAAAATTCAATATCTTGAAAAGAATATAAGTTTCTACTATAAGAATAACCAATTTTTTTACTGTAAAAGTGGTACATTCATTGCATTATATAAGGAGAGTCATGTGCTGTTCACATCATATTTTTTGTTTCTGGAGTAAGTTTTCCGTTGTGCTGTTTAGCATTATATCTTCTAAGTTTAAGGAATTTTGCGAGCTTTGACTGAAACGTGAAATATGTCTTAATCATCAGACATCTAACTGGCTTAAGCCTGCTTTTTACAAAAAAGTTGCGCAATCTCTGATATTTATATTTTGAAAATAAGTAATTGGTTTATCGCAAATAAACATAACATTTAATACCAACATAACAATTACATTACTATTTTAATACTATGTATAGAGCTTACAGTCATCACTTGCATATATTATATGTTGAGGTCGACTGATGTATATACTTTTTTTACTTCATGCAATGAGTTAAAAATCAATCAGTTATATGTATTTTAATACCGTACGAAAGTTATACCTTTTAGTTCTTTTATTATTATATTAAGAATAAGCATATGAATATACAACCGTTAATTACCATGAATTACTTGCCGTTAATTGCATTAAAATCGTCTAACATAAAACGTTTACTGTAAATGTTATACCTACAAAAAATACAAGTATTGAATATATATATATATATATATATATATATATATATATATATATATATATATACATATATACACAGTGTATATAAACTGATGGTCAGAACTGTAAGGAGTTATAGAACTCACCGAAACAAACAACTTTCACAATACAATATGGCCGAATAAACAAGATCCGATATAAGTAAAATACATAAAGCATAGTATAAATGAAATATATTACTATTAAAACCAAAGGAATCTATAAACACTGATAAATTAATCAGATTAAACTACCCTACAACATATCCTAACAAAGTTACCTTGTGTATCGCGAGAAGAACTTAGAATGTTTAAAAATCACAATATCTCACTTTAAGTACTCTATGAACCGTTGCCACTGATCCTTTTAAATTCCGGTAATCTTAAGTTGCATTGTTGTATATCGATGTTATAAAAATCCGATGCGATTCCAAAAAGAAATCTATTCGAAAATCCAACCTTTCTAGCTTCCCTGAAGTATTTCATCGCAGACGAATATTGGGCATCTGTTCTTGTATTCAATCTCTTACTTCTAATCAAATAATTCCTGATAACATTTCTGAACATTCTTTTATGAATATTTAATGTCCAGGGAATGAGATAATTGATGTCAAATACAAATTCATTACGTTTGTTATATATGCAAAAGTAAGTATTATGATGTTTGCCGTTACATTTTTTGTTTATAATACTTCGATCCAGAAAATTGATTATCCCTTCATTTTTCTTGTGTTTCACCAAATTTAATCCACTTGGATAAAAACTGAAATCCACGCTAAATTCCCCTTTTTCACAAACTGTCAACACATCGTCAACATATCTATTGAATATAATTTCATTTAGGATATGTATGTCAGATTCATAACAATTGAGATAGGTATTCGCCAATATTGACGAAAACAGCTACCGCCCATAGGTATTCCAAATTTCTGTTTTTAAAAATCCATTCCATTAAACAAAACTGTCTCAAAAAGTACCAATCGTACCAAAGTTTTATATTTGTTTTAATTCAAGAAAGTTTGTAAGTCATAGTAGTGTATGGGTATGACTCTGGGACAAAATGACTATGTCATTTTCCACCCAGAGTCATACCCATACACTACTCTTTCCCCCTTTTTTTGAAAATCAGGAGAACCTCTTAAGACTAAAAAATGTAAAAAATCATACAAAAATGTTTAAAATCTTACAAATATGCGTATTTTTTAAAAAATCAAAAAATCAAGAGAATTTTAAGACTCTAAAATTTCATACATTTTAACTTAAAAAATGAGTTATATGAACATTATAGAGACCAAATCTATCAAAAATTGACACTTTCCTCAATTTTTTTTAAAACCAGGACAGCTTCTTAAGACTAAAAATGTATAAAATCATACAAAAATGCGTATATTTTAAAAAAATCAAGAGAGTTTAAAGACTCTCATACATTTTAACTTAAAAATGAGTACATTATAGAGACCAAATCTATCAAAAATTGGATATTTTTTCAAATTGTGATGTTACTTGTGATGTTACATAATCAGGAATATAATGAGTTAATCTTAAAGCATGATTCATGATTGAAAAATTTGACTGTGTATTTGATTCAATTTCGGTATCTCCTATATGTACTTTTAATGTTTTGATAAAACCACCAACATTTACCAGACAAGCATTTTCGTTTGCTATGGATGTTTTATCATGTTTTGTAATCTTTAAATTTTGTTCAAGATATCCTCTAGAATATAAAATTTTTGCTTTAGTATCATTAATATGAAAAACATAGGTGGCATTCTCATCTGAACTATGTTCTTTTAGATGAATTTCTCTTAATTCATAACTTTTAATATGATCATTATGATAATAATGAGTATCACTCAAATCATAAATCTTTTGCATTTATTTAGGAAGAATTTTTAAACCACCTCCTTTCTTTTTCATAGAAAATATTTCATTTAATTTATTCCGTACAAATGTTTGGTCTTCAATAATAGGTTCAGTTTTCAACAAAACCTTTAAAAACCCCTGTATTTTTTTACTTTTTCTATATAATCTATGTTTATTCATTTATTTAAGAAGAACAAATAGGTATAAAATTAAATTCTACAGCTCCTTTATTTAAATCAATTAATTCACCTTTTTGATTAGTAATCCTCATTTTTATTCTTTCAACAAGATCCGTTTTAACAGGAAAATATATCCAATTATTAAATTCTTTTGAAATTATACTACCTGGAGGATTTTTATTAGTGAAAGAATAAATGACTTCTGAATTATATTGATTTATTAAAGACCCCTTTACAACATCACAGTGAATATATATATTATAATTTCCATTGGATATATCAGCTATATGTTCATCTTCTACCTCTGTTTCTTCATCATAATTTCCATATGTCGGTTTTAAAAAGCCTATAATTTTATGAAAGTTACTTTTTGTAAAATCAATTACCCAATCTTTTTTCAGTTTAATAGATATTCTTTGTCTTGCTTCAATAATACTAAATTTCATAGGTGGATCCTTACCAAATATTTTCATCATATACTCATTTAAACCTCTTATAGTATAATTACCATTTGAGATAGTATGTAATTGTTCTATCTGTGCCTAATGTATATATTCTAAATATGTTATTTCTATAATTCTCACTTATGTTAAACCATGAAACTTCCATAGAAAACGACTGTAAAGCTAATTTTTTTAATTTAAGAGGTGTAATAAAATTTACAGTAAATTCCTCTGATTTCTCATGACCTTCAGATTTTAATATTATCATTTATACAGAACAAAATTTTCATTACAGTCACTGGGTTTTGTGTAGGAAATGATTTGAGAATATTTTTAGTTGATTTACCTTTATTCCTTTCTCTTATATATTTCATACAGAATAAACCACATTTCACGGATGTAGGTTTCTGTAAAAAACTATCATTATGACCTTTTTTTTTTGGTTTTTTATTAGATGTAACAAGAAATGATTTAATATTTTTAGGTATATCGTTATATTCACCAAACGGATCAAAATATTCCACATATTTATATTTAGGATCATTATAATAACAAACCCAATGAGTTCCAGGGCCTGTTGATACATCTAAATTAATGATTCCATTTTCAAATTTTCCTATTGTTTTAGGTAATAAATCAGAGGTAAATACACCTATAAATCCTTTTTCATTTTTCATATTTTCTTCAATCATTTTGTTACTAATTCCCAAGGTTGATATATTCCCTTTCCACGTTTTTTTTCCCAGCTCCCTTTTTTTGTACAGCTGAACTAGCTAATCCAGATAAAGCACCTGTTGCTAATGCTGGAACTGCAAATTTAGCAGCGGTTATTAAAGAGGGTATAAGTACTGCTAGAAATGGTAAAAATCCTCCATTTTTATCTAATTGCGTTTTACTGATAGTAATTCTTTTTCCATCATTAATATGATTAATTTGAGTTTTAGTTAAATACATCTCATGATTAGGAGTTTTAGATTTATCTATGTGTAATGTGTAATTCTTCTTTATGTCTAAAAGCTAATTTAAGTTTATTTTTCTGACCTTCACTTAAATAAACTTTATTATTTATCATTTATTATAGGAGAAATTTTTTATAATATCGTTGTACATCATTGTAAGTCATTTCTCCATTTTATAATATCATATCTAACAATAAAACTACTTGATTATACAATTTCTTTGATTTACTTCCATTACATATTTTTTCTGTTAAATTTGATAATACATCCTTTTTATCTATACCTTCACCAAACCAAGGTTTAGCCTCATTCATGAGATGTAAGACGTGGATATATTTTTTCATCATTTCCATTTTATAATCTGATTCCTTAATTTTTTCTAGATCATTTTCAGCTTTATAATAGTTATAATTTTTAGTATTAGTTCCTTTCATTCTTTTATATGTATCTCGTTTTTCTTTAGCTATTGCTATTAGTTCATCAAGATATTTTTTAGATTTATTTATAAGATCAGAAGGTAATTCTAAATTTTCTTTTTTGATAAACGGTATATCCATAAATTTATCACTGTAAAATGTAATTTTTCCTTATGTTCTATCCATCAATTGTTTAAAATCTGATGTGTAATCAAGAGGTGGAAATGAAATATTTTCTACAGCATTTTGAATACTTTTTACAACCTCTTTATTTGATTTTTCATATTTTTTAATTTCTTGAGTGACTGGTTTATGAAATTCCTCTAAGGTTTTTTGAATACTTCATTTTTCTTTTAGTTGATCTTCACTATTCTTTCTTATTTCTTTTTCTAATTTTACTAATTTAATTGAATCTTTTATTTGCTTTATAAACTTGTGTTTTCGTTCTTTTTCGTATTGGTTCATTTATATAATATTAATTTTTACAGCCAGTAGATTATTTTTTACAGCGAGTAAATTATTTTTACTGTTATATAAATGATAAAAATTAAAGATTACACGGAACCAGATGAGTTACCTGATCCTAATCAACATCCTTTGTTACCTAAACATCCAGATAGATTGCTTATAACAGGGCCTTCAGGTTCAGGTAAAACAAATTTACTGTTAAATATGATTTATGATTTTTTAAATTTTGATGCACTATATATATGTGCAAAAGATTTATACGAACCTAAATATTCTAAATTACAAGAAATATATACATTGTTTGAAGATATAGAAAGAGAAGATATTTTGAAATGTAAGATGAATAAGAAAACATTATTAGAATTATATGATAAATACAAAAAAGAAGTATTCTTTTCTTCAGATGATTTTATTACATTAGATGATTTAAATCCTACATTAAAGAATTTAGTTATTTTCGATGATTGTGTGACTGAGAAAGATCAAAAAACCATTCAAGAATTATTTATCAGAGGTAGAAAGAAAAACGCATATATTTATTTATCACAGTCATATTATACAACACCTATCAATATAAGAAAGAACTGTAATTACTTTATATTTTTCAATCTACAACCAAAAGAAATTGAACAGATTATAAGAGAGATAGATGGTAAATTAAGTACTGAAGAATTCAAACAAATATATAATAAAAGCGTTCAAAAACAATACGATTTTTTAATGTTAGATTTAGTGAATCTAAAAATAAGATACAGAAAATAATTTGATCCAATATAAATGAAATGGAAGAATATTTAGAAAAAATATTGTATGTTTACAGAAAGAGTAGAAATTTGTATCAAAAGATAAGTATTTCATTATCAGTAAGTAAGGTCATTCTAAGTGGAACGGGTTTATCAGCTATTGCCTTTCTTCCGCTTGCTTTTTTAAGTTTATCGGTTGGTATAGTAGAAGCTATTGATCTTGCATTAAAAATAGCAGAAAAGAAAGAAGAATATAGACATTGTTATAATTTTTATAAAGAACTTATTAATTCGTTTAAAGCTAAGGATATGGCAGAATAAAAAATTTATATGCGTGAAAAGGATTTCATAAAAAGTTTAAAATTTAATTCAGTTGAAAAATATGTAAAACAAATGCAATTGAATGGATATAAATTTATTCATTCTAAATAAATGGTTTGTAATAAAATATTCAAGGTGGTGATATTGTTGGATGGTTACAAGATAAAATAAATCCTCCAGAAATGCATTTACCAGGATATCAATATTGTGGTCCATTTACAAAATTAGAAAAAAGATTAAAAAGAGGTGATCCTGGAATAAATAAAGTTGATAAAGCATGTAAAAAACATGATATTTCTTATAGTAAAACAAAAGATACAAAACAGAGACATGTTGCTGATCAAGAAATAATATATGATTTAAGTGAATACAAGATCCAACATTTCGAGAAAGATTAGATAGAGGAATTATTAAACCTATTATTAAACCTAAAAAAACTTTTGGGTTAGGAATATCTCCTAATATGTATTGTGTCAAGTGTAAAAAGAAAACCGAAACTAAAAATTATTATGAAACTACTTCTAAAAATAATAAACCATTTGGTAAAGGTATTTGTACAATTTGTGGAAGCAAAAAGAATACTTTTTTAGGAATTTAAAAGAGACATATTATAATCCAGAAACAGGTTATTGTGGTAGTCAGGAATTGAAAAGAAAAACAGAGTTACCTAATGTTGAAGAATTTTTACATGAACAAGATGTATATACTAGATATAAACCTGTCGTTCGTAAATTTAAAAGAAGGAGAGTTTATGTTCCAAACAGTAATAATCAATTTAACGCTGATATGTTATTTATAAAAAATTATAGCAAATATAACGATAGAACTAAATATTTGTTAACAGTTATAGATGCTTTTAATAAATATGCTTGGGCTTTCCCTATAAAAAGAAAAGCATCTGAAGAAGTCGTGCAAGGCTTTAAACACATTTTTAATGAAAGAAAGCCAAAATTCCTTTTGACAGATGAAGGTACTGAATTTACAGGAAAAGTTACACAAAAATTATTCAAAGATAATAATATACATTGGTTTACGACTTATAATAAAGAAATAAATCTGCAATAGCTGATAGATTTAATAGAAGTATAAGAGAAAAAATTATAAAATAAATGCACGCTAACAATACTAAAAGATATATTGATGTATTACCCAAATTACTTAAAAATTATAACAATTCATATCATAGATCTATTAAAATGACACCCATTGAGGCTAGTCGAGACGATAATGAATCTCAAGTTTATAAAAATTTATATACGAGAAAGATCATACAAAATCCTAAATTTAAGATAGGGGATAGAGTTAGAATATCAACAATTAAAAAAACGTTCAGGAAAGTAGATGATTCCACATTTACTGAAGAGATTTTTATAGTATCTGAAGTATTAAAAACAGATCCTATTACTTATCGAATAAAAGATTTAAACAGTAAAGAAATTGAAGGAACTTTTTATGAAAATGAAATGGTAAAATATAATAAAAAAGATGATGTATATAAAATTGAAAAAATCATAAAAAATCAAGGGAATAAATATTTTGTAAAATGGTTAGGATATCCAGATGAATTTAATATTTGGACATCTGATTTATGTGATGTAGTTTAATGATTTTTACGGGGGGTGTACCCCCCCCCGATATTTTCTTTAATTCTATTAAAAAAGATTAATAGTATTTCATGTGTTATAACTTTATCCTCATTAGAAATCCATAATGAGTTCTTTTTCTTATATACCAGAAATTATTTTATTATACATTTCATCCCTTACTTGTATACAAATGAATGTAAACTTTTTCGATGGTGTTGAAATGGTTGTTGAATCGATTGATATTTCAGATAATGAAGTTTCAGATAATGAAGTAGCGCTTAATTTAAAGACGAAATTAATGTATTCAGATGATGAATATTTTTATATTATAGATTATGAGAGTTTAAAACAAAGAAATAAAAGTAGAATTAGTTATTTTAATCGTATAAAAAGGAGGTATACTATTACTCAAGAAGTTGAGGATATGTTTTTAAAATTTTTAGATTTTATGTATTATGAGAAATCAGTTAATTATTATTATTTTATGAAAAAGATTTGTGATATTTTTAAAATTGAAAATAATATAAAGGTTCAAAGACTTTGTTATAAAGTCAAAAAGAAATATGAAAAAATCTGGAATGAATTTCAAAAAATGTTTCCTAACAAAAAAGTGTATACACTGTTTGACTATGAAATCGGTAAATGAGTTTTATATATATCATAGATATGGAAAAATTTATTTTTAAAGTCATTGTAAATGTTGTGATTCCATAATCAAATATAAAAAAATTAAATGTGAATGTGGTATGCAATATACCTATACACACAAAAAGAGACATTTAAAAAGTATTTATCACAGAAAGCGTCTTTCAGGAAAAAGTATTGTAAAAAATGTTTCCTAATAAATGGAGCTCACCTTAAAGTCAAAGACTATAGGTGAGCTTAGAAAAGTAGTAAAACAATTGAATATTAAACAATCTAAAGGCTGTAAGAAGGATGATTTAATTGGATTATTAATTAAATATATAAAAGAAACTGGAGAATATAAATATGTTTTAGTAGATTTATTAAATATAGATATATCAAAATACTTGAAGAAAAAGAAGAAAATATTTATTGAAAAACCTGAAAAATGTAATGAAATTAAAAAGTTTTTTGATTCTTTTAATTTGAAATTTGATAATAAGGAATTTAAGCCAAAAGAAGAAAAAAAGATTAAAACAGAAGTGAATCTTAAAAAATTATTTACTCCTGATCTCTCAGAACAATTGAAACAATTTATTAATGAACCTAAAAATAGGCGTAAACTTAAGAATATATTTGATTATTTTGGTTTGAAATATAAAGATGGAGAATTGATAAAAATGAAAGAAAAGAAAGTAGATATAAAAGTTAATCTTGAAGATTTATTTAAACCTGATTATGAAATGGTTCAAATTAATCAAAAATATATTAAAAAATATAACACATATAGGTATATTTATAAAATTGTAGAAAGCAATGAACTTAGACCTGTACAATATCATAATATTTTAAAGGATTCATTTAGAAAAGCTATTGGTATAGTAGAAGGAAAAGTAGATATTATAGTACACAATCCTGCATTAAGTTAACCTTTTCATCCTAAAATGATGTCAACTAGAGAGGCTTATGATACCTATTTAGATGTTTTAACACATAAAATTGAATACAAAGAATTAGATATTAAAGAATGTACATTCGATTTTCATGTCATAGAATTACCACACGGAGGAAAACATCTAAAAATTCTCAAAGATGATGATATTGTAAACAAAAGGAGTATTTGTCAAATTAAAAATAACGATAATATATGTTTATCTAGATCTATTGTAGTTGCTCCATCTATACAAAATCCTGAACTTTTATGTGAAAAATTAAACTATAAAAACTAACTAAAAATGACATTCTATATATTAAAAAAGGAAGAATATTACAAAAAACGTTAGCTGAAAAATTACATGAAATTTGTGAAATACCTTTAGATATTTGTAATTTAGAGCATGTTAAAATATTTGAAGAATTCTTAAATATACAAATTACTATATTTTGTAGAGAAAATTTTAATGAAAGAATATACAGTGGCACTTATAAAACTACTTGTATTTACATTTAAAAAAAATAGAAATCATTTTGATACCATTACATCTGTTACAGGATTTTTAGGAAAAAACAATTATTGTGATTACTGTAAGGTGAGTTTTAAAAGAAGGGATCAGCATAAATGTTTATTAAAATGTGATAGATGTTTTATAAAAGAAAGTAATTGTGAAGGAGATGATATCCAGTGTAATGAATGCTTTCGAAGTTTGAAAGGCGAAAACTGTTTTGAAAGTCATAAAAATAAATTAAATAAATTATCTGTTTGTGAAAGACTATGGAAATGTTTAAAATGTAAGAGAAATATCAACAGAGATAAAAGAACACCTGAAGATCATGAATGTGGAGAGAGAGAATGTAAAAATTGTAGACAATGGGTCTCAAAAGATCATAGGTGTTATATGAAAACAAAAAAAAGCAAAGGGTGGAACCTGTAAAAATATTTGTTCTACTCAAGAATGGTGTAATATATGTCAAAAACATAGATTTCCTGAAAATTATATGTATGGTAGTATGTGTGAAAACAAATGTAATTACAAAAGTAATGACAGATATAGTTGGTGGGATGCATGTAAATATTCAGGATTTACACAAACATTGACGTTGAAACGAATCATGAGACTGGAAATCATGATGGCAATTTAATTATAAATCAAGAATTTTATGGAGAAGAAAACATATTTAAGAATGAAAACGACTATTGTAAGTGGCTATTTGATAAGAAACATGCAGGTTATGCCGTATTAGCTCATTATGGGAAAGGTTTTGACTTTCAATTTATATCTAAATACTGTTTTAAAAATAAAATTAAAGTTTTTACAATCTATCAAGGAAATAAAATCATTTATATGAATGCAAACAAATATAATATAAGGTTTATAGATTCTATTAATTTTACATTGATTCATTCAATTAAGAAAATTTCCTAAAACGTTTGGATTAACAGGATTAGCAAAAGGATATTTTCCTCATTTATTTAACACTATTAAAAATCAAACTTATATTGGAAAATATCCTGAAAAATACTATTATGGATATGATACTATGACTTTAGAAGATAGAGAATTGTTTAATAAATGGTACAAATCTGTAAAAAATGAAATCTTTGATTTTCAAAAAGAAATTATAAAATACTGTAGGTCTGATGAAAATATTTTAAGAAAAGGATGTTTAGAATTGAGAAGAATATTTTTAGAAATAGCTAATATAGATCCTTTTAAATATGTCACTTTAGCAAGTGTTTGTATGGCTATATATAGAGATTCGTACCTGAGGGTACAATAACTATAGATGAAGAGATCATCAAACGAGATCAATACAGTAAAAATTCAATTGCTTGGTTAGATTATTTATCTCAAAAACATAAAATAAATATACAGCATGCTTTAAATGGAGGAGAGAAAAAAATAAAATTAGACAATAAAACTTATAAAGTTGATGGTTTTTACAATAATACTGTATATCAATTTCAGGGTTGTCATTGGCATGGATGTTATTGTTGTTACAGAAAATCTACTTTAAATGAACAAAATCAAATATGTATGACAGATTTATATGAAAAAACAAAAAAGATAAATAATAAGATAAAAGATGCAGGATATGAGTTAATTGAGATACAAGAATGTGATTTTGATAATGATAAAGAAATTAAAAAATTTACGAAAAAAGAATGGAAAAGAGATTTTATAGCACCTTTTAATCCTAGAGATGCCTTCTATGGGTTAGATGTGAACCAACTAAATTAAAATATGAAATGAAAAATAAAGAGAAAGGTCGATATATTGATGTATGTTCACTCTATCCAACTGTAAATTATTTTGATTATTACTCAATTGGGCATCCTAAAAAGTTCTATAATCCTAAAAAATATGATGAAAATTGGTTTAGGATGATACAGTGTAAAGTACTTCCTCCTAGAAAATTATATCAACCTGTATTGCCTTATAAAGAAGAAAAATTGATATTTAGTTTGTTAGCATGTTCAAAAACATTTAAATGCTACCATTATAAAACAGATACTGAAAAGAAAAAATGTAAAAAGTGTTATGAAATAAGAAATAAATTATGTAATCATTCAGATGATGAAAGAAGCTTTATCGGTACTTGGACTACGGATGAAGTCAATTTAGCTATAGAAAAAGGATATAAAATTTTAAATATATATGAAGTTTGGCATTTTGAAACGAAAACAGATAAACTATTCAAAGATTATGTCAAAATGTTTTTAAAAATTAAATTAGAAACGGATGATAAATTAAAAAAAGATTTTAAAAATAAAAAAGATTATGAAACAGACATTAATAATTTTAAAAGATTGTCAAAGAAAAATTACATATTGATTTAGGTGAAATAAAAGAAAATCCTGGTATGAGATTTATAGCCAAAATATGTTTAAATTCATTATGGGGAAAGTTTGGACAAAGAAATAATATGAAACAAACTGAGCTGGTAATAGAGCTGGAAGATTTTTATTGTATTATATTGAATGATAAAATTAAAGATTTGAATATGATATTTTTAAATGATGATTGTGTACAAATGGATTATAAGATGAAATATAAATATACCAAGAATAACTTTAATGCGAATATTTATATAGCAGCTTTTACGACTAGTTCCGCTAGAATAAGATTATATAAAATGCTTGATAAACTAGGAGATAAAGCTATGTATTATGATACAGATAGTATTGTTTATATTGATGAAGGTACTAATAAAGTTAAAACAGGTTGTATGTTAGGAGAATGGACAGATGAATATGGAGAAGATAATTATATGACATCGTGGATTTCTGGGGTCAGCAAAGATTATGGCTATATTCTTAATGATGGATCTGTAAAAGTTAAAGTAAAAGGATTTAAGATGAGTTACGAGAGTGAAACTAAGCTCAGTTTCGATGAAAGAATGAAAACAATAACAGGTGAAACTGAACATATAGATGTAGAAATAAATCAGTTTCAAATACAAAAAGATAGAAATATTAAAGTGAATAAAACGAATAAAAGATACATGTTTGGATAGGATAAAAGAACAATTTCAGATAATTTTGATACTATACCATTTGGTTATTAATATTTCTATTTATTTAAAAAAAACGCAAAATGGCCCACCTGACCCAAGGGGGTGATCTGGAAGTCTGATTCCAACAGCTGCTTTAGAATTCTAGAACCAGAGTTCTAGATCACCCTCATGAGCCAGGCCCACAGGCCTAGGAGAAGGACAATACAAACATATAACATACAGGACATAGAATCCACAAGATTCAACCCACCACTTATTATATTTCGATGATTGCCACCCTTTTGGAACAACGACAAGAGCAGCTGACGTCATTTTATAGCTCCGGTTCAATAAACCATCAACCCCGTATTGATTAACAACCTGGGAGAGGTCGGGATTTGAACTTGGGGCGTAGATGTTTATAGCCCCGTTCGCTACCTTTGAGCCATGGGTACACGAAATATGTTGAACAATTCATTAATATAACCTTTACATTGAAAACTAAAAACAATTTTAAACGAGTCATTTTTGCGAGAATACTTTAAAAGATCAATAGTTTTAATTTATCAGATCGAAAAATAGCGAAAATAATGTTTATAAAACGTTATAAATTCTTTTAAAATGAGAAATATATACTATCTGTTTGATGCTGCCATCTAGCAAAAGAAATCTGCAACAAGTTAAATAAATATTATTTTGTCTTAACGCTACGTAATGAAGGACGTCAAGACTACTTCTACTCAAGGTTCACTTCCTTTCGACTTTAATGGTAAACAAATCAAAGTCGCTTTATTTTCGCTTCTTAAATGGAAGAGTTCTGAACGAATATGTATTAGAGAAAGTTTAATCATCCTCTTTTTTCATGCATTTTTAATTAAAATCTCTATAATTCAGTGGGGTGCATCAGCCCCCACTATAATGTATAAAATTATCATCTCTTTTTTATTAAACATATGTTTTGTAATTTTAAATTCATTTCATTAAGGTCGTCTTTTTTTTCATATTTTTATAATTATTTTTGAATTTTATAAAAAATGCTTAGATTTAGTTAAAAATATTGAATTTTATCTATTAAATAAATGGGGGGTCTCAACCCCACCCTTTAAAAACAGGGTATTTTGAAAAAAATATCCAATTTTTGATAGATTTTGTCTCTATAATGTACTCATTTTAAGTTAAAATGTATGAGAGTCTTAAAACTCTCTTGATTTTCTTAAAAATACGCATTTTTGTATGATTTTATACATTTTTTAGTCTTAAGAGGTTGTCCAGGCTCCTTTAAAATATCCAATTTTTGATAGATTTGGTTTCAATAACGTCTCATTTTTTAAGTTAAAATGTATGAGAGTCTTAAAACTCTCTTGATTTTTTAAAATATACGCATTTTTGTATGATTTCATACATTTTTAGTCTTAAGAGATTAACCTGGTTTTAAATGGAGAAAAGTGTCAATTTTTGATAGATTTGGTCTCTATAATGTTCATATAACTCATTTTTTAAGTTAAAATGTATGAAATTTTAGAGTCTTAATATTCTCTTGATTTTTTGATTGTTTAAAAAATACGCATATTTGTAAGATTTTATACATTTTTGTATGATTTTATGCAATTTTTAGTCTTAAGAGGTTGTCCTGATTTAAAAAAAAAGGGGGAAAGAGTAGTGTATGGGTGCAAAATGACATAGTCATTTTGTCCCAGAGTCATACCCATACACTACTAGTCATATTTCTCGAATGCTGGTAATAAAATATCAAAAAGGTCGTTTATGTTAATATTATTGAAAAGATCTCTTAAATTACAAAAGTCGTTCCTAAATTTGAGATATATTTTTCTTCGTTTAAATGTATGTTTATTTTATCATTGTAAGTACCATTGTATTAGAAAATCATTTCAATCGTAAATCTTCAAGGATTGCCATTTAGTTATTTAATTTTACTTTTCGTCATTCATTCCATGGGAGCGAAGCACAGCCATGAAAACGAAGTCATATTCTTATCGAAAACATTTTTCTAGAAAATGTCTAAACATTAAGTCGGTTAAATTTCTAGATTTCTCTAACATTATAGATGTGATTTAGATGTTTCTAAATATAGAATACTTTTATTGTTATAAGAATTTTGAAGAACAGTGTTTAATTGAATAAAAATTATTATAATTCCGATTATTGCACCTTTGGTTTTTTGACCGATCTCATAGGTGCAACGAGTTGGAGGATTAAGGAATTGACAGTTGTAAATTCAGAGCTGTTAAGAAAAGATCAAATGTTCCACCGAAGACGGCACTTTATATAATAATTTATGGTCTATAATAATATATTAAATAATTTCTAAAATAATATGGTTTTTTAAATATACATTTGAAACTGGATATCAATAGAAAATCCTATTAAAATAATCTCAGTACACTGCTATAACTTTTAGAATAATAAATGAAGTTGGGAAACAGCTCAAATTTGAATTTGTAGTGAAAACCTTATGTTGTCTATATCAGATATTTCTTTCATATCATAATTATGCTGGGGTAATTAGGACGTCATTAAGTTCAAAATGTTTAAGTTCTGCACTAAAATATATATCTTTGTAAGATGGTTTCTTACTTTTGTACCTATATTATTAATGAGCATCTTTTGTTGAGCCTGACTCCTTTGAAAGACATTTAAGAAATGCATTATCTTCAAGGGTCAAAGTACAATGGCAGGAAAATTATTTTACAGAAAATCATATTAAAAGAAGTTACCCTTAGCTGTGTAATCGGGTTCTGTTTATTCAAGGTATGATATAAAATGGTAGGATGTAAAACAATTTCATTTATTAAATTTCATCTTATTTTCTTTGTTAAATAAAACATTCTGGGTGAAGTTAAAAAATGAATGTTCACATGAAAAGTTCATTCATTTTGTAATGACACGAAATAAAACAAGTCACAGATATAAATTGCATGAAGAATATTTTAAGTAGGTAGTAACTGTAGTTTAAGAAACAGGGTGAAAAAAGGCATAGGCATGAAATAAAGAGATCCACCTCACACACTTGCTAATCCAGTCTGGCAATGATTTCGGTCCTAAATATACAGGTTGGCCCAACAGCGACCATTTTGACTTCCAGTTCAAGCGACGAGGTTAATTTATTGTCCTTTTCTATGCATCCCGAGAAATTCAAAGTCTTTTAGCCTATATTCTTGAACAATTGGTATAATTTTGAAAGCAGAAGCACCTATTTTACAGCTAAATTGCGTATTAAATATTAGCCATGTAACATGCGTTATTGAAAATGCGTCATTGAAATAGAACAGGCAGACGATAATTTATTGAGCCGGTTGGAGTCAAATTGTGTGTGTCTGTCAGCCTGTATATTTAGGAGCCTAAGGCAATCAGAAGAAGTGAACTGAAGTTGGGGACCTTCACGTAAAGAGGTGGAGCTAACCTCAGAGCCAAGCATACGAAGTTGATTTTTTAGACACACGAAGAAGTGATTCCTCGTTGAGATGACCTGACTTAGGACTGGGGATTTTTCTGTGATATTTTCAGCATTATGAAAGTACGCTTCGTAGAGACAAATGCAATTTTTCAAATAATTCCAGATAAAAGCTATTAAAAAAGTTCTATGTAGAATTTTTCATGCTTTTGTGTTTCACAAGTACGAATTATAGATGCTAATATTCTTCAACAGCGGACATCCAAAAGTTTTTGAATTTTGAGGTATTTGTGACATTATTACTTTCCCTGTTTTAAACTTATCGTCGCTGAAAAACAATATATACAGGTAAGATTGTTATTAGTTGAAGTTTAACTTTGGTGGAAAATTGGGTGAAATACATTTAGCGAATTTTGAAAACTTCTAGAAACAAAATGATTGGGGTATAAATTCACAAGATAACAAGCATTTTCAAGATATTTTTAGCAGATGGAGTAAAAGCAGGTAATTGTTTAGCTAGTAACAGTTGGAGAGATACGAATAAAATTAAAATGCGATTTCCGCAGTTTTTGATAATACGATCTTCTTATTTGTGAATTAGTTGGAATATAGAGTTGTTAACTGTATCTTGTCCTTGCTTACGTTTATTGTTGCCTAAATTAAAGTATTAGTCATGCAAAAGGTCCGACTATTTCTTATATCTTAAGAATATTACTTTATTCCAGATGACCTTATTACCTTATTACAGAGGATGCTTCGTAAAAATATTCATTGTTTATTATGTTCTATATTCATGTGGTTTTCATATAGAAGACAATTTCTTAAACTTGCTAAGATATCAGGAAATGTATCAGTTTTTTTCATACCGTTGGTATTAATAAATAGAGGGTTTTACGATTTCAAACTCATGGTGACATATCTGAATAAACCAGTATTTTTTGTAGTAAAATGGCAAATGACCTACTTTTGTGCAGTTGTAGTCAGTTTGTGATCAATGAGAGTTGTGGTCAATTTGTGATCAAGGAGGGTTGTGGTCAATTCGTGATTAAATTGTGGTTTTCAATATGGACCTGGAAATTGCTCATTTTGGAATATTGAATATATATATATATATATGGATATTGAATATATATGTAATATATAGGAACTGCGTGAAACTATTTATATTTTCACTAATTTGGGGTTTTACAATTCGTTTATAACGTCAAAATCTGGTCAGTTGTGGTCAATCAACAAAATATCGCCCCTCAAATTGTAGTTTTCAATATGAAGCTGATCCTGAAAATTGCTCATTTCAGAATGTTGAATATATATGAATATAAATATAGGAACTTTAGAAGACCCAGACCGTCCGATCCGTCCGAGGACGTAAGCAGCTATTTTAGCGGCCAGAAATATTGGAAATGCGTGAAAATTTATATTTTGTTTAATTTGGGGTTCCGGAAATATTTTATGACGTCAAAATCGGGTGTTACCATTGAAAATTTCAATGTATGCGCGCATTCAGATTTAAAGACGGTCTTGTATGCAAATTATATTACATTCAATTTTAGAGTACGTTATTCTTAATCGAATAGCACTTTTAATTTGCTCTACAATGAACGATGATTGAATTTAAAAGGGGTGCGCTTTTCTTTTTCTCAGCTTTACATTACGTTCTTCAATTTCTGTCCCCCCTTTGCCAGCGTCTTCAGTTGAAGAATCTATTAAATCAAAAATTGTTTGTACCTTTTAGGTGATCACAATTCTATCTCAATTAGTATAGTCATCAAAACAAATTTCCAAACCATCAAATCAATTGTTATTCAATAAATCTATTAATTTAGGAGAGGAATGAAAACCGATTAAAATCGCTTGTATTCAAAGAAAATGCACAATGCATGGATAAAATAATAAGAAAATATTATTTACCACTCTAAGAAAATGTGTAATTCGGGAAAACATAGGGATAAATCAACATCTGAGAAAAAACACATTAATGGTATATGAGATTATTCGGGACTGAAGGAAAATACGTACGAAGTGCACTTTGTACGTTAATTTTGTGTACATGTTATCATGGTAACATGCAAAATGCGGAAGACTAGCAACGTGTTTTCACTATATTATATAAATAAAGTAACAACAATTTCTTCTTAATCATTGAGATCAAAAAGTTCTTTATTAGCATTTTCATTCAATTTCGGAAGTAACTTGAAAAAGCTTATATCTTCCTTCTTGGAAACGTAAAAAAACGCGCAGCGAAGTTGAAGTTTTAATGACAGTTTAATTGCAAATAAATTGTCCTAGGGTAATTTTGCCCGAGAAGAAACTTGTTATTTCCTTTAAAAAAAAATTACTGCATAATATAATATAAATTGCTAAAGTTTTCTCCACTTAACAAAGTTGCTTAGAAACCATTTTCAATTAATTATAAATTATAAAAAACATTAGAAATTATTTAGATAAAATGAATTCTGTTTAAACATATATGTAGGGACCTGTGAAAAGCACAATTTATCAAGAATCAATTGACCAAATATAAATAGAATATCTTTAATATTATTTCATTTTAACTTAAATAAGCGTTCTAAAGTAAGAGTGTTTCATTTAAAGTAACATTGATGTTGTGAGCAAAATTACAATTATATAAAGCAAAATTAAAGGGATATAAATTGGTTACAATATAATCTATAGTCGTGGTGAAATTATATTATTACTTTCGCAATTCGTAGTATTGGCAAAGTATTGTTTTTACAAAAAATTTCGATTTTGAGATCTTTATGTGAATATGTTTCAGGACCACATAAATACGTTTTGACTATTTTTGGAGTGATGTCCATATGTCTGTTTCTCTATGGTATATTTCTATTTTGCACAATAGCTGCCATAAATATTAATGGATTTTTTAGGAAACGTTATATTCTGCTTTGTTAACAAAAAATCTAGAACATATAGAACTTTTTTCAGATTTGAGCAAACACTTCGAAATTGTTTCGAAATTTTATATTTTATTAGCATGGTAACATAGGACAAAATTTGACATAATCATGCATTAAAGGGGTTACATATAATTCAATGATTATGAAATTTAATGGTTTAAATAACTACAGTAAAAATAGTTCGATATAATTTTTGTGTTCGTGAAGCTATTAGACATAGTAGGGGGAGGTTACCCGCACATTATGAAACTTAGTATCAATCCATAAATTTATCCAAGTTCTTTAAAATGAAGGGCAACATGTTATATGTATAATCATTTCGAACAAAGGTATATTTTTCAAACTTTTTCTTGAAAAGTTTGAAAAATATCTGCTTATAAAAGGATTATTGTATGAGCAAGTAGTTTTGAACCACACAGTTAATTTACGATGACACATATATTAACAAAATTCCCCAATAACATTTGTATTTTCGTCCGGAACAGTCTAACACAATTTGTGGTTAGTCATGTGACGTTAAGTAACTCGAAGTTTGGCCCATCCAAAGTTGAAGGCAAAGAGTCCATAGTTCTCCAAAAAAAGAAGACGAAGCTGTGCAGCTGGCAAAAAAACAAACAACCGACTCTAACGATACGTACGTGAAGAACACTGTCTTCAATGGTTTGATGAACAGAAATATATTTTAAACTGTTTGTGGTTGCAAGCTGTGGGTACACTTCATTTTCGACGTGGCTGTTAAACATTTTTATACTCTTTTGAACACTCCTTCGTTTAAGTCAAACATATTTTTGGTAAAAATCGATAGCAACATTTACAGAACCAGAACATCCGTATTAAATGATTTTGCCCTCTTCCGAAATTATATGCTGAATTCATATCAGTCATGATTTAAGTTGCATCTAATGTTGATGCATCAAGATGATCTAAGTTGCATCAAGATTGCAATATATAAAACTGCTGCTTGTGAGAATTACACAATCAGTACTTTGTTAAAGAAAGCATACAAAAAATAGTATGACAATAATTATGTCTCAAGGGACTTTTGATCTCTATCAGGTTAAAACAGTCATCAGATCAAAACACTGCCATCAGTTCAAAACTTATTCACTCAAAACAGTGACTCTATTTAACAAGCTCCAAGCGTGAACTGTTCTTGCTTGACATTTGCTAAGGAAATACACAGTTTTGGCCTGTTAAAAGTGTTAAAAACTCCATCGAATAGCCTTCATTTAGCAAAAGCCAGGAAAGAACAGTTCTTGCTTGGCATTAACTAAATGAATATACGGTTTTGACCTGACGAAGAGGGATCAAAAGTCCCTCGAAGTGTCTTTACTTAGCAAAAACAGTTCCAGCAAAAACAGTTCTTACTTAACGTTTGCTAACGCAGGGCACGATTCTGGGCCGAAGAAGAGGAATCAAAAGTCCCTCTAAACAATTGTTACCACCCAATTTGCATATACCTGTTTTCTTTCATGAAGTACTAATTGTGTTAAAATTAAGATTAATATGACTATATTTTTCAAAATATTTTTATTCAAGTTGACATGTTTTCCCAATTGTAAAAGTTAGAAACATAGTACACAATCACATATTTCTAATGCTGCAAACTGTTTATATATTGCTGTTCAAATTCTGACAGCGACTAACAAATGGAGCTACATTTTTAATATATAGAGATAAATTATAATCGCTAGACATCTGTGTCGTCTTTGAACAATATATAAAATGAAATGCTTTCCATTGTTTATTTTCAAGCATATTTTTTTACGATTCTATCGTCGATTGCAGGAGAAAATTTTAAGTTGACAAGCTTTCAAATGCTGCAGAGTATGACTTTTCTATCTCATGCTCTGTTAGAGCATGCTTTGAAAAAGACATATTTTGCAGATGTTGACAGATCTGACACTTCATTTTTCGAAGAGTCTAAAATGCATACACATCATTTTTCCATAATTCTGTAATATATAAATGGTTTGTCCTTCTTTTCAGATCCTTAAAATGCTGTAAATATGTACATAAAATCATATTATTAAAACAAGTTTATTTAATTGCACAATTACATATTCACACAAGCTATATATATATATATATATATATATATATATATATATATATATATATATATATATATATATATATACAAAAAATAAATAATACATAAAATGACTTAAAAAAGCAAAATTCCTAACAAAACATTAAAATATCATTATATATACAGCGGTAAAACGCCATACTACTACACACATGTGTATAACTGAAACTCCCAAAAAAGGACAAGTACCTATATATATATATATGTACCTATATATATATATATATGTACCTATATATATATATGTATATATATATATATTTATATATATATTTCACTCATTTTATTCTATTTCATAGCATGGCATGCACTAAAGCGTCAGTTGAAATCTTGGTTCCAGCTGCCCTGTAGGGAAAATAAACTTTTATTGTTACGTAAACAATCGCAAGAAAACGTTTTTCGTTCTGGGCTTGGCACTCTTGTATTGGATTATTTTATCGCTCTTCCGTTCTTATTATTGCTCATTATTTTATTCTTTTTATTTGATTTCTGATCTGTTATTTTATTTGCTTTGATTATGTTATTGCTAATCTGTTTTTTATTTGCTGGAATTTTATTCTTTTTATGTCCTTGGATTATTTCATCGCTTATCAGATTTTTTATTTGCTCATTACTAAGCTATTTTTATCTGCTCTTATGTTTCGTTTATTTTCTTTAATTCTTTTATGGCCCTTATGTTATTATTATTTGCTCATTATTTTGTTATTTTTCTTTTTCATTTTGTCCTTTTATTTGTTTCTTTTATTTCATTGATATTCTTTAGTTTTGCTCATTTCTCGCTACGGACAGCACAGACAGGCCCACACACAGATACACAGACAGACATACATCTTCCTTTATTTAGTCAGGTTATTCCAAAATTCACTATACATTAGGTAAAAGAGCCTGTTTCATAGAATACTTTCTTTAACAGACGTGATTTTGATAATTTTGACGAAGTTATGAAGAAATGCCGTTTCGTGAAAAATTTAGCACGATTTCCGACTGGCCAGACGGATCTTTGTTCATTAACCTACGGACACATTTATATTCCTTTCTTTCTGTATTTGAAGTGAACCCCACCATCTTCTTCTACAGAGACCGAAGTGCTACATGCATTGCCATAAAAATTAGCTTCTTATTCATAACTTACTGTTTGAAGTAACTGTCCTTGAATGTAAAAGTCTACCATTAATCATAGATTTCATAGAAAATGTGTGTCTTGCAATCATTCAATTAGTCAACCGCTGCATCTAATCTGTGATGAGTGATTTGTTTTTGGGCCTTTGTTAAGAACTTTTATCTCACTAATCACGGATCTCCGCCTAATCCAGCGATGTAATTTTCATTGATATACTGGGACAATTAAATTTCCTTCAGTGATTAAAGTAATATTATAAAGCGTTATAGCTATCAAATTAAATTAATTTTATTAATGCTAGCAAGGTATGCGGGCTTTCGGCCCATAAGTAATTAAAAAATCAGATTTATTTATAAGATGGTTTACTATAATGAAAGATAACACTATAATGAAAGATCACTGTCTGTGTACAAATTATTTGGCCTACAGTCATTTATATATAAAAATAGTCTTCTATCCATTTGTCTGTAACTCTTGGCGTTTAATTTGATGAACTTTGGCGACTAATTTAGCAAAATATCGTCAGCTGATCGATATTATGCCACAGATTAAAAAAAATATCGTTTAAATTGCAAAATGGACAAAATTAACGAAAAGGACGTCAAATTGATAAATTAATTATTAAAATATTTGAATATGTGGACTATGTTGCTTATTGCGAATGTTATTAATATTGTTCATAGTCAATTTAGATTTGCTTTAAATATAACTCAATTGTGTACTACGAAATAATTTTAAATGCTGTCATCCTGAAAAGCAACGAAACGTTAGAAACACTGTGTCACAGATCTTGTGCATCTTTTATTCACTGTGAAAGAAGTAAATCCATTGCATTATATGGGAAAGTCATGTAGTACCTATATAAGATTGTTTGTAATTTAATGTTATTTATTTTAATATAATATTTAATATTATAAAATTATTAACGTTCATTTAATCCAGTAGTAAATCAAACACAGAGTCTTAAGAAATAAATAGTTTAAAACATTTCAGTTTTATAGTTCAATCCCTTTCACATTGTCTTCATTTTGGAATTTGTATTCTTCTAAAGTATTATATTAAGAAATACTACTCCATTGTTCCGTTCCATGCATGTATATTTCTTTATTTTCCCCAATCTTTTGATTTCGGATCAAGTTTCAAAGGTAACAAGTATCGAAATAACATAATACTTCATACCGAGTCTTTCTTCTCAGAAATTGACATTCCTGGATTGTACTCGAACAGAAAAACATTTCTTCTATTTGTACGCTTTTGTCATATGTTCAATATATCTCGCCATGCTTTATATTTTTCAATTTCTGATTTTCTTGTGTTTCTGCAAGTGTGCAGAATGTAGTATGCAAAGTTTGAAATCGAAAATTAAATTTTTAGTTAAAATGCTGCGGTTTTAAAATATATGAATGCATTTAAATATATTGATTGTCAACATCTTTACTTTCCCTGCAATACATGGTAATGTATAGGGAAAGTATTGAAATCATGTCGAAAATCGCAACTCCAGTTTTCGACGGATCTACACGTTTCGAGACGTCTAGAATACGAAGGAATATTTTAGCGTGACGTCTGTGTTTATGTCTGTGCGTGTGTGTGTCTGTCTGTCTGTCTGTGTGTTTATCTGTCTGTGTGTCTGTGCAGGGAATATTCACTCTAACTCAAAAACTAATGGACCGAATTTCATAAAATTTGGTAAGACCCTTGTGTGTGACCCTGGTGCTGATTAGTTTTTGATACAATTCGGAAAAAAGGAACCCCCCTTTTTTGCGAAATGGCCCTTAAAAAATCTCATGTATTCACTCTAGCTGAAATACAAATTGACCAAATTTCACAAAATTTGGTAGATATATCACATGTGGGATACTCTGGTGCTGATTAGATTTCAGTACGATTCAGAAAAAACAACCTGACTTTTTTCACGAAATGGCCAGCAAAAATAGCCAATATCTAATAAAAAGGACTACGTATGTCCAAATGTATTAAGTACATGCTTGTTGTATACGTAATTTTTGACGAGGAAAGGAATAAGAAAACCTCTATCGCTCTAGGAAAACCGTTCTCGATATATTTCAGATTCTTCACATTTTTTAATGCCACCTTTGGAAAAATATCCAATTACCAAATAAAAGCAGAAATTGAACAAAAATGCAAATTTAGTGTCATTTTGTGCAATTAAACTCAATTTAATGAGTTCTTAAAGACATAAAACATGAATTTTAAGTCTGCAGAGAAAGTCATGCGCTGCCCACAACAGATTTTTAAAAATATTTTTATATTTCATATTTGTATGACTCAATAATATAATTTAATTATTATCGGACAATAATATAATTTATATGACATTAATATAATTTACTTATAATATGCTTTAAAATAGTTTCATATTTCATAGATAAATATATTGAAAGTATATATTAAATGCACAAAGCATATTCTCAATCTTAATTTTTAAATGTCTATGGAGCCAATTTTTAAAATGTTCCTTTTGTTTCAAATCTAATGGTTTCTATACGTATCAGAGTATTGCATTTCTTCTGACATGTTCCACATGTTCTCATTATTTAAGTAAACTGTACACAGAATGATAATTTACAAAAATAAATCAGATTTAAACTCATTTAACACTCTTAAGACCACTTTCCAACGTTTTAATATTACATTTGCTTCTATTCCGTTCTCAATGAGAAAAGTGAAAGCATCTGCAGTCTTTATTCCATTGTTTTGTTCTAATCATACATTTTTCTTTTTATTTCTCAAACTTTCGATTTCATATTGAATTTTGATGTTGACAAGCTTTGAAATAACATAATACTCGATACAGAGTCATACTTTTCGGAAACTGACGTCTTCGACATGTACTTGAGCAGAAAACTCTCCCTTCTATTTCCTGGCTCTTGTCACATGCTCGCTATATATTTCGCCATTTTTTATATTCTGGAATTCTGATTTCTTTGTGATTCCTTTGTATTTATTACGACTGTAAAGTAGAAATGTTCAGTGTCGAAATTAGTTCTGTGTCTAAAATATATTTATACTTCATTATCTTTTTGATGATAGGAGTATTTTAATGATTGTTTATTACGTTTATTTATCTCGTAAGTGTTAATGTAATCAAGTTCGACTGAAATTCTGAAGTCCAACTGTTTATCAGAACATCATGTACGTCTTTCTTTTTTCTTTTTAATCTTTCGATTTCGAAATGTTCAGTGACAAAATTAGTTCAGTGTTTTAAAATATATTTATACTTGCTTATCTTTTTGATGATAGGAGTATTTTAATAATTGTTTATAACGTTTATTAACACTTTATAACGTAGTTGAAAAGTGTTTATGATTTTGTTCATTCATTCTGCCTGTTTGTCTGTCTGTTCGTTAGCACGATATCTACTCGTAAAAATGACTTTATCAAAATGAAACTTTAGTATGTTGTTCAGACGGTCTGTGGGACCTATGGGGATATATATATATATATATATATATATATATATATATATCAAATTTTTGACAAATTTCAATACAGATTTTTAATAACAAATCCTAAAACCATCTATTTTTAGCGGGAAAAAAAAAATCTTATTTATTCTAAACTTTAACCAAAATCCATAAAACATCTACACGAAGTTACAATGAAGTAAAGCGCCACGCTGCTTCGCAACAAGGAGCAATATATATATCCAAAAGGAAATGTCCAAATCTGAAAATCAAATATGATACAAGAAATAAGAAAAAGAAAAGCACCAAAAATTGGCAGAGGGGGGGGGGGGTTGTGACCCCCTCACCCCGGTTCAGCATGCTTTACGCCATGGCCACACTCCCAGATGCCGGTACCATTCCGCATCTAGGCCATTATACCTAAGAAGATCTATTTGGAAACGAAAAGACCATGATCCTTGGAGCCAAACACAACACTAGAATTTGTGCAAACAAGACCTCAAGTACTCAATTTTACTTTCAAATCTTTCTATTTCATATCAAATTTCGGAGACAACAAGCTTTGAAATAACATAATCCCCGATGTCATACTTTTCGGAAACTGACATTTCCAACGTGTACTAGAGTGGAAATCTCCCCCTTCTATTTTCTCGCTTTTGTCATATGTTCGCTATAATATTTCGTCATTTTTAATATTTTGGAATTCTAATTTATCTGCGCTTCGTTTGTACTTGTTAAGACAAAAATGTTTAGAGTCGAAATTAGAGTTTTGTGTTTAAAATATATTTATACTGCCTTATCTGTTAAAGGAGAGGAGTATTTAAATAACTGTTCATCTACGTTTATGTATCTCGTTTGAGTTAATACAGTGTGTGGTAGTCGAGTATGACTGAAATTCTGAGGTCCAATTGTTTATCAGGGCACATCGAAATATTATTGCTAATCATAAATGAAGCACATTTTATACACAAGCGATTCAATTATACTTTGAATAATATTCTTTTAATTTATTTTATTTCTAACAGATTAAATCATAGTATCTCTATATGTGTGATGATATATAGAAAAAGCTTCCAGTTGTTACTAATGATTAGGTGCGTACCAGCCAAAATGTGGTGTAAATAACTAATAAAAGGTAATGTAAGTAACTAATAAAATGTAATGTAAATTACTAATAAAATGTAATGTAAATAACTAATAAAACGTAATGTAAAGAACCCATAAAATTGAATGTAAATAACTAATAAAATGTAATGTAAATAACTAATAAAATGCAATGTAAATAACTAATTATAATTAATTGCATTTATTAAGTGGCCGTATAATTGTGATGTGCCTTGCTTGTAGCCGCAACTACAAGTGTGTGTTATTCGATGTTAAACAGAAAGTAAATTTATTAATATACATTAAGTGAAGTATTTAATTTTGAAAATGAAAAGACATCTTTTGCTCCAATTTGAATTTTATTATAATTGTTATTTGTATTGTAAATGTTCGTATTATCTGAATTCACCTTAATATTTGAAGTTTACTTATCATCGTTTATTATATTAATTAACATAGTATTCTGCAGTCAGTTATTTAGTGCGATGAGTTTTTTCGAGTGGCTTTAAATGCTTAGATTTTAAATGCTTTTAATCTAAATGCTTAGATTTTAAATTATTTTGTTAAATTTTAAATGCTTTCCTCATGGATGGTAATAAACAAGTTTAACTTGGCTCTGGCCACGCTCATTCGGAGACGCTGATTCATAGTGATCTTTTTTCATTCATAGAGTTCCTTTTTTGGACCTTTGGTTTAATTTAAACATTTCTGCACTTGCACATTTTATTTTACAAACTTCATTCTTACACGTCTGCACTCTGTCTTTTTACTGCTTCTTAACTCGCCAATTTCTTACATCTGTCGCTACTAACTATAGTTTGTGAAAGATGGTTAAATTATCAACTTCTCACAAACTATAAAACGCTTCTTTTCTCACTATTTGTTCTCTTGCACAAGGTTTTCTGTCAACTCTGCTCTATCTGCTCACTGGATCGCAAGCAAATGTGAGAGGCCCGGTCCAGGCTACTATTGTACAGTATCTTATTGCCGGTGGCCGGTCGACTCCTCATCAGCTAGCTACCTACACCGTCTCGAGTACATAAGCATCATGTGACGTGATATCATAAATTGTTGCCCGCACCATAAATCGTTGTTCACCCATAAAATTACATCTGGTGCCTTTTTGTCATCATCTTGTCGCCTTGGTATTTATTAACAAAAACTATCACTTGATTTTTGTTTGATATTACAATTTTTTTTATTAAATTGTGTCATTTATTGAATCTATTCATGGATTTTCTGTGAAATGTTTAGCGAGTAATTACACTGTAAAAATTATTCAAATTACGGTACACATTTTAGCAATTGAAGTGTTGTTTGCAAAGTTAGCATTGAAAAGTTCACAGTTTTTATTTCGGACTACTTTAATGAGAAAAAAAAGTCAGGATTACAGCGTTTCTGTATTATAGTTTTTTCTCCTCTACTCTGTGAATATTATGATATATCTACCCAACTGTAAACTTTATATGCAGAACATTTTTTCAATCCATGGTTTCGTTCCAAGCACACATTTTTCAATCTTAAAATTTCAGATCAAATTTTGAAGCTGACAAGCATAGAAATAAGATAATACTCGTTGCAAAGTCACACTCCACAGGAAATGACAGTTCTGACGTGAACTATAC
The DNA here is from genome assembly GCA_951213105.1 of Amaurobius ferox. Classification (NCBI taxonomy): domain Eukaryota; kingdom Metazoa; phylum Arthropoda; class Arachnida; order Araneae; family Amaurobiidae; genus Amaurobius; species Amaurobius ferox. Next base: position 66,943,646 of record OX578147.1, read on the forward strand.
TATAGCGAATAACGCTGTTGCCATACTGTTTGTTCACTACATATCGCCATTTTATTTTATACTAGCCGCCTTTGGCGACCAGCCTGTTCGCAACCCTTGAAAATGCTGATCGTGGCAAATTCCAACCGTGGCAAACTCGTTGGCGCGACCTACCAGAAAGGTGTGAGGTAACTGGTTGGACGGCCAGGATGTGCCACCCAATTTAGACCGGAACCCAGTGTTGGAGGCATCCACAGGGAACGTACCCTCCTTCCCCTACCACCAACCTCTCGGAAATACATACGGACCCATATGTTTAACATGATCGTACTCCGTGTCAGTGGCGGAAATCGAACCCGGGCCTACCGAGTGCAATTCTCGCGCGCTAATTTAAATCTTATAATGACCATATGATAAGCGCTTAATTCCATCATCCTCGTTCCATTATTTAAAATATCCATAAAATTAAAATATCAATTTAAAATATCTATAAATTAAAATATCCATTTAAAATATCCATACCAGAAAGGTGTAAGGTAACTGTATGGATGGCCAGGAAATGCCACCCAATTCAGACAGGAACTCAGTGGGGGAGGCATCCACAGAGACCGTACGCTCCTTCCCCTACCACCAACCTCTCTGAAGGACTTACGATCCCACATGTTTAACGTGATCGTACTCCGCGTGAACGCGGCTGCAGTTTTGGCAGTGGCGGGAATCGAACCCGGACCTACCGAGAGAAATTCCCGCGCGCTAGTGCAAATCCCGCGCGCTAACGACTGGGATACTTCGCCCTCCGCGACATTTTCCATAACTTTCTTTTTATTTACCGAATTTAGACCGGAACCCAGTGGGAGGGGCACCCACGGGGACCGTACCCTCCTTCCCCAACCACCAACCTCTCGAAAGGACTTACAGACCTACATGTTTATTCCGCGTGATCGTACTCCGCGTGAACACGGCGGCAATTTTGGAAATCGAACCCGGGCCTACCGCATGCAATTCCCGCGCGCTAACCACTGGGCTACTTCGCCCTCCGCGACAATCTCCATAACTTTCTTTTTATTCACCCAATTTAGACTGTACCCTCCTTCCCCTACCACCAACCGCTCGGAAGGACTCACGAATCCACATGTTTAATGTGATCGTACTCTGCGTGAACGTGGCGTAAGTTTTGGCAGTGGCGGGAATCGAACCCGGGCCTACTGAGTGCAATTCCCGCGCGCTAACCACTGGGCTGCCGCACCCTCCGAGACAATCTCCATAACTTTCTATATATTCACCCAATTTAGACGGGAACCCAGTGGGGGAGGCATCCACAGGGGCCGTATCCTCCTTCCCCTACCACCAACCTCTCGGAAGAGCTTACGGACCCACATATTTAACGTGATCGTATTCCACGTAAACACGACGGCAGTTTTGGCAGTGGCGAGAATCGAACCCGGGCCTACCGCTAACTTCCCGCACGCTAATTTGCAATTTAAAATGACCATATGCTTAATTCCATCATCCTCATTCCATTGTTCCATCATTTAAAATATCCATAAAATTAAAATATCCATTTAAAATATCCAAAAGTTAAAATATACATTTAAAAAATCCATATCGTTCCATCATTTAAAATATAAATATAATAATTTATATGGAGTAAAGGAGCTGCATTCAGAACCGTGACGTCACCTCCACCTTGACGTCCCCACCCACCACCTTCCCTCCTTCTGCGGGGGAGAAACGCTGGTTAAGAAGCGGCATGCCGAGCGGAACGCCGAGAAATTGAAATTCGGAAACTTTTAAAATCTCGATCCTGTGGGCAATACGAAATATTTCCTGACCAGATTGGACTTGTAAGAATGCCAGATGTTTGACCTTTCTAAAAATGTAAATTATTAGTCGAAATTATGAGTAGTTTTTACGATGGAAGGATTTAAAAACGAAAGTTGGTTTTTTTGAACAGAAAGTAACTTTTGTTTTAAAATATTAGAAATCGAAATTGAAATTGATATATTTTTACTCGCAATTGTCTGCTCTTTCCGATGGTGTGATTTATTTTTTTCTACGACGTCCGGATCGTGGAGGAAATAGGGCAAAAAGGTCAAAAAACGGTCGAAATCGCATAAAACATTAAATAACAAAAAAAAAATAATTAAAATTTTAAAAATCGGTTTTCACGTGTCCCCTTCTCACCCCCCAGGGTCTCCGATTGCCAAATTTCATAACTCTCCGACGCGCGGTCGCGAAACGTATAGTGTATAAGACAGACACACAGACATTGCCTTTTATTATATAGATTCTTGAATTCTGTTTTATTTGCACTTCTTTTACGTGTGTTGTGAATGTAACGTAAAAAGTTAGAGCTGACGTTTCAATTTTAAGCTTAAAATATATTTATACATTCTGACATTCTACTATTTCAGAAGAGAGGTTAATTTAAATATGCGCTTATCATGTGTGCGTTACTAGCACATCATGTGTAGCTGAAATGCTGTTATTTATACATTTATCAGTCTTCTTAGTACACTGATTTTAAATACTTTTAAAAAGTTCTTATAATTTGATATTGATATGTCTCAAGAGAATGCTATAGTTTAGATGAATATAATGTTTTTGTAAATTTATACAGTTACCCCGTTATAACGCCTTCCGTAATAAATCGTGGATTCGGATATAACGCGGATGTAAGCATGTCATCCTTTCTTGTTCGGTCACACATTTTCTGATGTCTGTTTTGTAAATTGCAGATTCTGAAAGTTATTCAGGGGTCAAACCTAACAATATTCTTGCAACAGGCGAAGATCTAAAGGGTGTTGAACGAAGATTTGAAAATGTGTTGATACTGCTCTTCGGTGCTTGGATGGGAAGAGAGACATCATATTTTCATTAAAATGTATCCAATTAACCTCCATAAAAATTCGAAATTATCAACAAAGAGGTTCATATAAATAATAACTATATGGTTTCTGCAGTAGCGTAATGACAGAAACGAATATAAGTAGTCTGGTTTGTACGTATTACGACTGTGTTATGTAGTTGCAGTCGTTCCTAATAAAATTGAATTAAAATCTTTATATTGTTGATTGTTGCATTGAACAAGCATATTTGCTTAACAGACAATTAAATACAGAAAATATTAACATACATGTGGTTCATAAAAGTCATACATCTGTCTTTTAACACTAAACGTCGAGCTTTGAAATATTACTCTTCGTTCTCAACACGGGGCTGGGCTTTGAAAAGAACTTCGCTGTTCCAGCCGGGGCTCAAACCGCAAATCTTCCACTGGCCAGCCACTGCTCTTTTAATAAAGAAACTAGGATGGAAATGCAAACTTTTTTTTTGTCGGAAGTGGACTGTGCATACTTCTGTCTCTCATGTCAGAATGACGTGCAACTTGACAATTTGGATGATCACTTTTGCTTCTTTTATCTCAGGTTATTCTCTTGTTGCTATTTTTATTCCTCATGTTAGCTTACTGTGTGGTCGTTATAATTCTGATTGAAAATGGATGTTCAACATAGCAGAGTCTACTGAATCCCTGCTAGTTTTAATATGTGCACTCTCCAGGGACTCAACAACATTTCACTAACCTGAAGGACTAATTTTTTCGAACTCCATTATAAAGAACCTTGTTAACCCTGCCGGAGATCGAAGTGCTAAAGTTCGTACTTGCCAGCCGCTGCTATCTCAATTGAGTTACTGCGGAATTTGAAGCTCTTATCGCCAATGCGGACTCAACATCCTGTAATGTGATGATATAATGTCGCTGAAAGCCCAGTTATAACTGGGGTTCACTGTATACTGAAAACTCAACTCATATTTAGAGTGTATTGTTTCCAGGGTTCCTTTTAACTTTTTCTGTTGGAGTGTGCTCTCCAACTGAGAGGGGATTCCTTTTATATACTCTATGTAGAAACTTCCAGTAAAGGCAGGAATCTCCGAGAATATTAGTTATTTCGAGAAGGTTCGAGAACATTAAAGTTGCCAAGTTGTCAACCTCGTTCTGAGTGATTATATATGGCAATACAGCATTGGTATAACATGGATGGCTGTCTGTAAAGTTTTTTCCCCTTCAGATTCTGAAAATGAAGAAGTGTTCGTAACACTATACAGTTTCATAAAATCAAATTGAGAAGTAAAATTGAATGTTGATTGCGTAGCATACACTGTTTTGGTCACATCATGTTTCCTTTTTAACTTCCCAAAGCAGGTGAAAAAGCAATTTAAAATTTCTAAAATCACCTTAACTTATGGAAGATGATAAAAAAGAAATATCATCCTATTTTCGTTTATTTAAAGGGTATTAACTGAGAAAAATGCATAATAAAGGAAAGGTGATATATGATCCCTTGAAAATGTTAGTTGTGGATGTAATTTGTCATTGATAAATTTCTCTCCCAAATAAATATCCTTCTTAAGGTCCGCAATATTAAAGCAGTAATTTATACAGCTCTAAAATAGCCTTTATTTATTTGGACTTATTTTCAAAGCACGAATTTCAATTTAGGTATTTTGTATTATTTTCTATATTTCAGTGTTTATCAATTGTGCTTCAACTGCAGGAGCAAGAGTTGGTGAACCGGTTTCACTCTTTCTAGAATTCATCATTACCAATTAGTGATAACTGCAGTAGCAGCAATGTAGCGGTCTGTTGTTGCAATTTTTCAGAAATCTGTAGTGGCTAATCAGAGGTGAGCCATAAATCGCAATTGTAAACAAATTTTCAGAGCACTGAACTCAAACTGCACGAGTTTACAAGACAGAATTCATGGTTAAATATTGTCACAAGCATATAAAACACTTTTACTGCTGTTTGTGTCCCCACAGTGGAAAAACACTTTTACATATAATTATTAGTATTATGTAAAAGTAGGGTTGCCATATTTTGACTTTTCGCTGGTGAAAGAATCAGCATTGCTACCGATAGAATGAAAACTAGATACGATGTACAAGATAATGAAAGGGCGATTCCTGGATGGCGACAAAGTGTGACTGTTCAACAAGGATCGACCAGGAGTTTCGTAGTATCTATAGCACAGTTGGGAAATACTTTGCGTCATAATGAAAATAATAAACAGCGTCGTTTGCCGAATTCAGAATTCGTTTTTAATCAAGCCAAAAGCCATACATATTGACAGATTAGTCTTATATTTTAGACTTCAGTAGATTGATATTGCTCGGGAAGTGCAGTTTTAAGAAGGAGCAACTTTACGAACATGTAAAATGCTTTGGCGGCTCTTTGAGTCCCTGCAGTAGAAACATGCTTTTCCAGGCAGGCAATCTTATTCCTTAGAGTTACTATATTTTGACTTTTTGAGGCATGTTTTCCAGATTTGGCGATTTATTGCTAAGTTGCCTACTTTTAACGACTTTTAAGTGCACTTGAACTTTCACAAAATATCGAATATTAATGGGGATTGAGCTTTCTAAAAATTTCTAAGGGAATATATAAAAGGAGTTTTCTCTCAGTTGGAGAATATTTGGCATGATACGTGTTAAATTGGATTGTCAGGTACGGCAGTGTTTTAAGAATATTATTTGATATTTTGTGAAGTAGATGAGCTTTTTATTACTGTTTTTTTAACTTTCTTTATATATATAATGCATAAGGAAAGTATTGTGACCGGGTCGAAAATTCGAATTCGAGTTTTCGATGGGAGAGCACGTTTCAAGCACCCCTGATCACGAATCCAACATTTTTGAGGTGATATCTGTATATATGAATGTGTGTGTGTGTGTGTGTCTGTGTGAAAGTATATGTGTGTGTGAAAGTATATGTGTGTGTGAAAGTATGTGTGTGTGTGAAAGTATGTGTGTGTGTGTGTGTGAAAGTATGTGTGTGTGTGTGTGTGTGAAAGTATGTGTGTGTGTGTGTGTGTGTGTGTGTGTGTGTGTGTGTGTGTGTGTGTGTTTCAGTGAGACTGTAGATATGATAACTGACGAACGAAAAGAGCGATTCGAACGAAATTTGGTACAAAAATCACAATCCGTGAATACTGGAAGCCTGTTGTTTTTAAACGTAATCGAATGTTCAGAACCCCCCTAAACTGTCCAGTGAAATTTTGATAAAATCATCAAAAAATCAAATCGTTTACTAAAGTTACGCAAATAGATATTTCTAATGTAATTTTTCCTGGCATAAACTTTAGAACTCTAGCATGAACCGTTCTCGAGATATTTCACATTTTTCAAATAAATTTATCAAAAAATCCCATAAATTAAAAAAATATATTAACTGTTGAGAAACATGTTCACTTTTCATAAGTAATATCATGCGATAAATTGGGTGACATCACTCTCGAGGATCTAGCTCGTTCCATTTATGAGAAAAGATACTTTGAGTAACATTTTTGTATTTGGACGCCAATAGTTATTTATTTGCTATAAGAATAACTTATCTCTCCATCCATAAAGCTTGGCGAGATTTTGGCGACAAATTTAGCGGAATTTCGCCAACTTGGCGACTTTTTAAATGTTGCCAAATTAAATGAAATCTCGCCAAATGGATAAAAATTAAACAAAATCAGTAAAAATGACGAGCAATTGACGAAAATTCAATTTCCTGGAAAGAATATAAATAGCTACTACAAGATAAACCTATTTTTTATTGTAAAAATAGTAAATTCATTGCATTATATAAGGAAAGTCATGTGTTGCCCATATCAGATTTCTTTTTTTGTATCTGACAGTTGTTTAATAATCATTTAAGATAGTTATTGAGCTATTCGATGTAACTTGTTTCTGTTTAAACTTATTGGTGCTTGTAAATAAAAGTGTTGATTATTCAGAAATTTAGATTTATTCTTGTATCATGGGATTACACCTACCATTTCAGGAGATAAGTCGTTACAATATTTGTAAGCGAACATGCAACATACTAACCAATTTGGAGACTATTGTGTATGTCAATTGTGAGGCCAAGTAAGTGCTTTTGAATAATGAGGTACATACATAAGTATGAATATATAAACATATAAACGTATATGGGTTTTCACTCATTATTAGGTTGGATAGTAAAATGCTTTCTGTACTATATTATGAAAGTAGCTTACTGTAGCTTATTGTGTGGCCGTGTGTGTGTGTGTGTGTGTGTGTGTGTCAGTGAGTCTGTGACGATAACTGACGAACGAATGGACTGCTTCGAACGAAATTTGGTAAACAAATTACAATCCATAAACACTGGAAGCCTATTGTTTTTATAAGCAATCAAATGTTCAGAACCCCTCTAAATTTTCGAGGGGAATTTTGAAAAAATCGTGAAAAATTCAAAACCTGTAATAAAGTTACGCAAATAGACATTTCTTTTGTAAATTTTCATTAGAAAACGATTGACATAAATTTTAGAACGCTGACATGAACCATTCTCAAAATATTGCACATTTTTCAAAAAAATTATCAAAAAATTATATAAAATAAAAAAAAAATATTTCCTATTGAGAAACATGTTCACTTTTCATATGTAATACCATGTGATAGATTTGTTGACATCATTTTCGTGGATCTAGCCTGTTCCATTCATGAAAAAAGATACTTTGAGTAACACATTTATATTTGAACGCCAATAGTCATTTATCTGCTGTAAGAATAACTTATTTTTCCGTTCATAACGCTTGGCGAGATTTTGGCGACTAAGTTAGCGGAATGTCGCCAACTTGGTGACATTTTTAAATGTTGTAAATGTATAAAAATGAAGCTAAATCAATAAAATTAACGACTAATTGAAGAAAATTCAATATCTTGGAAATAATATAGATATCTACTATAAGAATAACATTTTTTTAACTGTAAAAGTAGTATATTCATTTCATTATATAAGGAAAGTCATGTGCTGCCCATATCAGATATTTTTCTTTTTAAAATATTTATTTTTACGTGTAGTTGAATTTACTATACTGAGTCACATTTACCGTATGGGTAAGAAATTTAAATTTTACAGGATATCCCTATTGCTTATAAAATGAAAATTTTGTTTTTTATCTGTGAAAAAACGTGTAAGTTTTGATTTCACTTGTTAAATCATTTGATAAATGACATGCAATCTCACCAGATATCTGAAAAATCTATTTGATCCTAGTAGCATGTCAATAATAGTCCAACATTGGACACATATTGCATATCTTGGCGTTTCATTTTAAATATTTCTAATGCAGCATCAATATTGGAGAATATATTGGTCCCGATTTTGGCATTACTCTATACGACAATATTGGCGTTTCATTTTAAATTTTTCCAATAAGTGGAATATATTGACAACCAATACCAGAAAAATATTGGATACAGTTTGGTAAGCCAATATTGGCTTTAAGTTGCCTGCCAATATTGGGAAAATATTGGTCTAAGCTTGTTAACTTGTCTGTATTTTCATATTGTATCAATGTTGGTCTATATTTTATACAATATTGGCATGTTACTAGGATACAGAGTACGAAATATGTTATGTTATATATCACTTTTACCTCGAATTAAAAAAAATAATAGCAATTTAAAATTTTTAAATTACCTGACGAACTTATAGAGTGTGATAAAAATGAATGATTTTATTATATTCCTTTACTGTGTGAATCACATTATCTATGAAGAATGCATAATAAAGCAAGTAAGTGTGATAGATATGCTGTGCCATTTATGGAAAATGGTTTTTGAGGGTGCAATTTGTCCTTGATAAATTTGGTATTCAATAATATATATAGGTACTAAAAAAATACATTATAAGAATATTGTCTCTGGCATAAACTTAAGACGTTGGTATACATTTATATGCTCGAGCTTTAGAGAAAATTTTAAACATTTTGAAATTTTTGAATGCAACTTTCACCGAGTTAGCTGTTATTCTATTTCTTAACAAAAATAAATAAATTTATTTTTAAAATATAATTTAAGGGTGGTGAAGACGGTTTTTTTTAAAAGATAAATATTTTTTGTTATGCTGAAAGCTAATTTTTGTTATGTTTTTTTATTTATTTTGTAGAAACGAAAGACATAAGTATTAAGTAAATCCTTTAATCAATAGATAATTACTTTTAACATCAAAACTTGGTTTTGTGATACTTATTGTGTAAAAAACTTCAAAACTTCGTTTTCTCAGAAATTAAATTCTTAAAAAGTTCAGCATTTAAATATTGATATCTCTTAAAAATGCTTGGAGTTAGAACTATGGAATCTAATCCATAGTTCTTCTATAATGTTAATTGGTATACAATCTTATAAGACAATGTTCAAAGCAACACTGTTTTCTGCTGTGTACATTAAATTAGATTTACTTGCTTGAAAACTAACTACTAAACTAGCTACTTTAAATTATCTCAAATTATCTGAGGATCATTGAGTGGGATAGAAAACTAAATTATATTCATTTCCTCAATGATGAAAATACTGCTGCTTGTGAAGAATGCATAAATTGAATAGATGCATTGTATATGCGACTTCTTTTGAAGAAAAATGTTTATGATTGATTTTTTTAAAACTTCATTCAATAATTTGGGACTCTTCCAATTATTTAATTGTGTATAAAACAATAGTTTTCAGTAGTCACGGATTGTAATTTCTGCACCAAATTTTGTTCGAATTGCTCCATTCGTTCCTGAGAACTCGTCTCCACAGATTCACGGACACACCTCACACGCAACACACACACACACACACACACACACACACACACACACACACACACACACACACACACACACACACACACACACAAAGAGAAAGACACTATCTCAAAAACTTTTGATTCGTGTTCAGGGAGGCTTGTGACATGTTCTCCAGTCGAAAACTCGAATTCGAATTATCGACCCCGTCACAATACTTATATATATATATATATATATATAAGGAAAGCAATAATACGATAATAATAACAAGATGATATTGAAATGAATAATAATAATAATAACAGTAAAATTGGATATAAGAATAATTTAGTTCAAAATAATAAATTTAACTTTCATTTGCATTGACGGTTAACTATCTTATTTTCTGTTAATTATTGTTGAATTCGGGCATTTTAAGAGCTCCTTAAATTGCACCATACTTAATTTATTCTGCATTATTTTAACCCCAACAACGAACGCAGTTTTCAAAAGCCTCTTTAAGAACTTCACCCATGACAAGAGTCTATCATTAATAAAACAGATCGAGCAAAGTAAAAAACTGACGAAGCTATTGCTGCACGGAACTACAAATTCTTGAAGCTAATGACTTCCTAATGACTCCATCTTATTTAGAATAAAAGTAGGTGAACGTGAGATGGTACAAAACTTTTTGAGATAAGTATATTTTTATTAGTGGTTTATAACTGAAGAAAGTGATGAAGCTATATTCACATTTCAGACTTTAATAAATCTCTACGAAATTGGGTTTTCAAGGATCAGATTTTCACGTACAAAAATCAGAATTTTGACTTTATATTCTTTTTAACGCTTTACAACAAAGTTGAAAAGTGTTTATGAAAAAATTTCAGCAAAATATATTCAGTAGTTTTTTAAATAAAAATTAAAATAATAATTAAACATTTTATATGAAGCGATCACTTGACCATTATATGAAGCGATCACGTGACCATTATTTGAAGAGATCACGTGATCCACTTCAAAATAACATATGGCATCCATCTTGTGTCATAATCATGATTTTTAAAGTTCTTTTTAATTTATATTTAGTGTTGTATCTGTCCTAAAACCGCTTTATTTTTGCTTAAATTCTGGGCATCTACATACAGAAAAAACGCAATTACAATACATTTGAGTTTAAATGATCATCCAACTGTGATTATTTCTGCAACGAAGCCTACTTTTCACTTATTGAAAATACAAACAGCAAAATATATAGAATGAGTTGTATAAGAATTGCTGCATTTCTTTAACGCAAAATTATTTAGGTCATGGAGTCTGCAATATAGCTGATATGAATGAAATATTCATTGATTTTACACAGAAAAGGACGATTTTTTTGGCTGAAGTTTTATGTTATAGAGTTTAATTATTTGTAGCTCCATGGTCTAAATTCTTAAATAAAATAAATTATTATAGCATTGTGATGAATGGCATGAATGGGAAATTATTTATGAATGAAATGCTGCTTTAATAGAGTGAGCCAGACGTGTTATTTTTTCTATGACATCATTTGAATGAATTTCAGTTGTTTTTGATAAAGTTTTCAAATATAATAAATTATCGTAGTATTATGATAATTCTAAAATTATTACCGAGGAAGGTATCGCATTTTCGAGATGTTTAAACCAGGCAATTTATATTTCAATATCTTCCTTTGAAAGAAGTTCATTTTTTTCGATGAAGTTTTAAGTTTTCAAATATAAGAAATTAATATAGTATTGTGACAATTTTAAAAATATTGCCGTGGAATGTATCGCATTTTAGAGATGTTTATATAAAATTGCATTGAAGTTGGAAAGTGTTTCATAATAAATTCTTTATGCATGACTGATCTTTCTTGTTAATTATTTAGGCCCATTTAGACTTTAAACTTGTATCGCCAACTAAAGGTTTGCACTAAAGTTATATACTTTCAACCTGTTCGGCGCTGTAGTATTACTGTTTAATCCTGCCCGATCCCGATAAAATTTACAAATGTATAATCTAAGCAAGACAAAGTGAGTTGAACATTAATTTTGGTCTGGTTCGGCACGAAATGATTTTTTTCAAATGTGTTAAAATAATCAACTTGTGAAACAGCATGATAACTTTACCATACAAAAATAGTTCTAACGTGTACACTTATTGGCGTTTCCTTGAGAAGTTACTTTCCTAGGAACCCTATATAATTGTACATTGGGAAACGAATTATGCTAATTTTTGAATACTGTGCTGGATAGTTTTTACACACTTCTCTTCCGACTAACACACGAAGTGTGTCTAATTTGCTTCAATAAATTGACAGCCACTGTTATCTGCAGAAGTTATTTAGGAGAATTGCCAGCCGGTGACTATTATGGTGACAGAATGTATCAAACGCATGGTTCCAAATTAAGTGGGCATCAGAGGCATTTAATGTTTCTGAGTGGAAATATGATCTTGCTTGTTTGCATGAAATGTCAGAGCACTGAAGCCACACCACTTCACATACTTACGTGTGTTGGGTTGGCCAGTGTCTTTTTTGTTCACATATCCACAGAGTATGGCTTACGAACTCGGGAGGTATGGTATTTTAGAACTAGGTTTAGCCGTTGGTAAATTCGGGTGGAATTAGCAGCTACAGTAACGCAGTGGATATTAATGAAATGTGACTAACTCCTTCCTTGACTTTCAACTCTGCGAATCTGAATCTATGATAAAGACCACAGTAATTTTTATAGCAGTATAATTTTTATTGTAACTTCACTTATGAAAACCCTCTGTATTGGCACTAATTTGTAGAACTAATCATCATAGAGAAGTAAATATACCAGTTCTCGTATTCATATCATATATTGCATGTGTTTGTAATTAAAAAACTAAAATACATAAGAAATACGGTTAGAAATACGAAAACATACATAAGAAATACGAAAATCATTAGAAATACGGTTTAATTGGTGAGTTTTTCTATGCACATGATAAATCTATTTATACTCACATAACCTATCCTTTATTATACGCTGAGTTCAAAAAGTTTGCATTGTCCTGTTTTTGCAGATATATGCAACCACAGACCAGTTTTGAACTTTGTTATACCCGTCAGATTGAAATACCTAATATCTGCAATTACAGAAACAGAAAACATGTTATGTGCCACAAATTTTCGAATTTGTTTGAAGATTAACGAATTCTGCGGTGATTCAGTGAGAATAAACTTCGTCATTGAAGATTCGTGCAACTCAATTTCTAAAAGAATTGATGTCGGGTGCGCATTAGTATTGAATTTGTAGACTGACCATAGAAAAAAAAATGCCATTAAATTTTGTTGATGCCGTTATATATATTGGATATTCTATGCAAACGGGCGCATGATTAAAAGCATTGCCGTATAGTTAGCATGTATACATTAATCGTAAAACAAATGGCACATAATGAAGATTTTGCCAATAAATGTAAGAAAAATTCCAATAAATGTGAATATTTCTTGGGTGAAATAGACTAAAATTATTTGACACCTTGCAAGCAAATATGATTCATTTCCAGCTTTTAAAATATAAATCAGAATACATAGTCTCTAAACCTTACATTATTTTAAAAAAACTGAATCATCCTAATGTAATTCATAATTGCATTGTGTTCTAACTTTGTGATTGTTTGATACTAGTCTTAAACTTCAAATATCAATTCCACTGCAGAACAAAATTTACATATTAAAACAGGAAATACACCAGGATATTCAAATTACATGTTTTTTAACATTTTAAACACAATTCGGAATATCATGGCAGAGATTTAACAGTGACTGAAAAGCTTAATTAAATCTATTCGATTCTCATAAACACAAAAAGCCAACATATCTAACGCAATATAACGGATGCTAACACACTAATTCTACGTCAAACAACGCAGAATAATTAGTTCAAATCAATTACATTTCCTACACCATCATCTCTCTCACTGCTACAGTACGTGGAATTATAAAATGATATGTCAAATCCTTATCGTAAGGAAACTGCGCATGTGCTGAAATAACTATATCACTTATTGTCTTGAACATAGGTTATTTGATTTATATAAATTAATGTAAAAAATATATTGTTTTAATTACCTAAAATGTAAGAATGTAACGAAATAAAATGATATTGAACATTTTAAAGCATCATCAAATAATTTATGCGCAGAATTTATTATAAATCTTTGGGGACTAAATTTATTCTAAAATGCAATTTTTTCGTCTTCTCTCTATTAACAGTAATAATGCTTATATATTATTAGGATTTATTATCGTCCAAGAATTCCAGGTTGAAAAGTTTCTAAACTGCCTACGACTTATAGTGTTATCCTTTTAAGTTTAACAACACAGACTTGCTTATTAAATGGCGCTTTAAAAACCTCGCCCTCAACAAAAGGTTGTCACTAATAAAATAGATTGCGGAAAAAAAAAAACAGTTGACGAGACCACTAACTTCTGCATGAAACTTAAATTTCGGGGAGCTAATGATTTTCTAATGACTTCACCTTGCTTAGGATATGAAAGGAGAATGTTGGAAGGGAACAAAGGAAATTTAAAGATAAGAATAATTATTTTTAGTGTCTTAAAATGAGGCATGCAGTGGGTATCACTTTACGATGGAATTCCAAAATTCGGATCCAAGTTATCTAAACTGCTATTGAATCAGGACTTTCTAAAATTCCTCAACTTTTAGAATTTTGCTGTTTTAGATTTCGAAATTTGCTTCTTTCAAACAATCACATTTTGTTTACTTTTTTTTATAAAAATGTCTGAAGTTTTTGAAATTTAAAAATTTTTGCATTTTTATTTTATGTCTTTAATTAAGTGTATACAATTTTTAGTTAGCATTGTTATTTCAGGAATTGCACTACTGACTATTCTGTAGTAAATTTTTTCTGCATTCGGAGTAATCAATAATGTAACACATTTTCTATCAAAATGTTTGTTTTTGTTATTTTAAGAATAAGACATGTTATAAATCATAGCGAATAATGATTTGTATGTTTGCTTATAATTATTTCTATGAAAATATTAATTTTTATATATTATTTTAGGAATTAATCAAACCATATTTAGTAGAGAATAAACTATCACAACTTACAGGTATTTTCTTCTTTAATCAAATTTCTATATTTGCTAACTTTTTAAAATTAATCAGGTTGTTTATCGTTGTGAATAAAATATCATCATTTAATATTTTTTCCTTCTGTATTGTTATTAATATACCGTAATAAAAGTAATTAATGGTAGTTCAATATCTATACAATTTTAACAATGTATTATCGTTCAGTTAATTATTTCAATTACTTATCAGATTCTATAATTGTGCATATTGTTCTTTACTTATAAACAAATATTGATATTTTAGCACACATGATTATTTGTATTAAGAGTGAAGAAAAGGGCAGAATGTATTTGCGTACATAATGAAAGTGTGATTATCCACTTAAGTATAATTTCATTTATGTTTGAATCTAGTTGATGCTATTTATTTTTAAGGGGACGGTGGACGTTGAAAATTTATTTATTTATTTATTGACTTAGAAACGTGAAAATTTGTATAGATATTCCTCTTAAAATTACTATATACAATACCATTAAATTTTTATTCAATTTTGTTATAATTTTCTATTTTTTTTTTTAAATTTTTTTTAACGAAAATTTGAAAATGCTCCTTGGGTGCCATTTTTTCACATTTTTGATTCATTTTACAGTATGATCACTCAAAAACACATTATGAACAAATTTGGGTTTTCATTTTTAAATCCCTTAGAAAGTTAATTTTTTAAACATATTTTTCTGCATTGAAACTTAATTTTCATCATTTAATTAGGTTCTTATTCACTTTTAATTACCTTAATAAAGTCCAATTATGAAATGCATACCCAGTTTCATTAAAAAGTATGAAAGGTGTCTTCTTGCCAAATTTCATGTATCTCAGACAAAAATTAAGACGCATGGAGCATTTTTAAAATGTGAAACCTTTGAAAATTCCGTTTCGAAAACAATGCATTCAACCTTTTGCTTACGGGTGGGACAGCGTCTATCTCAAACGAAGAACCTCCCAAAAACACAGGTATTTGACATACCCTATCCCAATCTGACAGAAACGTTGCACGCAACGTTTCTGACGGCGATTTCCCCAATGGACGCCAATGCCTGCAAAAGGGGATCGAACTGTTTGGGATAGGGTATGTCAAATACCTGTGTTTTTGGGAGGTTCTTCGTTTGGGATAGACGCTGTTCGACCCGTAAGCAAAAGGTTGAATGTGTAAAATAATGTTATATATTAAAACTATTTTCAGTCGATTTTTGCTCATTTCAACGTCCACCGTCTCCTTAATAACATCAACTTCGACATATAGTTTGAAGCTATTGCACACTACCATCATATTTATAGTAATTCTCGGCATCAGACTGCACAATATGAAAAGGGTTATAGGATAAGCCTGCTATTCACTCAAATTGTCTTTCCTTTGGCTCCGTCACCTATTAAGCTCCGTCACCATATATCTCACAACAAACTCTCCTTAACATCCTTAACTTTCTACTTCTACTCCATTTACAGCATTTTTCTATTTTCCTCTATATACCTTCACCGTGGTATTCCCCGTTGTACTTTATCTCCACCTATAAATGCTATGGGCATAAATGCCTTCATTATTTGCTTATAATTGTTGCCACGTGTTCGGTCTATAAAATACCGTATGTATAGTCGCATGTTGCTTTTATCTGGTTGTAAAATTTCTACGAGATTAGATCTATGGGATGGTTAAATTTCCTAAGAACATTTCTTCTGCCATCATAAATTGATCAATTTAAAAAGCCAAGTTTGGCGCTAGTGTAGCTATTCCATATTCTAGCATTCCATATTCTCCAATTCGACAATGTTACTCTCTCGTTATCATTCATCATATGTCTGCTATATTTCCATATTCATGATTGCAACATCCAAATGGTAAACTTAATGGCTTTAAATCCATAATAGTTTTCATATTAGAAAATGAAATCTATAACTTTTCTGAAATATAAATAATTCTGCACTATATTCCACCCTTACAACGTAAGTGCTTCTAAATTATCTCTTTAAAGGCTTAATCTTTTATGGAAGAATATAATTATTAAAACAGATAGTAAAAAATGTTTATCTTGGACGAAACTTGCATTTTCGGAACTAATGGCTTACTAATGATTTTGACTTGTTTAGAATAAGAATGGAGGGATTGAGAGAGAAGATAAAAAATGATATAAAGATGTTTTGAATTCTGCTGTCTATAATAAGGAGAGCCAAAAATAAAATTATATTACGCAAACGCAGCTGGTATTTTTAATAAATTTAAATAAACAGTGAAAACACTAATAAATAAACAGTGACATTTTCCAATTTCAATAATATTTTCTACTATATGGTCCAGGTTAGCCCAGTAGTTATAACAAGGGGATGGAGTTTGAATACCACCGCCACACAGAACCATCTCTCTGTCTAGCCTGAATATGGAGACTATAAATTTGGAAGTGTGAAAGTCCTTCCGAGAGGTGATAGTAGGAAGGAAATTTCGAACCTTATGGTTGTCATCTCCGTTGGGTTTGGTCTAAATTGGGTGTTTAAAGGGCACAATTTGTCACCCCCCCTGTGCTGCTCAAATGATAACGTGATATGACGACAAAAAGGTTTACGCTTCTCTCACTGTCTGTTCTATAATTCTGGGTCTTATTCTGTTTGCAGAAAGTACTTTCAGAGCATAGGTATTTTGGTGTATTTGGCATTTTTTCAAATTTTGCTTTACCGCCTAGAACCAATTATTCATATTTTTTCCAGTTTATCAGAATCTTAATCAATTATATCTTCAAATTTAAAGGAAAAAGTATGCACTTCCCACCAGAACACACAAAATGAGCCAGCATTGATTCAAATCGTTTCAGCAGTTTACGATTCAGTTTTGTCAACACTGAAGTAAATAAGTAAAAATAATGATTTTAGTCCATATTATTCATCATTTTTATCTCTTTGTTTAAAGAAATGAATTTTATTTTATGTTTAAAGGAAAAGTACCGGCTTCCCACCAGACACACAAAATGGTCCATCATTTATTCAAATCGCTTAGGTAGTTTAGGTTGTATGTTTTTTAACACTGAAGGAAATAACTAAAGATCATGATTTTTCAATTTTTTCATAGTTTTAATCAATTCTATCTTCTAGTTTAAAAAGATATTATACACATCCCACCAGAACGCACAAAATTAGCCACCATTTAGTAAAATTGTTTCAGTTGTTAAGGCAGTAGGTTCACCTACATTGAAGGAAAAAATGCCAGACAGTAATAAATGTGCATTTTTAAAGTTATGTATTATTAGATGCTACCACACCAAAGCTAATTTTTTATCAGATGCTACCACATTAATGGTAATTTTTTATCATGTACTACCACATTAATGGTAATTTTTTATCGGGTGCTAACATGCCAATGCTGATTTTTTATCTGTCGTTGTCACACCAATTGTAAATTTTTATTAGGTGCCACCACACGAATGGTAATTTTTATCAGGTGCTACCATACAAATAGTAATTTCCTTTCGTTTTATTTCTGCCAGATTTTTGGCAATATGACACACGAAAAATCAAGTCTATAAATTTCTTGGGGGGGGGGGGGGGGTGAGATATGGAACCTTGGAAATCAGGTTTTGTCACATCACGTATAATATACACATACCAACTACAAATTCGGAAATGACAACTTCACGTTGCGGAACGTTATAACGTTCTTAAAATTACAGCGTTCCTACATTTGCAATAGATAAATAAATAATATTATTTTGGGATAGATTTTAATATGAAATTTTATGTGTGGGTCGGAATGATGTGATAAATGTTATAAAAATAATTTGTTATATCAAAGAACTGAATACATAAACTTTTATTGCATTAATTGCCGTGAAAATGGTTGAAAAATAATAATTAATGGAAACATAAAATGATAAATAAGAATTAAATATGTTCTTGTGTAAAATACATGTCTTATAGTTAAATATAAATTTTTATATTGAAGGTTAGTATAAACAGAGGATAGTAAAATTAAAGAATTTGCAAATACCGCATTTTTAAGAATAAGTAAAATTCAAAATTTTTATAACATTAGATCTTTAAAAAATGTTTGAAAAAATCGAATTATTGCTCAAAAATGCGTAAGTATAAACTTTTAAATAATTAAATGGAAATTGAAGGTTTTCTGTTACATCTGTTACATTCTACCACATTAATGGTAATTTTTTATCATGTACTACCACATTAATGGTAATTTTTTATCGGGTGCTAACATGCCAATGCTGATTTTTTATCTGTCGTTGTCACACCAATTGTAAATTTTTATTAGGTGCCACCACACGAATGGTAATTTTTATCAGGTGCTATCATACAAATAGTAATTTCCTAAGTCCGCTTCCGTCTGCAATAAACGTACACACACGTTAAATTCTTATACAAATATTTCAATAAAAAGCAAAGAAATACAGACTCCTAGCGAAATGTGAAGATTTATTTTAGAATATTTTGTGATACATGTATATTATTGTTTTTTTATCTTTAAAAGACTTATGGATCCAAAGATCTTGAAATTTTCAGAAAATTAATTTACTCTGCATTATTTTCAATCATTGAACACAAAGAACACATAAAATACCGCTTTAAAGAGTTTCTGCTGAACAAAAGATGACAAATAAAAATGATCGTATAAAATGGCTAATGAAGCTACCTCTGCTTAAAATCTTAAAATGCCATACGAACTAGAAATTTTTGTAAGCTAATGACTTCCTAATTAATCCACCTTATTTGGGATAAGAGATAAGACCTTTAGAGCGAGAATAAAAGATACTTTTAGAATACTAAAATATTATTTTCATCTGTGTCTTATAAAGATATAAGTAAAGTTGGGCATTTTTAGAAGTTAGCTACAATATAGAATTTAAATAAATGTCTTACAAAGTTGCACTGCGGGTATCAGGAAGGAAAGTTCTCTATCGCAGTAGAATATTTATTCAACATACTTCCACAATTGAAGGGTGGAAGATTGAGTTTGACGTCATTCTTTTCTCGGAAATTTGAACTTACTTGAATTTAGGCATAATGTTTCGTATTAGGCATATTGAGTCGGAACATCCGCTGCAACCTGGGGTCTTATGCAGGCTAGGGGGTGGTGGAGAGAAAGTGCGATATCTACCACCAAACGAGACTGCGATTGGGGGAGCGAACACAGCGGAACCATTCACAGGGCTGGAGCCGAAGTACAGACTGATTGATATATAGAGTAATCTAACTGTGTCTGAGATTCAAATCCAGCTCTTGTGAACCTGAAGGTCTGATAGGGAATCGTTCTGTTGCAGGTGGGCCTTGCAACTCGAGGAAATCTCTTATAGAAGCCGATCCGCTTTTGCTGATTCGGCAAAACCAACCTCAGAGAATACTTTTAGTCTATCTATAATTTTTTGGTTATTCAAAGTAACACAATATGCAAACTCATGTGCAACAAGCTAAACATGTTAACTTGCTGCTTGTTGAACATGTTTTAACCTTAAAAAGAGTAATTAGTTTATCCCTTTTATAATGCATTTACTACATTGTCAAATTGTGTTTGAAATTTCTTTATTAAAAGGAAGTGTCAGATGACAGTAGGTGTTTCCTTTTAGGTGATATAAACATTTCAACTTGAGATTTCGCAGATTCACAGATATAACCATTCTGCTCATATTATACATTCTGTAAGTTGAAAGTCCCACATATGGCCACATGTAAAAGTTGTTCAAATGTTTCAATTTTGCTACTTACGGAATTTGGCGAAACCCTATACGTGTGGTTTGAACTGGCTGTACTGGCTTGAACTGGCTAAGAAAATTGGTCTTTAGATTTTAAACAGCCGGGATTATATACCCAGTAATTATGGAGATTTCTGTATATCCATGTATATTTGTATTGCTAGAGAATTCACTTTAAACCGATTATAGTAGCTCGCGTGTGTATGAAAAAAAGTGGAGTGCTAAAAATTGCCAATCTGGTGCAATCTGAAATTTTAACCATTAGCTAAAGAATGCTTTATTATAAAATTTTTAATTGAAGGAAAACATATTTTGCATTAAATGGCAGCAAGTTGCATATGCAGAATCCACTTCCATATAAGAGTTTGCAATTCCGTCCCAGTGTCTCAACTTTAGAGCGCCGGCTGGCCAGTACGAAGATGTGCGGTTCGATTTCCGGGTGGGGGCGACACACACGGTTTTTTAAAATAGCGCCAAAAGAAATCAACCCTGTAGGTAATTGCAAAGATGTTGGACGTCTGAAAGAGATCCTTGTGCGACTAGCATGAATTCAGTGAACTCTGCAATAATGAGCGCCGATTTGAAATCGGGATAACAATGTCTCCATAGGATATTATCTTTTGTAAAAATAGTAATATTAGAACGTTAACCGGAGGTGAAAATACCAGGAGGTAGTCAGTCCGATTGTCATTTGCTTGTTAATTTTACATTAAAGAACGAAGAATGTAAAGTCTACTTCAAATATAACAGCTTTCAATTCCGTCCTAGTATCTCAACGGTAGAGCGTTGGCTAACCAGCACGAAGATCTGTGTTTTGATTGTCGGTTGAGTTAGAAACGTTTTTTACGTTTTTTACGCACATTTTTAAGTGTCGATTTTAAGAGCTTTCTGCTGTAGAAATGAAATCTTGAAAAATGAATTGCAAATTGAATTGTCCTGATGAACTATTTGAAGTAATACGTTCGAACAACATTTCCAATTTCTCCCTACTATGTAAGAAGTTTGTTTACAGCTCATCTGAAAATTTATATTTTCACAGAAAGTAATATTTAATATTATATAATTATTAACTTTCATTTAATCCAGTAGCAAATCAAACACAGAGTCTTAAGAAATTAATAGTTAAAAACATTTCAGTTTTATAATTTAATCTCTTTCACATTGTCTTCATTTTGGAATTTTTATTCTTCTGCAGTATTATATTAAGAAATACTACTCCATTGTTCCGTTCCATGCATGTATATATCTTTATTTTTCCCAATCTTTTGATTTCGGATCAAATTTCAAAGCTAACAAGTATCGAAATAACATAATACTTTATACAGAGTTCTTCTTCTCTGAAATTGACATTTCTGGATTGTACTCGAACAGAAAAACATTTCTTTTATTTGTACGCTTTTGTCATATGTTCAATATATTTCGCCATGTTTTATATTTTTCAATTTCTGATTTTCTTGAGTTTCTGCAAGTGTGCAGAATGTAGTATACAAAGTTTGAAGTCTAAAATTAAATTTTTATTTAAAATGCTGCGGTTTTAAAATGTATGAATGCATTTAAATATATTGATTGTCATCAGGTTTACTTTCTCTGCAATACATGGTAATGTATAGGGAAAGTATTGAAATCATGTCGAAAATCGCAATTCGAGTTTTCAACGAATCTACGCGTTTCGAGACCTCTAGAATACGAAAAAACTATTTTTAGCCTGAAGTCTGTGTGTGTGCCTGTATGTCTGTCTGTGTGTCTGTCTGTGTGTCTGTGCAATGTATGCATCTTCTCTAACTCAAAAACTAATGGAAAGAATTTCATAAAATTTGGTAACACCCTAGGGTATGACCCTGGTGCTGATTAGTTTTTGATACAATTCGGAAGAAAAGAACTCCCTTTTTTGCGAAATGGCTCTCGAAAATCTAATGTATTCACTCTAGCTGAAATGCAAATGACCAATTTTCTCGAAATTTGGTAGATATATCACATGTGGGATACTCTGGTGCTGATTAGATTTCGGTACGATTCGGAAAAGAACAACCTGCCTTTTTTACGAAATGGCCAGCAAAAATCGCCAATATCTAAAAAAAGACTACGTATGTTCAAATGTATCAAGTAAAGGCTTGTTTTATACGTAATTTTTGACGAGGAAAAAATAAGAACAACTCTATTGTTCTCGGACTAACCGTTCTCGATATATTTGAGATTTTTCGCATTTTTATGCCGCCTTTGGGGAAATGTCCAATTACCAAATAAAAGCAGAAATTGAATCAAAAATGCAAATTTAGTGTCATTTTGTGCAATTAAACTCAATTTAATGAGTTCTTAAAGAAATAAAGAAAAAATTAATTTAAGTCTGCATTGAAAGTCATGCGCTGCCCACATCAGATTTTTAAAAATATTTTTATAATTCGTATTTGTATGACTCAATAATATAATTTAACAATTTTAGGACAATAATATAATTTATATGATAATAATATAATTTACTTATAATATATTTTAAAATAGTTATATATTTCATAGATTAACATATTGAAAATATATATTAAATACATAAAGCATATTCTTAATTTTTAAATGTCTATAGAACCAATTTTTAAAATGTTCCTTTTGTTTCAAATCTAATCGTTTCTGTACGTATCAAAGTATTGTATATCTTCTGATATGTTGGATCTGCTCACATTATTTAAGTAAATTGTACACAGCATTTATAATTTCCAAAAATAAATCTGATTTAAACTCATTTAACACTCTTAAGAACTAAATACTTTTCAACGTTTTAATAATACATTTATTTTTATTCCGTCCTCAATGAGAAAAGTGAAAGCATCTGCAGTCTTTATTCCATTTTTACCTTCTAATCATACATTTTTCTTTATATTTCTCAATCTTTCGATTTCATATTAAATTTCGATGTTGACAAGCTTTGAAATAACATAATACTCGATACAGAGTCATACTTTTCGGAAACTGACGTCTCCGACATGTACTAGAGCAGAAAACTCTCCTTTCTATTTCCTCGCTTTTGTCACATGTACGCCATATATTTCAGCATTTTTTATATTCTGGAATTCTGATTTCTTTGTGATACTTTTGTATTTGTTACGACTGTAATGTAGAAATGTTCAGTGTCGAAATTAGTCCTGTGTTTAACATATTTTTATACTTCCTTATCTTTTTGACGATAGGAGTTTTTAAATAATTGTTTACTACTTTTATTTATCTTGTGTGTGTTAATGTAATCAAGTTCGACTGAAATTCTGAGTTCCAACTGTGTATCAGTACATCATATACGTTTTTTACACTTTAAAACATAGTTAAAAAGTGTTTTTGACTTTGTTTATTCTGTCTGTCTGTATGTCCGTTAGCACGATAAATACTGTAAAAAATACTTTATCAAAATGACATTTTAGTATGTTGCTCAGACGATTTGTGGGACCTATGGGAATATAAATGAACAAGAAAGATCAACCATGCTTAAAGCATTGATTATGAAACACTTTCCAACTTCATTGCAATTTTATTTAAATATCTCTAAAATGCGATACATTCCTCGGTAATAATTTTAGAATTATCATAATACTGTTGGGGGGTTTTCTTGTGCATTATGATATATTAAAACAATTCTATCTCATTCTATCATTCAAAATATTCTAAGTTCTTAAATGTTCTTACTGAAAGTTCTTAAAACCTAAAAGTCATCTGAAACTTGTAAAGTTCATCTAACATAAATCTGAAAACACTGAAATACACTCTGAAAAAGTTCTAAAGTTCCTTAAACCTGAAAACATTCTAGAAATATAACTGAATTCTTAAATAAACAGAAAGTGGACCTATTGACCAGTTTCCCTACGTGTACAAATATGTACTCTACATGTAATTAAATGGAACTTTCCTAAAAATAAAAACATGCATTAAAGTAAAATAAAAGAGAGAACACAGAATTTAGGTTTTCAAAATCTAACGTTTATTAAAATTTAAACTTCACTTTTAAAATAATTTTTAAAACCTTTTACATCTCATTAACTAAAATCAAACATCTTAAATAATAAAAATAAATGGAATAGCCGGTCGTATAGTGGTAGTAAAAACGTTAGAATATTAAATTTTAAAGTTAACAATATTAAACTTATACAACTATTTATCAAAACTAAAATTTGGAATAAAAAGAACATCAGTTAGCCAAAAGGGAAATTTAGAACAAAAGTTAAACTTAACCTCAGGTTCAGGTGACCTAAAATATATAAGTCTAAAGGGGTCTTATTCTATGCTAGTTCAATTAAATTTTAAATAATGCAAAAGTAAATTAGCCTGAAATTTGAAGAAAAAGAATTATATCACCAAGGCTCCAAGATAAGCCTCTGAGATCTGCAGGAAAGGACCCAACAGCAAAAATGTCACCAAAGTTCCCAGAGGACACCTCTTGAAAGGCAAACACGGCAAAGGAGGGTTATGTCCATCAGAGGTGAGGAAAATCTCCGGCCGGATCCGAATTCCAAAAGATTCCAAATAGGACGTTTAGTAACGAAGAAATAAATTCTCCACACAGCTACACCGGATCTTTGACATCAGGACTGAATGCATCGCATATGTCTGGTGCTTTTCACCAAAAATGACGCTCCAGTTCTTCATAATAAGAGCAGCATAACCCGGGAGAACCAAACACTCAGTTGACGTGTTAACTCATCTCCGCTGACATCGCAGAAACTCTATTTAGAGGATGGGAGACCAATAACACCTCCAATCGTTCCGTCCGTCTAGACATAACAAACGTCCGGCTCCCACATCATCCAGACGAAACATTTTCAGAGAGCATGGAAGGAGGAATCAATTAAACGAAAAAACATCAAAAGAATGTTGGTTTAACAGTCAGAAGAATTCATCTCGGAGTAAACTAAACACATGCTTAGATGAGAATAAAAAAAAAACGTTCCATTTCAAAACCGAACTTCGGCTCGGCTCGCGCCGAAGCGCTAAAAACAACAGCTTTAACAGATCACATCTTAGGTTCTAATCAATTGCAAAAGAGAAGACAAGAGAAAGAGGCCGAAAAAGTGCGCGATTTTGCTTATATACTGCGAAACATCGCTGCCACAGACTGTCAACAAAATTATCGATGAACGATAAAATAATTAATGACAGACGATTTTAATATTACGATCAACCAATTAAAAACTCGAAACGTTAAAGAAGAGAAATGGAATTTCAGAGCAGACGAAAATTAAAAAGAAATGAAGTGAAACGGTTTGGAAAATACGAATTCGGCAATAATTTAAATATGGACGATTCTGAAATATTTAAAAAGCTGTAAATAGAATAAAACTGTAAAATTGCGATGAATTAACCAATTTTTAACCGAGAGCAATAAATTTGGAATCAAATTAAAGGGAATTAAAAGGGCAATAAATGGAATCACAAATTAGCCAATTTAAATAAATTTAAATTGCTAAAACCTAAAAGAACGAACTTTCCCCGTTTTTAACACAAAACCTATGGAATAGAACATATTTGGAACAGAAGAATATCAAAAACCTAAACAATTGGAAGATGAATAACTAAATGAGAATGACTATGTAAATAAGACCCCTGAACACATTTAAACTAAAAACAAAACACCTAAAATAATTAAATATCCAAAAGTATAACCCAACAATACTACGATAATTTATTATATTTGAAAACTTCATCGAAAACAACTGAAATACATTCAAATGACGTCATAGAAAAAATAACACGCCTGGCTCTCTCTATTAAATCAGCATTTCATTCATAAATAATTTCCCATTCATGTCATTCATCACAAAGCTATAATAATTTATTTTATTTAAAAATTAAGACCATGGAGCTACAAATAATTAAACTCTATGCGTAAAACGTCATTGAAAAAAATCGTCCTTCTCTTTGTAAAATCAATAAATATTTCATTCATATCAGCTATGCAGACTCCATGAACTAAATGATTTTGTGTTAAAGAAATACAGCAATTCTAATACAACTCATTCTACATATTGTGCTGTTTAAATTTTATATAGGTGAAAAATAGGCTAAGTTGAAGAAATAATCATATTTGGATGAGCATTTTAACTCAAATATATTGTAATTGCGTTGTTTCAGTATGTAGATGCACAGAATTTAAGCAAAAATAAAGTGGTTTTAGAACGTATACAGCACTCAATATGAATTAAAAAGAACTTTAAAAATCACGATTTTGAGACAAGATGGATGCCATATATCATTTTGAAGTGGGTCACGTGATCTTTTCATATCATGGTGACATGATCGCTTTATATAAGAGGTTATATTATTATTTTAATTTTTATTTAAAAAACTACTGAATATATTTCGCTGATTTTTTTTTAATAAAATTTATGGAACAGTTTGAATATTACCTAAAATTTTCGAAGCAATTTGCGAATTTTAAATTCGCTCAAAAAAAGGTTTGAAAAATTAGGTCCCATAGGGCTCAATGTATTTCATTTTTTCAACCCGGGTTCAATCCAAAACTAATTGGGTGATATTATTCATTTACATTCCCATAGGTCCTACAGATCGTCTGAACAACTTACTAAAATTTCATTTTGATTAAGCTATTTTTCGGCAGTCATCGTGCTAACGGATAGACAGATAGAAAGACAGACAGACAGACAGAATGAATGAATGAACAAAGTCATAAACACTTTTCAACGTTGTTGTAAAGTATTAAAAATATCACTCAATTTGTTTTGGATTGAACCTGGTTGAAAAAATGAAATACATTGAACCCTATGGGACCTAAGTTTTAAAACAATTTTTAGGCTATATTAAATTTCACAGATTGTTTCGAAAGTTTTAGAAAATATCCAAATTATCCCATAAAATATATAAAAAAAAAATTCAGCAAAATATATTCAGTAGTTTTTTTTAATAAAAATTAAAATATTAATTGCACCCTTTATATGAAGAGGTCATGTGAACATTATATGAAGCTATGAAGTGATCATTATATAAAGAGATCACGTGACCCACTTCGAAATAAAATATGGCATCTATCTTGTGTCAAAATCGGTGATATTTAAAGTTCTTTTCAATTTATATTTAGTGTTGTATCCGTCCAAAAACCGCTTTATTTTTGCTTAAATTCTGTGCATCTACATACTGAAACAAAGCAATTACAATATATCTGAGTTTAAATGATCATCAAACATTGATTATTTTTTTTACTTTCAAATATTTCCAGTTCATATCAAATTTCGAAGTAAACAAGCTTTGAAAAAACATAATACTCGATACTGAATCATACTTTTCGGAAACTGACATTTCCAACGTGTACTAGAGCGGAAATCTCTCCCTTCTATTTTCTCGTTTTTGTCATATGTTCGCTATAATATTTCGTCATTTTTAATATTTAGGAATTCTGATTTATCTGCGCTTCTTTTGTACTTTTTAATACAAAATTGTTTAGAGTCGAAATTACAGTTTAGTGTTTAATATATATTTATACTGCCTTATCTTTTAGAGGAGAGGAGTATTTAAATATCTGTTTATCTACGTTTATGTATCTCGTGTGTGTTAACGCAGTGTGTGGCAATCGAGTATGACTGAAATTTTGAGGTCCAATTGCTTATCAGTGCACATCGAAGTAATATTGCTAATCATAAAATAATCACATTTTACACAGAAACGATTCAATTATATTTTGAATAATATTTTTTTAATTTACTTTATTTCTAACAGATTAAAGTATAGTATCTCTACATGTGTGATGAAATACTGTAAAAGCTTCCAGTTGTTACTAAAGTTTAGGTGCGTACAAGACAAAAAGGTGGTGTAAATAACTAATAAAATGCAATGAAAATAACTAATAAAATGTAATGTAAATTACTAATAAAATGTAATGTAAATAACTAATAAAATGTAATGTAAATAACTAATTATAATTAATTGCATTTATTAGGTGGCCGTATAATTATGATGTACCTTGCTTGTTGCTGCAACTACCAGTGCGTCCCATTCGGTGTTAAATTGAATGTAAATTGATTAATATACATAAATTGAAGTATTTGATTTTGAAAATGAAAAGAGTTCCTTTGCTCCAATTTAATTTTCACTATAATTATTACTTGTATTGTAAATATTCTTATTATCTGAATTCTCATTAATATTTGACATTTACTTATCATTGTTTATTATATTAATTAACAAAATCTTCTGCTGCCAGTTATTTAGTGTAATGAGTTTTTTTCGAGTGGATTTACATGCTTGGGTTTTGAATGCTCTTCGTCTAAATGTTTAGACACTAATTCATTTTGTTAAACTTTAAATGCTTTTCTCATGGATGATAATAAAAATTTTTACATTGGCTCTTGTCACGCTCATTAGGAGGCGCTGATTCATAGGGATATTTTTTCATTCATAGATATCCTTTTTTGGACCTATAGTTTAATTTTAACATTTCTGCACTCGTAGATTTTATTTAACAAACTTCATTCTTACAAGTTTGCACTCCGTCTTTTACTACTTTTTAACTCGCCAATTTCTTAAATCTGTCTCTACTAACTATATTTTGAGAAAGATGGTTAATTTATCAATTTCGCACAAACTATATAACGCTTCCTTTCTCACCATTTGATCTCTTGCACAAGGTTTTCTGACAACTGTGTTCTATCTGCCCACTGGATCGTAAGCAAATGTGAGGGGCCCGTTAAAGAGTACTATTGTACAATATCTTATTGCCAGTGGAGTCGACTTTTCATCAGCTAGCTACCTTCACCGTCTCGAGTTTATAAGCATCATGTGACGTTATATCATAAATTGTCCGCACCATAAATCGTTGTACACCCATAAAATTACATCTGGTGCCTTTTTGTCTTCATTTTGACGCCTTGGTATTAATTAATAAAAATTATCACTTGATTTTTGTTTAATATTACAAAACTGTTTTTATTAAAATATGTCATTTAATGAATCAATTCATGGATTTTCTGTGAAATGCTTAGCGTGTAAATTCCACTGTAAAAGTGATTCAAATTACCGTACACGTTTTACAAATTTAAGTGTTGTTTTTGACAGTTAACATTAAAAAGTTCACAGTTTTTAATTCGGACTACTTTAATGAAAGCAAAAGTCAGGATTACAGCGTTTCTGTATTATAGTTTTTTTCTCCTCTGCTCTGTGAATATTATGATATTTCTACCCAACTGCAAACTTTATATGTAGAAGATTTTTTCAATCCATGGTTTCGTTCTAAGCACACATTTTTCATTCTTAAAATTTCAGATCAAATTTCGAAGCTGACAAGCATAGAAATAACATAATACTCGTTGCAAAGTCACACTCCTCAGGAACTGACATTTTTGACGTGAACTATACTATAGTGAATATTGCTGTTATCACTACATATCGCAATTTTATTTCATATTCTTGAAATCTGATTTATTTGCACTTCTTTTACGTGCGTTGAGAAAATAACGTAAAAAGTTAGAGCCGGCGTTTCAATTTTAAGCTTTAAATATATTTATACATTCTGCTATTTAAGAAGAGAGGTTAATTTAAATATGCGTTTATCGTATGTGCGTTAATGGTACATCATGTGTAGCTGAAATGCTGATATTTATAAATTTATCAGTCAACTTAGTATACTGATTTTAAATACTTTTTAAAAGTTTTTATAATTTAATATTGATATGTTTCAAGAATTCTATAGTTTAGATGACTATAATGTCTTTGTAAATTTATACAGTAACCCAGTTATAACGCCTTCGGTAATTAATCGTGGATTCGGATATAGCGCGGATGTAAGCATGTCATCCATTCTTGTTCCGTCACACATTTTCTGAACTCTGTTTTGTAAATCGCAGATTATGGAAGTTATTCAGGGGTCAAACCTAACAATATTCCTGCAGCAGAAGATCTAAAGGGTGTTGAACGAAAATTTGAAAATGTGTTGATACTGCTCTTTGGTGCTTTGAAGGGAAGAACGACAACATATTTTCATTAAAATATATCCAATTAGCCACGATAAAAATGGAAATTGTCAACAAAGAGGTTCATATAAATAATAACTGTATGGTTTCTGCAGCACCGTAATGACAGAAACGAATATAAATAGTCTAATGTTTGTATGTATAGTGCATGTGTTATGTAGTTGCAGTCGTTCTACTAAAATTGAATTAAAGTCTTTATATAGTTGATTGTTGCATTCAAAAAACATATTTTCTTAACAGTCAACTAAATACAGAAAATAGGAACATATAGTTGGATCATAAAATTCATACAGCTGTCTTTTAACACTGAACGTCGAGCTTAGAAATATGACTCTTCTTTCATAACACGTGGCTGGCATTTGAAAAGACCTTCGCTGTTCCAGCCAGGGCCCAAACCGCAAATCTTCCACTGGCCAGCCACTGCTCTTTTAATAAAGAAACTAGGACGGAAATACAAACTTTTTTTGTCGGCTGTGCATGCTTCTCTCTCTAATGTCAGAATGACGTACAACTTGACAATATGGGTGATCACTTTTGCTTCTTTTATCTCAGGTTATCCTCTTGTTTCTATTTTTATTCCTCAAGTTAGCTTACTGTAGCGATATAATTCTGTTTGAAAACCGATGCTCAATATAGCAGGATCTACTGAATCCCTGCTAGTCTTAATAGGTGCACTGTTCAGGCACTCAACAACATTGCACTAACCTGAAGGATTACTTTTTTCGAACGTCATTAGAGAGAACCTTGTTATCGCTTCCAGGGATCGAAGTGCTAAACTTCGTGCTTACCAGCCGGCGCTATCTCAATTGAGCTACTGCGAAATCGAAAGCTCCTACCATAGAAGCGGTCTCAATATCCTGTAAAGTGGTTATAATATCGCTGAAAGCCCAGTTATATCTGGGGTTCATCCTATACTGAAAACTCAAGTAGTATTTAGAGTGTATTCCCTACTTTCAAGGGTTCCTTTTAGCTTTTTCTGTTGGACTGTGCCCTTCAACTGAGCGGGGTTTCCTTTTATATACTCTCTATATAAACTTCTATTAAAGGCAGGAATCTCCCAGAATATTAGTTATTTCGAGAAGGTTCGAGAACATTAAAAAACCGCCAAGTTGGCAACTTCGTTCTGAGTGATGATATATGGCAATACATCATTGATATAACAGGGATGGCTGTCTGTAAAGTTTTTTTCCCTTCTGATTCAAAAATAAAGAAGCTTCCAGTGAAGGAATTTTACGTATTCGTAACACTATACAGTCTAATAAAATCAAATTGAGAAGTGAAATTGAAGGTTGATTGCATAGCATACATTGCTTTGGTCACATCTTGTTTCCTTTTTAACTTCGCAAAACAGGTGAGAAAGCAATTTAAAATTTCTAAAATCACCTTAACTTATGGAAGGTGATAAAAAAGAAATAGCATCCTATTTTCGTCTATTCTAAAGGATATTAGCTGAGAAGCATGCATAATAAAGGAAAGGTGATATATGATCCATTGAAAATGTTAGTTGTGGATGTAATTTGTCATTGATAAAATTGCCTCCCAAATAAATATCCTTCTTAAGGTCCGCAATATTAAAGCAGTATTTTAGAAAGGCCTAAAATTGCTTTTATTTATTTTGACTTATTTTCAGAGCACGAATTTCAATTTAGGTATTTTGTATTATTTTCTATATTTCAGTGTAATCAATTGTGCTTCAACTGCAGGAGCAAGAATTGGTGAACCGGTTTCACTCTTTCTGGAATTCATCATTACCAATTAGTGATGAGTGCAGTAGCAGCAAGATAGCGTTCGATTGCTACAATTTTTCAGACGTCTGTAGTGACTAATCAGAGGTCAGACATAAATCGCAATTGTCAACAATATTTCAGAGCACTGAACTCAAACTGCACGAATTTGCAAGACAGAATTCATGGTTAAATATTATCCCGAGCATGTCAAATACTTTTACTGTTGTTTGTGCCCCCACAGTGAAAAATCCCTTTTACAGGTAGCTATTAGTATTATATAAAAGTAGGGTTTCCATATTTTGAATTTTCGCTCGTGAAAGAATCAGCATCGCTACCGATAGAATGAAAACTCGATACGATATACAAGCTAATGATGGGCGATTCCAGGATGGCGACAAAGTGTGACTGTTCAACCTGGATCAACCAGGATTTTCGCAGTATCTATAGCACAGTTGGGAAGTACTTTACGTCATAATGAAAATTATAAACAGTGTCGTTTGTCGAATTCAGAAGTCGTCTTCAACCAAGCCAAAAGCCGTACATATTGATAGATTAGTCTTATATTTTAGACTTCAGTAGGTTGATACTGCTCGGGACGTGCAGTTTTAAGGAGGGGCAGCGTTAAGAACATGTAAAATGCTTTAACGGCTCTTTGAGTCCCCACAGTGGAAAAACACTTTTACAGGCAGTCAATCTTATTACTTGAAAGTAGAGTTACCATATTTTGAGGCATGTTTTCCAGATTTGGCGATTTATTGCCAAGTTGCCTACTTTTAACTACTTTTCCAGTATACTTGAATTTTTACGAAATATCGAATATTATTGGAGATTGAGTGCTTTCTAAAAATTTCTACGGGGAATATATAAAAGGAGTTATCACTCAGTTGGAGAATAGTTGGCGTGACACGAGTTAAATTTAATTGTCAGGTACGCCGGTGCTTTAAGAATAGTATTTAACATTTTGTGAATTAGATGAGCTTTTTATTTCTGTTTTTTTACTTTTCTTATGTACAATAATGTATAAGGAAATTATTGTGACAGGAACGAAAATTCGAATTCGAGTTTTCGACGGGTGAGCACGTTCCAAGCATCCCTGATCACGAATCAAAATCACGAATCAAACATTTTTGAGGTGATGTCTGTGTGTGTGTGTGTGTGTGCGTGTGAAAGTATTGGTGTGTGTGTGTCAGTGAGTCTGTGGAGACGACAACTGACGAACGAATGGAGCGATTCGAGCGAAATTCGTACAACAATCACAATCCTTGAATATTGGAAGCCTAATGTTTTTAAACGTAATCGAATGTTCAGAACCCCCCCCCCCCCCCCCATACCCTAAATTGTCGAGTGAAATTTTGAAAAAAATCATCAAAATATCAAAACATTTAATAAAGTTACTCAAATAGATATTTCTAATGTAATTTTTCCTTAAAAAACGATTGACATGAACTTTAAAACGCTAGCATGAACCTTTCTCGAGATATTTCATATTTTTAAAATAAATTTATCAAAAAATTTCATAAATAAAAAAATATATTAACTGTTGAGAAACGTGTTCACTTTTTATAAGTAATATTATGCGTTAAATTGGGTGATATCATTCTCGTGGATCTAGCTCGTTTCATTCATGAAAAATGATACTTTGAGTATTTGAACGCCAATAGTTATTTATTTGCTATAAGAATAATTTCTCCATCCATAACGCTTGGCATGATTTTGGCGCCGAATTTGGCGAAATGTTGCCAACTTGGAGACTTTTTTAAATGTTGCCAAATTAACGGAAATCTTGCCAAATGGATAAAAATGACACTAAATTAGTTAAATTGACGAGTAATTGATGAACATTCAATTTGTTGGAAAGAATATAAGTAGCTACTACAAGATAAACCTATTTTTTATTGTAAAAATAGTAAATTCATTGCATTATATAAGGAAAGTCAAGTGTTGCCCATATCAGATTTCTTTTTTTTGTATCTGACAGTTGTTTAATAATCTTTTAAGATAGTTATTGAGCTATTCGCTGTAACTTGTTTCTGTTTAACCTTATCGGTGCTTATAAATAACAGTGTTGATTATACAGAAATTTAGATTTATTCTTGTATCATGGGAGTACACCTACCATTTCATGAGATACGTCGTTACAATATTTTTAAGCTAACATGCATCATACTAATCAATTTGGGGACTATTGTGTATGTCAGTTGTGAGGCCAAGTATGTGCTTTTGAATAATGAGGTACATATATAAATATATAAACATTTTTTTTTATCAATGGCTTGGCACTTGACTCATCCTCATTCGTCTTTTTGTTAGCGGCCAGAACGTGAACCATTTACCTTGGACGTAGCCCAGCCGCACCAGAGGGGGGGGGGGGCGGAACAAATATAATAAAATTACTACTTTTACAGTTTAAAACAAGAAAGATCAATAAGTTTTCATATATAATAAATTATCGTAGTATTATGATAGTTTTAAAAATATTACCGTGGAATGTATCGCATTTTAGAGATATTTAAACCAGTCAATTTATATTTCAATGCCGTCATTTGAATGAAGTTCATTTTTTTCAATGAAGGTTTAAGTTTTCAAATATAATAAATTAATGAAGTATTGTGATAAGTTTTAAATTATTACCGAGGAATGTATTGCATTTTAGACTTTTTAAAATAAAATTGCATGTGTTGGAATAGAAAGCAATTTTTAAAATAAAATTGCATAAGTTGGAATGTGTTTCATAATCAATGCTTTAAGCATGATTGAACTTTCTTGTTTTAAACTGTAAAAGTAGTAAATCCATTACATTATATAAGGAAAGTCACGTGTTGCCCACATCAGATTTTTTTATGTGTATTTGAGTTTAATATATTGAGTCACATTTACTATGCGTATCAGAAATTTATATTTTACAGGTTATTCGTATTGCTTAAAAAATGAAAATTTAGTTTTTTATCTGTGGAAAAACATTTAAGTTTTGATGATATGCAATCTCATGAGATATCTGAAAAAAACTATTTGATCCTACTAGCATGTCAATAATGGTCCAATATTGGACAAATATTGCATAACTTGGCGGTTCATTTTAAATATTTTTAATGCAGCACCAATATTGGAGAATATATTGGTCCCAATGTTGGCATTACATTATTATGCCATTATTTTCGTTTCATTGGAAATATTTCCAATAAGTGGAATATATTCACTACCCATACCAACTAAATATTGGGTATATTTTGGTGAGTTAATATTGGCTTTAAGTTGCCTGCCAATATCAGGATAATAGTGGTCAAAGTTTGTCAACTTGTCTGCATTTTCATATTGGATTAAAAATGGATCAATATTTTGTGTAATACTGACATGTTACTAGGATAGAGACTACGAAATATTTTATATTGTATATCTCTTTCATCTCGAATTTAAAAAAAAATAATATCAATTTAAATTATTTTAAATTACCTAAGGAATTTAGAGCGGGTGATAAAAATGAATGATTTTATTATATTCCTTTACTGTGTGAATCACATTATCTGTGAAGATTGCATAATAAAGCAAGTAAGTGTGATAGATATGCTGTGCCATTTAGGGAAAATGTTTTTTGAGAACGCAATTTGTCTTTGATAAATTTGGTATTCAATAATACAGATAGGCACTAAAAAGTTGCATTATAAAAATATTGTCTGTGGTATAACCTGAAGACGATGGTATATAAATATATGCTTGAGCTTAGGAGAAAACATTAAGCATTTTGAAATTTTTGAATGTAAATTTCAATGAGTTATCTGTTATTCTCTTTATTAAAAAAATAAATAAATTTATTGTAAAAATATAATTTATGGGTGTTCAAGACCGAATTTTTTTGAAAATATAAATATTTTTTGTTAAGCTGAAAGCTAATTTTTATTATGCTTTTATATTTATTTTGTTTTATCGAAAGACATAAGTATTAAGTAAATCCTTTAATTAATAGATTATTACTGTTAACATCAAAAACTTGGTTTTGTGATACTTACTATGTAAAAAACTTTAAAACCTCGTTTTTTTCGAAATTAAATTCTTAAAAAGCTCAGCATTTAAATATTGATATCTCTCAAGAAAAATTTAAGCTAGAACTATAAAATCTAATCTATAGTTTGTCAATAAAGTTAATAGGTGTACAATCTTATAAGACAATGTTCAAGGCGACATTGTAGTCTGCTGTATACGCTAAATTATATTGACTTGCTTGAAAACTAACTACAAAACTAGCTACTTTAAACCCACATAAATTATCTGAGGAACATTGAGTGGGATGGAAAACTAAATTATATTCATTTCCTCAATTATGAGAATACTGCTGCTTGTGAAGAATGCATAAATTGAACAGATGCAGTGTAAATGCTACTCCTTTTGAAGAAAAATGTTTATGATTGATATTTTCAAAACTTCATTCAATAATTTTGGGCTCCTCCAAACATTTGATTGCGTATAAAACAATAGTTTTTCAATATTCACGGATCGTAATTTCCGTTCCAAATTTTGCTCGAATCGTTCCTTTCGTTCCTGAGATCTCGTCTCCACAGATTCACGGACACACACAAACACACACACACATATTCATTATCTCAAAAACTTTTGATTTGTGTGCAGGGAAGCTTGTAACGAGTTCTCCAGTGGAAAACTCGAATTCGAATTTTCGACCTCGTCACAGTACTTATAATATATTATACTATGTATAGAAGGGAAGCAATAATACGATAATAATAACAAGTTGATAATGAAATTAATAATAATAATAATAACAGTAAAAGTGAATATAAGAATAATTTAGTTCGAAATAATAAATTTAACTTCCATTTGCATTGACGATTAACTATCTTATTATCTGTTAATTATTGCTGAATTCAGGTACTTGAAGAGCTCCTTAAATTGCACCATACTTAATTTATTCTGCATTATTTTAACCCCAACAACGAACGTAGTTTTAAAACGCCTCTTTAAGAACTTCACCCATGACAAGAGTCTATCATTAATAAAACAGATCGAGCAAAGCAAAAAAACTGACGAAGCTATTGCTGCACGGAACTTCAAATTCTTGAAGCTAATGACTTCCTAATGACTCCACTTTATTTAGGATAAAAGTAGACGAACGTGAGAGGGTACAAAAAATTTGGAGATAAGTATATATTTTTTTAGTGGTTTATAACTGAAGAAATTGATGAAGTTTTATTCACATTTCAGACTTTAATAAATCTCTACGAAATTGGGTTTTCAATGATCAAATTCAAAGAGAAGTAAATATACCAGTTCTCATATTCATATCATATATTGCATGTGGTTGTAATTAAAAAACTAAAATACATAAGAAATACGGTTAGAAATACGAAAACATACATAGGAAATACGAAAAACATTAGAAATACGGTTTAATTGGTGAGTTTTTCTCTGCACATGATAAATCTATTTACACTCACATAACCCATCCTTTATTTCACGCTGTGTTCAAAATGTTTGAATAGTTCTTTTGTTGCATATATATGCAACCACAGACCAGTTTTGAACTTTATTGTGCCCGTCAGATTGAAGTACCCGATATCTGCAATTGTAGAAACAGAAAACATGTTATGTGCCACAAATTTTCGAATTTGTTTGAAGATTAACGAGTTCTGTGGGGATTCAGTGAGAATAAACTTCGTCACTGAATATTCGTGCAACTCAATTTTTAAAAGAATTGATGTCGGGTGCGTATTAGTATTGAATGTGTAGACTGACCATAGAAAGAAAATACTATTAAATTTTTTGATACCGTTACATATATTGGATATTCTATGCAAACGGACTCATGATTAAAGTCATTGCCGTATGGTTAGCATGCATGCATCAATCGTAAAACAAAAGGCACATAATGAAGTTGGTTCATAAATGCTGTTATATACAATGAAAGTACGATTTTATACCTATTAAAATTATTGCCGAGTGTTGTTGTTTCTAATCCCCTTGGTGTAGGAAAGCCTACACCAAATCCAAAAGACTCTGTCGCAAAAGAGAATCACAGACAATTTCCTGCTGAACCGACAGCTGTCTCAAGGAGACGTCCATACATTCTAGGAGGAGAAACAGGAATGGAACAAGGGCAAACAAAGAAATATTTCTCCCGCTTTACGAATTTCATACTAAGAAGCTATCCGATTGTAAGCCTTTCCATGGCCGTTAGGAGGGATCTTGAACTCTTGCACTGCTGAGAGAGGTCAGGGAGCTTTGCGGCGCAACAGTGGTGAACAGGGGGAGTACGCCAAGATGAATTGATTTAAATTTTGTGGTTGGAATGAATTTCGGAAGGACGCAAGTCAGAAGAACTGGGGTCAGGGGAGTTACACCCCTTTCTAGCCCTTTGTTTTCTCCTGCCCTCTCACTAAAAATTTCCACCTGGTTAAACCTGCTCCTTCTTCTCGTGCAGCTTGGTTCACTGGGGTTTGCCGTAATCCTGCTTTGCTTAACAAACTCAAAAACTGTATTCTCACTGCTAGAGACATTACTAATCGTGTCCGTTGAGATGACTGTGTATCTCCTCCTCTTTTGAAGTTCAATGACTTCTTCGCTGTTCCTGGGTTCCCTTTTGCTGTCTTTTGTTGTTTTGCTTTCTGTTGTTTGCCTGTCCTTGATTTTGATGTCTTTTTGTCTCTCATCTGAATAACCTTTGTGTATAATAATAGAAAAGTCTACAATCTGCCAACATACATTCACTTGGAGAATAATTTTTAACTGGTGAAATACCTGAATATAGTTTTTCCAATATATTCAGTATACATCTAAGCAACCATCTGTAAATAATAATCTCACTAACTGTATATAAGAATCTCACTAATTGTATATAAAATCAAACCAACCATACCTATAATGAGCATTGCATTCAATTTGATGTTTTATATACTATTGTGATTCCATCTGTAAATATTTGTACTTTCTGTCATCTTCCAGCCTTCTGTTCTATGCTGGTATTCTGTAACCCTTTGTGGGCCTTGTAAATATTTTTGAAATAATAAATTTCTGGTGTATTTCGGCAGCTCGGCGTGACTGTAGGAGTCGGTCTCCACTTCCAAATTTTCTTCCCGGACGTCCATCTTGCTGCTCATGTCTTCGGACGAGTCGGTCGTCCTGGGCTTTCGACACCCCTTTCTAGCCAGCGCATCAGCAATCTCGTTTTCAGGCACACCGACATGTGACGGTATCCACTGGATTCACAAAAATTTCCTCTGACCAAGCCTTGCCAACTTGGAAATAATACTCTGACCAGTCCTTTCCACAATCTTTGGCATTTTTTTAAAATATTGAATGGAGCTTCTGCTGTCAAACATGATCCAAATATTGTCCCTATCAGAACAGAGTTCATGATCAAGAGGCAACTGATAGCGATAGAAACAGGAATGGAACAAGGGCAAACAAAGAAATATTTCTCCCGCTTTACGAATTTCATACTAAGAAGCTATCCGATTGTAAGCCTTTCCATGGCCGTTAGGAGGGATCTTGAACTCTTGCACTGCTGAGAGAGGTCAGGGAGCTTTGCGGCGCAACAGTGGTGAACAGGGGGAGTACGCCAAGATGAATTGATTTAAATTTTGTGGTTGGAATGAATTTCGGAAGGACGCAAGTCAGAAGAACTGGGGTCAGGGGAGTTACACCCCTTTCTAGCCCTTTGTTTTCTCCTGCCCTCTCACTAAAAATTTCCACCTGGTTAAACCTGCTCCTTCTTCTCGTGCAGCTTGGTTCACTGGGGTTTGCCAGTGCTGCTCATGTCTTGCTGCTCATGTCTTCGGACGAGTCGGTCGTCCTGGGCTTTCGACACCCCTTTCTAGCCAGCGCATCAGCAATCTCGTTTTCAGGCACACCGACATGTGACGGTATCCACTGGATTCACAAAAATTTCCTCTGACCAAGCCTTGCCAACTTGGAAATAATACTCTGACCAGTCCTTTCCACAATCTTTGGCATTTTTTTAAAATATTGAATGGAGCTTCTGCTGTCAAACATGATCCAAATATTGTCCCTATCAGAACAGAGTTCATGATCAAGAGGCAACTGATAGCGATAAGTTCCGATCTAAAGACTTAACAATGGTCCGCGTTTCTAGCGCTCCTTCTAATAACAGCCTCGGAAGTGTTAATATAGATGCCACTCCTTACTCTACCCGTATCCGATCGGCTACCATCTGTATAGATTACCAAGGTCCGGTCAGGAATAGCATCAATGACTTCAAGAGCCATTTGCCTGAGTAGTCGCGGATGATGATTATGCTTGGTAATACTAGCCAACAAATCCTCCCGGAAATCAACATGTTTAAAAGAAGCACTAGGAGTGAAACAACTAAAAGGTATAAATGGCTCTACGTTAGAACCAGTAAAATCACGTTTCCACACATAATTAAATGAACTGTTATTGCCGTATAGTTAGCATGTATACATCAATCGTAAAACAAAAGGCACATAATGAAGCTGTTGCAAATGAATGTGAGAAAAATTCCAATAAGTGTGAATATTTCTTGGGTAAAATACATTAAAATTGTATGACATCTTACAATCAAATAAAATTTATTTCCTGTTTTTAAAACGCAAAACATAATACATAGTCTCTAAACCTTACATTATTTAAAAAAAACCCGAATCATCCTAATCTAATTTGTAATTGCATTGCGTTCTAACTTCGTGATTGTTTGATACTAGTCTCAAACTTCATGTCAATTCCGCTGCAGAACGAAATTTACCTATTAAGACACTAAATACACAAGGATATTCAAATTACATGTTTAATTAACATTTTAAACACAATTCCGAATATTGTGGCAGAGATTAAACAGTGACTGAAAAGCCTAATTAAATCTATTCTATTCTTATATAAACAAAAAACCAACATATCTAACGCAATATAACAGCTACTAACACACTAATCCTACGTCAAACAATGTAGAATAATTAGTTCAAATCAATTACATTTCCTGGACCTTCGTCTCTCTCGCTGTTACAATACGTAGAATTATAAAATTGAATGTCAAATCTTCATCGTAATGAAACTGCGCATGCGCTGAAATAGCTATATCACTTATAGTCTTGAAGATATGTCATTTGATTTATATAAATTAATGTAAGAAATATTGATTTAATTACCTAAAATGTAACAATGCAACGAAATAAAATGATAGTGAACATTAAAGCATCATCAGATAAATTATGCGCAGAATTTATAATAAATCTTTGGGGACTAAATTTATTCTAAAATGCAATTTTTTCGTCTTCTCTCTATTAGCAGTAATAATGTTTACATAATATTAGGATTTATGATCTTCCAACCATTCGAGGTTGAAAAGTTTCTAAATTGCCTACGACTTATATTGTTATCATTTTAAGTTTAACAACACAGACTTGCTTATGAAATGGGTCTTTAAAAACCTCGCCTTCAACAAAAGGTTGTCACTAATAAAATAGATTGCGGGAAAAAAAAAACAGTTGACGAGACTACTAACTTCTGCATGAAACTTAAATTTCAGGGAGCTAATGATTTTCTAATGACTTCACCTTGTTTAGGATATAAAAGGAGCGTGTTGGACGGGAACAAAGGAAATTTGAAGATAAGAATAATTATTTTTTAGTGTCTTAAAATGAGGCAAGTAGTGGGTATCATTTTACGATGGAAGTCCATAATTCGGATCCCATTTATCCAAACTGCTATCGAATCGGAGCTTTCTAAAATCCCTCAACTTTTACAATTTTGCTGTTTTAGTTTTCGAAATTTGCTTCGTTTAAACAATCACATTTTGTTTTCTTTTTTTTTATAAAAATGTCTGAAGTTTTTGAATTTTGAAAAT
Source organism: Amaurobius ferox (assembly GCA_951213105.1). NCBI lineage: Eukaryota > Metazoa > Arthropoda > Arachnida > Araneae > Amaurobiidae > Amaurobius > Amaurobius ferox. The sequence continues at coordinate 66,985,516 of OX578147.1, forward strand.
GTTTGTATTTTTATTTTATGTCATTAGTTAAGTGTATACAATGCTTAGTTAACAATATTATTTCAGGAGTTGCACTGCTGAATATTCTGTAGTAAATTTTTTCTGCATTCGGTTTGATCAATATAATGTAGCATATTTTGTATCAAAATGTTTGTTTTTGTTATTTTAAGAGTCAGGCATGTTATAAAACATAGAGAATAATGGTTTGCATGTTTGTTTGTAATTATTTCAATTAAAATATCAATTTTCATAAATTATTTTAAGAATTAATCAAACCATATTTAGTCGAGAATAAACTATCACATCTTACAGGGGTTTTCTTCTTTAATAAAATATCTATATTTGCTAACTTTTTAAAATTAATCAGGTTGTATATCATTGTGAATAAACTCTCACCATTTAATATATTTTCTCTTCTGTATTGCTATTAATCTACCGCAATAAACATTATTAATGGTAGTTAGATATCTATACAATTTTAACAATGTGTTATCCTTCAGTTAAATATTTCATTTACTTATCAGATTCTATAATTGAGTATATTGTTCTTTACTTATAAACAAACATTGATATTTTTACACACATAATTATTTGTATTAAGAGTGAAGATTAGGGCAGAAGGTATTTCCATACATAATGAAAGTGTGATTACCCACTTAAATATAATTTAATTTATGTTTGAATCTGGTTTATGCCATTTATATTTAATAACACCAACTTCGACATATAGTTTGAAGTTATAGCACACTACCATCACATTTATAGTAATTCTCGGCAACAGACTACATAATATGAAAAAAGTTATTGGATAAGCCTGTTATTCACTCAAATTGTCTGGCATTTCCTTTGGCTCCGTCACCTATTAAGCACTAAGACATAACTAACAATCCTTAACATCTCTAACTTTCTACTTCTACTGCATTTCCCGTATTTTTCAATCTCCCTCTATACATCTTTCTCCGTGGTATACCCTGTTGCACTTTATTTCCACTTATAAATGATGTGGACATAAATACCGTCATTACTTGCTTGTAATTTGTTGCCACGTGTTCGGTCCATAAAATACCGTATGTATAGTCGCATGTTCCTTTTAACTGGTTGTAACTTTCCTATGAGATTAGATCCCTGGGATGGTTAACTTTCCTAAGAACATTTCTTCTACCATCATAAATTATTCAATTTAAAATGCCAAGTTTGGCGCTAGTATAGCTATTCCATATTTTAGCATTTCATATTCTCCAATTCGACAATATTACTCTTTCGTTATCATTCATCATATGTCTGCTATGTTTCCATAGTCATCGTTACAACATCCATATAGGAAAATTAATGCTTTTCAATCCATAGTTTTTATATTTGAAACTGAAGTCTATAACTTTTCTGAAATATAAATAATTCTGCACTATATTCCGCCCTTATAACGTAAGTGCTTCTAAATTATCTCTTCAAAGGCTTAATCTTTAATGAAAGACTATAATTAATAAAACAGATAGTAAAAAAGTAAAAAGGAGTTTCTTTTGGACGAAACTTGCATTTTCGGAACTAATGGTTTACTAATGATTTTGCCTTGTTTAGAATAAGAATGGGGGGATTGAGAGAGAAGATAAAAAATGATATAAAGATGTTTTGAATTCTGCTGCCTATAATAAGGAGAGCCAAGAATAAATTTATATATATATTACGCAAACGCAGCTGACATTTTTAATAAATTTAAATAAATAGGAAAAACACTACTAAATAAACAGTGACATTTTCTAATTTCAATAATATTTTCTACTATATGGTCCTGGTTAGCCCAGTGGTTATGACAGGGGGATGTCACGAGAGTTTGAACATCGCCTCCACATAGAACCATCCCCCTGTTTACGCTGAGTATAGATACGATAAATTTGGAAGTCTGAAAGTCCTTCTGAGAAGTGATAGGAGGAAGGAAGTTTTGATCCTTATGGTTATCACCTCCGTTGAGTTTGGTCTAAATTGGGTATCTAAAGGGAGCAATGTGTTCCGCTCCTGTGCTGCTCAAAAGACAAAGTGGTATGACGACAAAAACGTCTACGCTTCGGTCGCTACCAGTTCCATAGTTCTGGTCCTAGTTTTGTTTGCAGCAAGTGTTTTCAGAGCATAGATATTCTAGTGTATTTGGCATTTTTTCAAATTCTAGTTTACCATCTAGAATCATTTATTCATATTTTTTCCAGTTTTTCAGAGTCTTAATCAATTGTATCTTCAAATTTGAAGAAAAGAAAGTATGTACTTCCTACCAGAACACACAAAATGTGCCAACATTGATTCAAATCGGTTCAGTAGTTTATGATGCAGTTTTGTCAACACCAAAGTAAATAGGTAAAAACAATGGTTTTACTTTAAACAAAGAGATAAAATTGATTAATTATTTGAAGAAATAAATTTTACTTTATGTTTAAAGAAAAAGTACTGGCTTCCCACCAGACACACAAAATAGTCCATAATTTATTCAAATCGGTTAAGTAGTTTAGGCTGTAAGTTTTTAACACTGAAGGAAATAACTAAAGATCAAGATTTTTCAATTTTTCCAAAGTTTTAATCAATTTTATCTTGTAATTTGAAAAGAAAGTATACACTTCCCACCTGAACACACAAAATGAGCCACCATTTATTAAAATTGTTTCAGTAGTTAAGGATGAAGGTCTACCCACATTGAAGAAAAAAATACCAGACCGTAATATATGTGCATTTTTAAAGTTATGTATTATCAGGTGCTACCACACCAAAGGTAGTTTTTTATCAGATGCTACCACATTAACAGTAATTTTTTATCATGCACTACTACATCAATGGTAATTTTTTATCAGGTGCTAACATGCCAATGGTGATTTTTATCAGGCGTTATTCCACCAATTGCAAATTTTTATCAGGTGCTACCACACGAATGGTAATTTGTTATCAGGTGCTACCATACAAGTAGTTATTTCTCTTTGTTTTATTTCTGTCAGATTTTTGGCAAAATGGCACAAAAAATATCAAGTCCATAACTATATTGAAGGAGGAGGGGATGAGATCCGGAACCTTGGAAATCGGGTTTTGTCACGTCACGTATAATATACACATACCAACCACATATTCGAAAATGACAACTTTACGTTGCGGAACGCTATAATGTTCTTAAAATTCAGCATTCCTACATTTGCAATAGATAAATAAATAACACTAATTTAGGACAGATTTTAATTTAAAGTTTTTATGTGTGGGTGGGGATGATGTGATTAATGTATTATTCAAATAATTTATTATATCAAGAAACTGCATACAGAAATTTTTATTATATTCACTGCTGTGGAAATGATTGAAAAATAATAATTAATGGAAAAATAAAATGCGAAATAAGAATTAAATATGTTCTTGTGTAAAATACATGTCTTAGAGTTAAATATAAATTGGTATATTGAAGGTTAGTATAAACAGAATATAGTAAAATTAAAGAAATTGCAAATATCGCATTTTTAAGGATAAGTAAAATTCAATAATTTTATAACATTAGTTTTTTTAAAAATGTTTCAAAAAATCGAATTATTGTTCAAACATGCTTAAGTATAAATTTTTAAATAATAAATTGGAAATTGAAAGTTTACAGTTACATTTTCTATACTAAGTTCATTTCCATCTGCAATAAAGGTATACAAACGTTAAATTCTTATACAGATATTTCAATAGAAAACAAAGAATTACAGACTCCTCATGAAATATGAAGATTTACTTTAGAATATTTTGTGATACATGTAGATTATTGTTCTTTTATCTTTAAAAGACTTATGGAGCTAAAGATCTTGAAATTTCGGAAAATTAATTTATTCTGCAATATTTTCACTCATTGAACACACAGAACGCATATAATACCGCTTTAAAGAGTTTGTCCTGAACAAAAGATGACAAATAAAAATGATCGTATAAAATGGCTAATGAAGCTACCTCTGCTTAAAATCTTAAAATGCCATACGAACTAGAAATTTTTGTAAGCTAATGACTTCCTAATTAATCCACCTCATTTAGGATAAGAAATAAGACTTTTAGAGCGAGAATAAAAGATACTTTTAGAATACTAAAATATTATTTTTGTCTGTGTCTTTTAAAGATATAAGTAAAGTTGGGCATTTTTAGAAGTTAGCTACAATATAGAATTTAAGTAGATTTCTTACAAAGTTGCACTGCGGGTATCAGGAAGAAAAGTTATCGCAGTAGAATATTTATTCAGCATACTTCCACAATTGAAGGGTAGAAGATTGAATTTGACGTCGTTCTTTTCTCGGAAATTTGAACTTACTTAAATTTAGGCATAATGTTTCGTATTAGGCATATTGAGTCGGAATATCCGCTGCAACCTTTGGGTTTATACAGGCTAAGGGGTGGTTGACAGAAAAGGCGATATCTACCACCAAACGAGACTGCGATCCGGGGAGCGAACTCAACCATTCACAGGGCTGGAGCCGGAGTACAGACTGACTGATATATAGAGTAATCTAACTGTATCTGAGATTCAAATCCAGCTCTTTTGAATCTGAAGGTCTGATAGGGAATCTTTCTGTTGCAGGTGGGCCTTTTCACTCGAGGAAATCTCTTATAGAAGCCGATCCATTTTTGCTGATTCAGCAAAACAACCTCAGAGAATATTTTTAGTTTATTTATACATTTTTTGGTTATTCAAAGTAACACAATATGCAAACTCATGTGCAACAAGCTAAAAATGTTAACCTGCTGCCTGTTGAACATGTGTAAATCTTTAAAAGAGTAATTAGTTTATCCCTTTTATAATGCATTTACTACATTGTCAAATTGTGTTTGAAATTTCTTTATTAAAAGGAGGTGTCAGCTGAAAGTAGATGTTGTTGTTGCTGAGACCCAGACCGTCCGACCTACCAGAAAGGTGTAAGGTAAGTGTTTGGACGGCCGGGAAGTGCCACCCAATTCAGACCGGAACCCAGTGGGGGAGGCATCCACAGGGACCGTACCCTCCTTCCCCTACCACCAACCTCTCGGAAGGACTTACGGACCCACATGTTTAACGTGATCGTACTCCGCGTGAACACGGCGACAGTTTTGGCAGCGGCTGGAATCGAACCCGGGCCTACCGAGTGCAACTCCAGCGCGCTAACCAATGGGCTACCGCGCCCTAGCTGAAAGTAGATGTGTCCGTTTAGGTGATATACACATTTCAACTTGAGATTTCGCGGATTTACAGATATAACCATTCTGCTCATATTATACATTCTGTAAGTTGAAAGTCCCACAATGGTTGTTCAAATGTTTCAATTTTGCTACTTACGGAATTTGGCAAAACCCTATACGTGTGGTTTGAACTGGCTGTTCTGGCTTGATCTGGCTAAGAAAATTGGTCTTTAGATTTTAAACAGCCGGGTTTATATACCAAGTAATTATGAAGATTTCTGTATATCCATGTATACCTGTATTGCCACAGAATTCACTTTAAACCGATTATAGTAGCTCGCGTATATATGAAAAAACAGTGGAGTACTAAATTTTGCCAATCTGGTACAATTTGAAATTTAAGCTAAAGAATCATCAGCTAAAGAATGCTTTCTCGTAACATTTTTAATTGAACGAAAACATATTTTGCATATTAAATAGCAGAAGGTTGCATATGCAAAATCCACTTCAAGAATAATAGTTCGCAATTCCGTCCCAGTAGCTCAACGGTAGAGTGTCGGCTGGCCAGTACGAAGATATGCGGTTTCATTTCCGGGTGGGAGCGACAAGGTTTTTTACAATAGCGCCAAAAGAAATCAACCCTGTAGGTAAAATGTTCTCTATCACAATAGAATATTTATTCAACATACTTCCACCATTAAATAGTAGAAAGTTGAGCTGTATTCCCTGTGTGTGTCCTGAAAGTTGAGCGCCATTCTATTTTCCAGGAAATTTGAACTTGCGTGAATTTAGGCATAATGTTTCGTATTAGGCTTATTGAGTCGGAACATCCCCTGCAACCTGGGGGTTTATGCAGGCTAGAGGGTGGTATAACGAAAGGGCGATGTCCACCACCAAAGGAGACTGCGACCCGGGGAGAGAACTCAGCGGAACCATTCACAGGGCGGGAGCCAGATTACAGACATATTGATATATAGAGTAATCTTGTAGCGTTTCTTGAGTGATATGCATAGACATCTTCGATAACATAACGATTTATTCACAAACTTAAATACCTATCTTAGGTTACATAATAAATTATCATTCACATCTTGCGACAATACACAGCATATATCTCCTACCATAAAGCTTTACTCTCTGTCTGTGTCTCAATCAATCTCAGTCGCCCGTATCGTCCATTGCACACTCATTTATACTCACCCTTTCTCCAGTTACGGTTAACAGTTGCAGCTTCACCTTAAGGTTAAGTCACAGCTAGTTGAAGGAAAATTATTTCCCAACAAGGCCCCCCGTAATTTTACTTCTGTTAACTTTACAAATATAGATATACAAGTAGAACCATTACATTACATAACATTCAATGCTTGTTTAAATCTTAACAGTTTATCTTTACATACAGCTTTAGTTAATATATCTGCTAGATTGTCATTACTCAATACATAAATAAGTTCAAAATTTTGAGATTTTAAGCTCTCATTTACAAAACTTACTTTACGAATAATGTGGTCTGATCTGCTTGAAGTCACTCCGCTTTCACAAATGAAAATCGATGATTTGTTATCACAATAAAGTTTTACACTCACTAAAGTCTTAAGTAAAAGTTCGTCAAAAAACAATTGTAAAGAAATCCCTTTTTTCATACAGCTTACCAATGCAGATACTTCGGCATCACAAGTAGATAGATATACAGTGTCCTGCGATTTAGAAGTCCAACTAATTAGATTAGGGCCAAGTTTGTAAAGAAAACCTGTTGTTGACTTCTGATTTGGTTTCTTACATCTCCAATTAGCGTCTGCATATCCTGAAAGATTAAAATCACCTTTAACGTATACCAATCCTTGGTCTTTAGTTCCTTTCACATATCTAAGAATTCTCTTAACAGCAGTCATGTGTATAACTCTTGGATCCTTATTGTACTTTGACAAGGTTGCTAAAGCATACGCGATGTCCGGTCTCGATTTCATTCCGAGGTACAATAGTGAACCAAGAATTTCTTGATATTTGTGGGGATCACATTTTTCTGAAGTTTCATAATTGTCAAAGTCCACATTTATGTCCATTGGTGTTGCAATGCTGTTACAATCTTGCATTTTAAATCTCTTTAATATTTCATCTGCATAAGCTTCTTGTTTGATGATCATTTGATTTTCTTCTACTGAAATTTCTAATCCTAGGAAATTTTTCATATTAATGTTTTCCTTTAGTTTAAAATTTTCTTTCAATTTTCTAATTACACAATCTAAAATTTCACCACCAGAATTTATAATTATCAGATCATCTACGTAAATTCCAATTATTAATCGAGAATTTCCCTTCTCGTAGTTGAAAACACACTTGTCAGATTTAAATGCTTTGAATCCGCATTTTAGTAAGTAATCAGATAAAGTTTCATACCACACTTTACCAGACTGTTTTAACCCGTAAATAGCTTGGTTTAATTTACACGCCATATTTTCATTCTTTCTACGTTCATATCCTTTGGGTTCTTCCATGTAAATAGTCTCAGTTAACTTTCCATACAAATAAGCAGTTTCAACATCATAAAAATTAATTTTCCAATTTTTCATTAATGCAAATGCTAAAAGTGTTCTTAAGCTATCAGTTTTAATAACTGGTGAAAAAGTTTCAGTATAATCTACTCCAAACCTCTGAGAACAGTCGATTGCTACTAATCGCGCTTTGTATATCATGTTAGATGCTTCTGGTGTGTTTTTAATGCTGTATACCCATTTACAGTTTATTGGTTTGATTCCTTCTGGAATCTTTTCATAAGTCCAAACATTATGAAATTTTAACGATTCCATTTCTTTATCCATTGCTTCTATCCAATTTTGCTTTTGATCAGAACATACAGCTTCCTCATAACTTGACGGTATATTTCGTCGATCTCTCGCCTTTAGTATGGTTTGATCTGGATAATAATCTGGATCTACAGTTTCATTATCACTTTCAAATGATTCGTTGTAATTTATAATTTTAGTTCGAGGTCTTAAACTGCGAGTTGTACAACCATCATCAGGGTCTTGATCATTTCTCGGTTGATCGGTTTCAACACTAGTCGATTCTTCATCTGCATCAAAACTGTCTTCTTCAAACAGATTTTTACCAAAATCTAAGATTTTTGTCGGGGAATCTGAATATACTCGATTTTGTCCTAACAGTTAATTTCCCTTAGTTTCTTCAAGGAATCTAATATCTCGAGATTCTACTATGTCTTCATTTTTAGGATTCCAGATTCTATATGCTTTTCTTGATTCAGAATATCCCACGAATATTTCAACATCTGTAATTTTATCAAACTTGCTTCTTTTATGTTTTGGTTTCCAATAATGAGCCTGACATCCAAATACTCGAAAGTATGAAACACTTGGTTTCCTTCCAGTAAAAAGTTCCTCTGGTGTGTTCTTATTTCTTGATTTTGAAGGAGTTCTGTTTTTTATATAAGTAAATGTATTCATGGCCTCTGCCCAAAATTTGATAGGTAAATTAGCTTCTATTAATAAAGCTCGCGTACCTTCAATTAAAGTTCTAGTTGCTCTTTCACTTCGACCATTTTGACTTGGGGAGAAGTATGTTGTTTTCTGATGATCAATTCCTTTACTTTTACAAAGACGGTCCATTTCTGCATTTAAAAATTCCGTTCCATTATCACTCCTGATCCTCTGAACATTTTTTCTAGTACTGTTTTCAAGTTTAAATATCAAATACTTGAATGTTTCGAAAACATCCGCTTTTGACTTTATAAATTTTGCAAATATTTTCCTTGAAAAATCATCCACTACTGTTAAAACATATTTAGCTCCTCCTAAAGAAGCTTCTTGTATTGGACCGATTAAGTCCATATGAAGAAGTTCCAACGGCATTTTTGATTGCTCACCGATTACTTCCTTAAATGGTTTTCTAGCGTATTTCGCTTGAATGCAAGTAATACAATCACTCGAATTTGACTCTTGTTTAGACTCAAAGTTATATACCATTGAATTTTTTAACATAAGTTTCATATATTTTTCATTTATATGGCCTAATCTCTTATGCCACATTTCCCAAGAAGTGCTTTTACCCGCTTTGTAAATAAAATTCTTATCCTTGATCGCTTTCAAATCAGCAACGTAAAATTCCGATCGTTTTGTGCTTAATATTGTATTGCCTTTCCTATCTAAAATATGCCCTCCAGATTCATCAAATAAAACATTCATATTATCATCTGTCAATTTTCGAACAGATATCAGATTACTTTTTAGTTTAGGTACATAAAGTACATCCTTTAGCACTATATCTGAATTAAATTTTCCACTTACTTCTCGCAATGTCACGGATCCTTTTGCTTGAGAAGATATCCTGCTATCGTCAGCTAACAAAATATTTCTTTTATCTTCTTGTACTTCATTTAAGTAGTCAAGATTTTCAGTCATATGACTAGTCGCTCCACTGTCTAAGATCCATCTGGCTTGCAATACACCTTCTGTAGCTTTTAAAGTTCTTTTTGATCCATTACTGTCGCATATAAGTTTTGATTCTGGATATCCTCGCCGGTTTGCTTGTTTAAAACTATCCTTCAAGAAACTTGATTTTCGTTGATTAGCTGGATTATGCCAACAATTCACGGCTTTATGACCAGTTTTATTACAAATATAGCATAAACATTTTCTGCTATAAATTTGTTCAAATCGCTTTGGATCATCGTATGATTTCGGACTTCTATATCTTCTGCTATTCTGTATTTTAAAAACAGACTAGATTGCTTTTTCAGCTTCGTTAGATCTTTCCTCGTGCACCTTGAAAATTCGACGAACATCAGAAATGGTAGCTTCCTGAAAGTTGTCAAATTGCATTGCGATTAAATTATACTTTGGCGGGAGTCCCTTTATCAAAGTGCTTATAAATTCTTCATCATCTATATTTGCACCCAATATACGTGCACTTTCCAGCAATTTCTCGGCTCTCAACAGATAGTCGTTCCAGTTTTCGTTCATTTCCATCTGTAATCGTGACACATTGCTTCTCGCTTCTATTCTTCTTCTTTTCAGATCACCTTCATACCTGTTGCTTAGGGAAGTCCAAATTTCCTTGGCAGTATTACAAGTAAGAATAAAGCAAACTTGCATATCACTTAAAGCGCATGTAATAATTCCTCTTGCTTGAGAATCGTATTTCTTCCACTCAGTTAGTTCTGATTCCTTTTCTGGCGGATTATCAGTTAGATACAAGCCTAATCCTTTTCCCTCAAGTATACTTCCAATACGATACTTCCAACTATTGAAGTTTTTTCCGTCAAATCGAGGAATTGCTTGCTCCGCCATTTTTGCACAGTAGCGCTTACTACGCACTTTTAATTGAGTGTAGAGACTGGGCCCATAACCCTTTGTAGCGTTTCTTGAGTGATATGCATAGACATCTTCGATAACATAACGATTTATTCACAAACTTAAATACCTATCTTAGGTTACATAATAAATTATAATTTACATCTTGCGACAATACACAGCATATATCTCCTACCATAAAGCTTTACTCTCTGTCTGTGTCTCAATCAATCTCAGTCGCCCGTAACGTCCATTGCACACTCATTTATACTCACCCTTTCTCCAGTTACGGTTAACAGTTACAGCTTCACCTTAAGGTTAAGTCACAGCTAGTTGAAGGAAAATTATTTCCCAACAAATCTAACTGCATCTGAGATTCAAATCCAGCTCCTGTGAATCTGAAGGTCTGATTGGGAATTGTTCTGTAGCAGGTGGGCTTTACCACTCTTGGAAATCTCTTTTAGGAGCTGGTCCGTTTTTGCTATTCGTATTGATACCCGTATCTTGTACTCGGAACTTGTTAATAGATTTACTATATCCGAAATATATTTTTTCTCAATGAATGTAATAAGTTTCTCCTAAATATTTCGGATTCAGCAAAACAACCTCAGAAAAGATTTTTAGTTTATTTATACATCCTTTGGTTATTCAAAGTAACGTAATATGCAAACTCATAGGCAACAAGTTTAAATGTTAACTTTCTGCCTATTGAACATGCGCTAACCTTTAAAAAAGTAATTAGTTTATCCCTTTCACAATGCATTCACTACATTGTCAAATTGTCTTTGAAATTTCTTTATGGCAAGGAAGTGTCAGATGAAAGTAGATGTTTTCTTTTAGGTGATATAAACACTCCAACTTGAGATTTCGCAGATTGACAGATATACTCATTCTGCTCATAGTATACTTTCTGTGAGTTGAAAGTTCCACATATGGCAAAATGTTTCACTTTGCCCATATGTAGAAGTTGGCGAAAATGTTTCAATTTTGCGACTTATGGCAATTGGCGAAACCCCATATGTGTGGTTTGAACTGGCTGTACTGGCTTGAATTGGCTAAGAAAATTGGTCTTCAGTATTTAAACAGACGGGTTTGTATGCCAAATAATTATGGAGATTTCTGTATATCCATGTATACTTGCAATGCTACAGAATTCACTTTAAACCGATTAGAACAGCCCTCGTGTGTATGAAAAAACAGTGAAGTGCTAAATTTTGCCAATCTGGTACAATTTGAAATTTAAGCTAAAGAATCATCAGTTAAAGAATTCTTTCTCGTAAAATTTTTAATTGAACGAAAACATATTTTGCATATTAAATAGCAGCAGGTTGCATATGCAAAATCCACTTCAATAATAAGATTTTGCACTTTCGTCCCAGTATCGTCGGCTGGCCAGTACGAAGATATGCGGTTTCATTTCCGGGTGGGGGCGACAAGGTTTTTTTCAATAGCGCCAAAAGAAATCAACCCTGTAGGTAATTGCAAAGATGTTGGATGTCTGAAAAAGACCCTTGTACGAATAGCACGGATTCTGTGAACTCTGTAATATTGAGCGCCGATTTGAAATCGAAAGAACAATGACCACATGGGATACTATCATGGGTAAAAATAGTAATATATTAAGGCTATCCTGAGGTGAAAATACCCGGAGGTAGTCAGACAGATGGTCAGTTGCCTGTTAATCTGACATTAAAGGATGGAGAATATAAAGTCTACTTCAAATATGATAGTTTGTAAGTCTGTCTTAGTAGCTCAACGGTAGAGCTTTGGCCAGCACGAAGATTTGTGTTTTGATTGTCGGTTGGGTTAGAAACATTTTTTACGTTTTTTACGCACATTTTTAAGTGTCGATTTTAAGAGCTTTCTGCTGTAGAAATGAAATCTTGAAAAATGAATTGCAAATTGAATTGTCCTGAGGAGCTATTTGAAGTAATACGTTCGAACAACATTACCATTTTCTCCCTATTATGTAAGGATATTATTGTCATCTAGCTATACAGCTGCTATACAGCTCATCTAAAAATTTGCAGTGACATAACACTTTTACGATGCATTTATTCTCCACCACCAAAAAAAAACTATCCTTTTTCGACTTTCTTCCTCACTCAAATCCTACTCAATTGTCATTTTACTTCTTATTTATTATTTAAGGACATCACATCATGGAACGTAATTTGCGTCAGCAACGTTTGTTTCTTATTTCTGAACCACAGAGTAGACAATCATGCATCATAAAAAGTCGTTTTCTATTCAATATTTTACAATACAAAATAATCCATGCAACTTGAAAAAATGGTTTTCACACCGTTATGGTGATATTGCATTTTTAAACCGATTTATGGAAATAAATTAAAAAGTCATGCTCTGTAAAAAGTTATAGCATGTTACATTTTATTTAAAATAAGAATAAATTATAAGCCGTTATCCGGGTTCTAAATAAGCGACAGTTATTTTAATAAGGTATAACACTATTCAATTTCCAATTCGCCTATTTTGAACCTAATTCATTCCCGCGCTTCCTCTCTCTCGTCCCATACCGTCCGACTTACTGATTGAACTACACACCAATTAATTTTGACTGATAGTGTTTATATTTTCTTAGAAAAGGGAACGCAAGAAAAGAAAATTTAACAATGGCAGAATAGATTTTTCTTGGTCTCCTTAAACTCTATGAATAGACGATTTTCCTTGAACTACAATGACTATATGGAACAGAATTCTCTTGCTTTCAAGTGCACAGGCACCATGACACAGGGACCCTCTAGTATTGGTTGAGATGTGAAAATACCCTTTCAATGAGTGGATATATAGTTATAATTTGAGTATACTTAGATATTTAAAGATTATGCTTTGGGTGTGAGTGTGTATATGGTTGTCCATGTGTAGTTAAATTGGATTTTATAAGAACATTTGTTCTATCTCCTACAGGGCAACTATATGTTTTCATCCTACAGGACAAGCGTGTGTGTTCTACTTCCTATTGTAGAACTATATGTTTCCATCTTACATGATAAACATGCGCATATTTTCACTGTTGCATTATTCAGCTGTATAATTTTGGAACTATTGTATTGAAATACCATTATATTCTTCAATTGCCAATATATATAAAAATAAACTTTTGACATATTCGAATTGACATCAAAACACATGGGGAAACTATTTTACAAAGTAATAAAAATAAATTATGGCCGTCAATTCGAATAGCGGTCTTTCAAGAAGCATTCTCCGCTGAGAATGCATAATGAGACAGCACAAGTATGATAGATACTCCGTTTTAGTTTATGGTAAATGGCAGACTGAGAATATAGTGTCAGTTCTAAAATTTGAATATCAGTAAAATATATTGGCACTTGCATTTTAGTCGTAAAGAGATAAAATGTTTCATAGTTTAAATGTTTAAATTAATTATGTTTAAGGATATGTTAAAGTTCAGCTTATTTTCAATATATATAGAACAAACAGCAATTTTTTATAGCGATATATATATATATATATATATATATATATATATATATATATATATATATATATATATATAATATATATATATATATATATATAATATATATACATATATATATATATATGTATATATATATATATATATATATATATATATATGTATATATATATATATATAATGATATATATATATATATATATATATGATGATATATATATATATATATATGTGAGTTCATATTTCTGTTAGAGGAGGTATTATTTTTCTGATTTGTAATTCAATTGATTTATTTTTCTCCTTCCACTAGCCAGTAGACAGTTCCAATGGTGTCTATAGTTAAATACTATCGCCATTGTCAGAAACTGGCTATTCTATCTGTCTTAATTCGAATTGTATGGCTGTCCTGATGAGAATGCAATTTCGAACTAACCACCATTTTTTGTGTAGTTTCAATTGATTGTTCTTTATCTTTTATTTTGAGCTAATTATTATTGCCTTTTCTCATTTTTGCCGTGTTTCCTTTTTATTTTTATTTATATTTATATACTTTTAATTGTGAATTTTGTATCCTAATATTCTTCTCATCCCCCTTTCCATTGCAGTGATATGTTACCTTCTATCTTTATCCTTAGCCTTGATCTATAGTTACTCATTTTTAACAGATATGCTAGAGATGGGTTTTTTTGTACATACAGTAGTTTATGCATAATTTTCGATTAAAATCTTTCAATTTTTATTTACATATATATATATATATATATATATATATACCGGGTGGTCAGAATTAAAACACCCCTACTCTGAGCTCTCTATACATCGAACTACTCAGAGTGAAAGCTCCAAAATTGTTGACCCTACTATTCAAGACATGGGAAAAGGGATTACGCGAAAAAAATAGTTCCAGAAACACCGATAGGTGGCGCTGTACCACAGAAAATATGCTGAAAAGACAGAAAATACACATTTATAACACATTTTATTCGAACGTACCAAACATTCATATCACAAGGACCTTATTGATGCAGGGAATGCTGCTCAATATGGTTTTCTTCTACAAGATGTAAAATCTGCAGTCTGTGGACAGCTTGTTCAACTGCGGATCGTAATTGGTCGATTGAGATGCTTTTCACATGCAGAGTGTTACTGTCTTTCAAATCTGCCAAGGTTACCAGACGTCCTCGTTAAACAAGACTTTTTAAGTATCTCCACAGCAAAAAATCACAGGGATTAAGATCTGGAGAACGAGATGGCCAGGTTTTCGGAAACGCACAACTATCGCCACGATGCATCCACTTCAACTCTAGCCAGAAATGTCACTACAAAGGTCAGTCGCTTCTCCCTGTCGATAGTCAGCAACTGGTGATTGTGACTAATTGTGTACGGGAAAAAATGCACTATGTTTCTCAGTACGTTCCGCACTGTGCTGTAGGGAACACCCATGTGTCGTGACACTCCATGTGCACTACTACAGCCTATAACGTTATCCATTGATTGTTTAACAATAGCGCTGGCAACATTGTCAACGACATCTGAACAAGTCGATTTGCATCCTCGACCCGGCTGAACTCCAAGTTGTCCAGTTTTCTCGAGTCGAGCGATCATTCTCCTGAGAGCTTGTGGAAGTAATGGTCCTTTGCGCAAATTCTTAAGTCGACGAAACTCTCAAAGTGCAGCTGCAGCATGCCCTTTGTTTTCATAAAACAGCTTCATAAGCAATGCGTGTTCTGTCAGTGTGGCATGCAAATTTCTGTGCTTACAGTGCAAAATTGCAGTTACACTGACAGTTTAAGTTTCTTCACTTTTTTATCTATTTTTTTTTCATATCAGTAAAAGAAATTAAAAAGGAAAAATTCCATATCGCATGTGTTTTTTTCTTGTGATTATTTTGTGTCTTTTCAGCATATTTTCTGTTGTACAGCGCCACCTATCGGTGTTTCTAGAACTAATTTTTTTTTCGCGTAATCCTTTCCCCATGTCTTGAATAGTAGGTTCAACAATTTTGGAGCCCTTACACTGTTCGATGTAGAGAGCTCAGAGTAGGGGTGTTTTAATTCTGACCACCCGGTATATATACATATATATATATATATATATATATATATATATATATATATATATATATATATATATATATATATATATATATATATATATATACATGTATGTATATATATATTTATATACATGTATATATATATATAGATGTATATAAATATATATATTTATTTCTTTGTATTTTGTAGAAAAATTTTGGAATAGTGTATTATGAGTTACTACATACATTCTAACTTTGGATTTACTAATTTATATTTATACATGTATATATATATATATATTTATATACATACATAAATATATATATATATATATATATATATATATATATATATATATATATATATATTCCTTTTCCTACATTACAATATGTGATTATATTTTTCCAAATCAAATAAAAGTCTAATCGGAACAAGGATAATTCGTGTACTAGGGTGCCCCAAAATATCATTCCATTGAGAGTTCGAATTCAAAATTTTGATTTCATTTAAACACTTTCCCTACACATTAGCATGTATTGTAATAAAAATGAAATACACAGCATTATGTTATAGATGATACTCCTTTACAGACAAAAATTTTACCGTTGTGAACATGTATCATTATAAAGCATACACATTAACTGAACGAGCGGATATGAATATAGCTTATGGAAAAATATCTGGTTTACGGTATGTTTCATTTTGGCACAATTTATTTATACCTTGCGTATCACAATAGCAAGCAACACTTCTGCGTATCATTAGAGCAAATTAAATATAACTTATGTTTTTGTACTTTGTGTTCAGCTGCAATTTTGTATAAGGTTTTAGCATATGACTGGTACATTTTTTTAAAGTTGTTTCAATTCTATTGTCTAAATGAACTTGGCACTTTTATTAACAGAGTGATAAATGAAATGTCCAATTTACCCCAGAAGTCAACGGCTCGTGTGAAAAGAAGGAAATTGAGTGTCAGAGAATGTTGAAAACGAAGAATCAGTCTCCCCGTCAACAGTGAATGCGACGAAATTCTTCGTAAAGTGGGGGAAATAAAATCAATAAATAGAGAACTCATGATTGCAAAAATATATTTTTCAACAAACTGATTGCAATTATGATCGCAGCTAGGATAAATTGAATACACTGTTGTTGCTGTGACCTAGCCTTCTATTTGAACAGTTTTCTTTTCAAATGACCATTACGCGTGCATTGGCTGAATGGGTACTATAGCTACTTATTTCGGCACGGGTACAGTTTATCAACACGAAATTTAGTACTGAAATAAAAAGATGACCAGTCCAAAATGTGACGCTTTTATTCTATCAATGCAAAAGTATGATGTATAATATTGACGTCATAGTGTTTTTAACGTCGAAATGTATACTGACATTTAGTGCTTTTCTGGATGAGAGTATTAAATTATGTTGAAATACTAAATTAAATTATATTTCGCACAAACATTACTTGACAATTGAAAGTGGTGCTAACATCTGTACATTCCAATATACTATAATATGTAAATTATCAATTCATAAATTTGGCCTAATTTTCGTATTTTTAATACCATTTTAGCCAATATGGCGACAATTCCTTGAATTTGGAACCCTAATAAAATCCGCAAATTTGACGATTTGATTTACCAAATTCGTTGCTGAGGTCGACAAATGTATCGTTAAGTATTACATGTTGGAAGACACTTATTACTGCTAATTTAAGTATTCTATAGCTTTACTAATAATATGAGTAATATAGATGCTCTAAAGGTTGCATTGCTTACGACACCTGATACCAGCAAGTAAACAAAAAAGATCAATCATGCATAAGGCATTCATTATGAAACACTTTTCTACTTCAATTCAATTTTATTTAAACATCTCTAAAATGTGATACTTTCCTCGGTAATATTTTTGCAATTATCACAATACTACATTAATTTATTATACTTGAAAACTTAAACCTTCATCGAAAAAAATGAACTTCATTCAAATTACAGCATTGAAATATAAATTGCCTGATTTAAACATATCTAAAATGCGGCGATACATTCCTCGGTAATATTTATAAAATAATCGTAATACTACAATAATTTATTATACTTGAAAACTTCAACGAAAACAAATGAATTTTGTTCAAATGACGTCATCGAAATATAAATCGCCTAGCTGTCTCTATAAAGGCAACATTTCATTCATCACAATTTTTCCATTCCTGCTATTCATCACAATACTTTAGTAATTTATTTTATTTAAAAACTTTAACCATGGAGGTATAAGTAATTTAACTCTATGCTTCAAACGTCATTGAAAAAATCGTCTGGTTCTCTGTGTAAAATCAATGAATGTTTCATTCATATCAGCTATATTGCAGACTCCATGAGTTAAATAATTTTGCGTTAACGAAATACAGCAATTCTTATACAACTCATTCTACATCTTTTGGTATTTACATTCTCCATAAGTGACAATTAGACTTCGGTGTAGAAATAATCAAAGTTTGATGATCATTTAAACTCAAATATATTGTAATTGCGTTGTTTCAGGATGTAGATGCACATAATTTAAGCAAAAATAAAGCGGTTTTAGGACGGATACAACACTAAATATGAATTGAAAAGAACTTTAAAAATCACGATTTTGACACAAGATGGATGCCATATTTTATTTTGAAGTTGGTCACGTGATCTCGTCATATAATGGTCATGTGATCTCTTCATGCAAAGGTTGTAATTATTATTTTAATTTTTCTTTTAAAAACTACTGAATATATTTTGCTGATTTTTTTTATATATTTTATGAGATAATTTGAATATTTCCTAAAACTTACGAAGCTATTTGTGAATTTTGAATGCGCTTAATGTTTGAAAAATTAGGTCCTATAGGGTTCAATGTATTTAATTTTTTTAACCCGGGTTCAATCCAAAACTAATTGGGTGATATTATTCATTTATATTCTCATAGGTCCCACTGACCGTCCGAACAACTTATTAAAATTTCATTTTGATAAAGCCATTTTTACGGCAGTTATCGGGCTAACGGAAAGACAGACAGACAGAGAGAATGAACAATGTTATAAACAATTTTCAACTATATTGTAAAGTGTTAAAAAGTATTGTAATTTTTCTTCATACCAAATTTAATTTCAATACTTTGGGCAGTTTTAGAGAAAAACATTTTACATAATATTATGACAAATGACATTACGAACGTCATTTAGAATTAACTCGAAAAGACGTATGCCTATCCTTTGGTATAAAACCATTCATTTTGGCATAATGCTGTTTGTGATTTAGCTATCTATCTTATTTACAATTTAAAGTTAATATTAATTTTTTTTAAATACTTTTGAACAATCATTTTGTTTTTGTTTTACCAAGCAGCATATCTTTCAATTTTCCTATGAAACTATCTACAATATAAATATAAAAATTTAACCGCACAAGAGATAAACAATTAAATTAAACGTTTCTTTTCATTTACAAGTTTCAAAAGGTAAATAGACAAAAACTACGAAAAATAAAAAGCTTGATATATTTTCCGTATAAGTATTCAGATATTTTACGAACTTTTTAAAATAAAGTTAAATTATTTTTTTTATCGTATCATTGATATTTTTTCTTTTTACGTTATTCACAATTGGAAGAAATTATGAACTACTTTTCATCCCAGAAGACAAAAAGGAAGAAATTGGAATTTTTGACGCAAATTTCCATTTTCAGTTGCTTTCAGTTTTTTGTGAAAGTAAATGTGTTTCGTTTCCAATTTATTTGAGAAACGTGAGGCAAGTAAAGTTTACAATTCAGGTAATTGATAAGTCTGTAGGGAAAATGTAGAAGTATTAGTAAAAATTGTTAGTATTGTGGTATTATACTTTTGAAGCTCACCGAAATGTGGTGCTAAATAATTATATATGCGACTTTGTATAGTGATATTTTGTAGAATGTTTGTTTTAGCAAAACCCACCAGTGTGTATAGTCTGGATTCAACTTGTAAATAAATAATTATTATGCATAAATTAGAAGTCATCGCTCTGAAAAGATGACGCATATTTTTCTCAATTAAAAATATAATTCCAATTATCAATATGTATTATTGATATACTCATAATTTAATTTTCATTAACCTTTGGCATTTTTAAATCTTCATCAATTATTATGTTGTCTAACAAAGTTTTAGAGCTGGCATTTCGAGTGTGATATTACAAGCTGCAATTTGGCTTGACTTTAGAAATCAGATTAATTATTAGAATTCACAGTTATAAGTAAAACGGTTACTTTATTTCTTTGTTACATTGGTCTGTAGGCGTTGGGTCTCTTGGACCACCGAGATCGTCACTCTGGATTCATTGGCACTTATGTCCTTTCTGGACTCTTCTTAGTTCACTTTTTGAAGGTTGTCTGCACTACATATCATCTTAATTCTTTTACTGCATTTTTTATCTGCTTTTTATGAGTTTCAACTATCGCTGCACTATATTTTTACAAAATCCCGCCTTGGCTTCCCCTTTTCTAACAGGTTTGTGTAAGGGGGCTTGGTTCTGACTTGATCATCGGACAAACTTCCTATCGCCAACTGTTCATTGTCCGCCAAATTTCACGACCACCGGCTCAATATATTCCGTGTTTCCTCTTCGTGTTTGGTTGCATCTTTAGAATCATAAATTCCCTGTACTCCTTTTTATTGCCTAGTCATAAACTACATGATATTTAATGTTAAGTCTGGCGCCATCAATTTTTCGTTAGAACTAAATTTTTATGGCTCCGGCCTCGATTTGACATTTATTTAATTTGTTACCATAGCACTTATTAAAAACCTACCATCTGTATATCACTAATATTATAATAATAACTAACAAATAATTTTAATTTAAGTTAGCGTATTTACAGACCTGTCAATAACTTAATTTTCTCTGCTGAAGAACTGAATCGTAATGCATGGCATTCGCTTTGCAACAACAAAATGTGGGTTATAACAAGGCAATGTCACCTATAAGGATTCTTATTTAAACCATTAAGTTAAATAATATAGTGTTTAAAAATAAAATCTATTTCCACTATAATTTATATATGATTACACAATTTTGTATCACACCTCATCAAAGTTATCAAATGGAAAATTAGTTCCTTAAAAATCTCAAATATGATATAATTTCAAATGAGTATCTATTTCGTTTGTAATTTTGTGTGATGACAATCAGATTGGTTTATCATGGACGAAAAAAAAAATTAATATGAATTTGCATTCAAAGTCATTTGATTACCAACACCCGTTCTTTTAAATTCAATCAGTAGATATTCACGTAAATCGACTGAACCCAAACCTGTGATAATAAATTTTTAAATTGAAAGTGAAATACATCTATATTAATATAAGCATTAATCGCAGTGTGATTCAACTCGACTTTCTTATATCAGAATTAGTTTTTTTTTGCATTTGAAAAATAGTTATTATAATTATAATCAAATTACAACAACTACAGCGTGGTACACACCACTTGAAAGGACTTGAAAAAGTCGATTGATACCAAACTTGAAAATATACCCCTGGAAGTAGACTTGCACCCTAAGGGAGGGGGGTGCTAATGACGTTACGAACAAGATATAATTGTATCATAGCAATTTTGCACAACAATGATTGAAATTTTCAGTCTTATGATCATTTAACCATATATAAACACTTTTATGAATGATTATATCAAATTTTGTCCTATGATGCTATGTTAAACAAGAAAGATCAATAGTGCATAAAGCACTGATTATTAAACACTTTCCAACTTCAATGCAATTTTATTTAAACATCTCTAAAATGCGATGTATTCCTCGGTAATATTTTAAAAATTATCACAATACTACATTCATTTATTATATTTGAAACTTAAAACTTGATGGAAAAAAATGAACTTCATTAATATGACGGCATTGAAATATAAATTGCCTGGTTTAAGCATCTCTAAAATGCGATACATTCCTCAATAATATTTTAGAAAATGTCATAATACTACAATAATTTATTATATTTGAAAACTTCATCGAAAACAAATGAAATTTATTCAAATGACGTCATCGAAATATAACAAGCCTGGCTCTCTCTATAAAAGCAGCACTTCATTAATAAACATTTTTCCATTCATTTCATTCACTACAATATTATAATTTATTTTATTTAAAAACATAAGACCATGGAGATACAAGTAATTAAACTCTATGCTTAAAACTTCATCGAGAAAATCGTCCTTCTCTCTGTAAAATCAATTGATATTTCATTCATTTCAGCTATATTGCATGAGCTAAATAATTTTGTGTTAAAAAAATAGCAATTCTTGTACAACTAGCTCATTCATCATCTTTTGGTATTTACATTTTCCATAAGTGAAAAATAGGCTTCGCTGTAGAAATAATCAAAATTGGATGATCCTTTAAACTCAAATATATTGTAATTGCGTTATTTCAGTATGTAGATGCACAGGATTTAAGCAAAAATGAAGCGGTTTTAGGACGGATACAACACTAAATATGAATTAGAAAGAACTCTAAAAATCACGATTTTGACACAAGATGGATGCCATATTTTATTTTGAAGTGGATCACGTGATCTTTTAATATAGTGGTCACGTGATCGAATCATATAAAATGTGTAATTATTATTTTAATTTTCATTTAAAAAAGTACTGAATATATTTTGCTGAAATTTTTTTTATATATTTTATGGGATAATTTTAATATTTCCTAAAATGTTCGAAGTAATTTGTACCTTTTAAATCCGCCTAAAAAATGTTTGAAAAATTAGGTCCCATAAGGGTTCAACGTATTTCATTTTTTCAGCCCTGGTTCAATCCAAAACTAATTGGGTGATATTATTCATTTGTATTCCCATAGTCTGAACAACATATTAAAATTTCATTTTGATAAAGTCGTTTTTACGGCAGGTATCGTGCTAACGGACAGACAGACAGACAAGCAGATAGACAGAGAGACAGACAGAATGAACAAAGTCATAAACACTTTTCAACTTTGTTGTAAAATGTTAAAAATTATAAAATGTCGAAGTTTCGCTCAAACTGAAAAAAAATTCTATCTAGTTCTAGATTTTTCATAACAAAGTCGGATATAAAGTTATGTGTAATTCCATTAATATCTGTGGATGCTTTCGTGTACACCAAAAATCGACAACATACATTAGACAGACAGATGAACGGAAATCACTCCAAAAATTGTCAAAACGTGTTCGGGAGGTTTTAAATCATATATTGACATCAAAATATTGAAATTTAGAATTAGAAGATAAAATTTAGAATTCAATAAAAAAATCGAAAATTTTCGTAAAAACGATACGTTCTCAATACTACGTACAAGAATGTAATAAATGCCGCGAATATTTTGGTATTGCATTATGAACAGATGGCAAAAAGGAAACACACAGTTCAGAAACTTTACATATTGGCTAATGTAAATACATTATCAGACAGTGAAAATGAGACACCAAGAAGTAGTGGATTAAAAGTGATGAAAATCAGCCAACAGAGATACAACAACGAACAATAAGTGATATTTATTGCAACATGATACACCTATACACTAAGCGAAAACACAGTCTGATCAGTAGATTGTAGGACCACAGCAGACAGTGATACAGGCAGCCACACGTCTAGGTACAGAGTTCACGAGCTTGTGGATAGAGTCCTGAGGGATAGCTGCTCATTCCCTGTCATCCATTTGTCAGAGTTTTTTTCCAAACGCGACGGTGGCACTGAACGCAAGCTACGTCAATTCACGTCCCAGTTGTGTTCGATTGGTGAAAGATCAGGGGAGACTAGTGGACAGAAAACACTTGGGTACCTTGCAGGGCATGTTGGCTGATACGTGCCGCGTGTGGTCAGGCGTCATCCTGCTGTTAAATGGCATCGGGCACCGCCTGAAGGAAGGGTAGTGTCACCGGTCGCAGCATGTCATCCACGTTGCGTTGGCCCGTCATAGTGCCCTCAATATGACCAGTAGTGACCTGCTATCGTAGGCGATGGCGCCTCAAACCATGTTGCCGCATTGTCGCGCGCTGTGGCGTTCCACTGATGCGGCCGGATTGAACCTGTCACCACTTCGGCGCCAGACTCGTACATGGCGACTGTCATTGCTGAAACAGAAAAGTTACTCGTTTGAGAACACGACCCTGTGCCATTCCGTCGTCCATGCGGCTCCATACCGTCACCAATGTAAACGGAGGCGTCTGTGCTGGTAGGTCACTAGCAGTCTTCTTAAAGGCCGCCATGAGTGCAGGTCGCCGGCGACCAATCCGCGGATAATGGTCCTGGTCGATATGGGAGCATCACGGGTGCCCTGCACATGCTGCAAAAGAGCGA
This sequence comes from Amaurobius ferox, assembly GCA_951213105.1. Lineage (NCBI taxonomy): Eukaryota > Metazoa > Arthropoda > Arachnida > Araneae > Amaurobiidae > Amaurobius > Amaurobius ferox. The sequence continues at coordinate 67,009,809 of OX578147.1, forward strand.
CGGAAATGGCGTGCGGGGCCACCAATTCTTGCCGGCGGATGCGTTGGTTCACACGTGAAGATGTCGCTCTGGCCGTACCGGCACCCCTCAAATAGGCCACGTCGCTTGTTCTAACCATCTTCGCCACGGCCGGTGCACCGTATTCGAGTGTAGGTGGCTATCCGCTGAAATTTGAGGTATGTACGAACCTGCCCTTCTAAGTCCAATCACCATACCCACCGTAAAATTGTATGTCTGCTGAAATTGCATCGGTTACCGGCGGCCTGGCAATCTCTGCTACTACACGTTTCCTTGGAG